>CAJNDT010002385.1:0-32283 GCA_905221615.1 Symbiodinium sp. CCMP2592 | reverse complement strand
GGTGAGGAGAAGCTCGCCCTCTTGCAACTGAGACATAGGGACTGCTCCAGGCTTGTGCGGACCCGCTGAGCGGGCGAAGTCTTCTTCTGTCTCGTGCCTTGATGAAAGACCAAGCTTGGCGACTTACTGGCTCACTGTAGTTGGGTGAGCCAGCTGCGAGAAAACACACACTTTTTTTGTTTCGGGTAAGCAGGTTAACCTAGAGCTCGCGAGGGGGGTTTAACCGCTGACAAGGTGCGTCCAGTCTGTGTGAGCCACTGACAAAGACGGTCCGACCTCTTTGCCACTAACAAGGTGAACCCAGGAGCTTCCTAGCCTGTGCCGACCATTAACAAGGTGGATCCAGGAGCCGCCTAGCCTGTCCTGGCCACAAAAACAAAGTGAATCCAGGAGCCCCCTAGCCTGTCCTGGCCGCAAAAACAAAGTGAATCCAGGAGCTCCCTAGCTTGTCCTGGCCACAAAAACAAGGTGAATACAGAAGCCAGGTGAATCCAGGAGCCCTAGCCTGTGCAGACCGCTAACAAGGTGAATCCGGGAGCCCCCTAGCCTGTGCTGGCCACAAAAACAAGGTGAATCCAGGAGCCCCCTAGCCTGGCCTAGCCACAACAACAGGGTGAATCCGGGAGCCGCTGTCCTAGCCACGAAAACAAGGTGAATCCAGGAACCCCCTAGCCTGTGCCGACCACTAACAAGGTGAATACAGGAGGTTCCTAGCATGTCCTGGCCACAAAAACAAGGTGAATCCAGGAGGCCCCCCAGCCTGTCCTGGCCACAAAAACAAGGTGAATCCGGGAGCCTTCCAGCCTGTCCTCGCCACAGAAACAAGGTGAATCCAGGAGCCCCCTAGCCTGTCCTGGCCACAAAAACAAGGTGAATCCAGGAGCCGCCTAGCCTGTCCTGGCCACAAAAAACAAGGTGAATCCAAGAGCCCCTCATGTCGCTGTAAAAGTGAATGGGAGGGGGGCTGCACCTGAGCTTGATCTGGGGCCTGGAGCCTCTGGCCCGTTGCACGAGCGAAACGGAGGGGGGCTGGGAGCTGAAAGAGTTCCTCGCCCACTGTGAAAGTGAAATGCAGGGTCTGGAAATGGAGCCTAGGGCCTTTAAGAGGCTGGGGCTGTGTGGTGAGACCGTATTGGTGAGACGAGTACGGTAGCAACCCGCCGTATGGGTGAAACGGGCCGAGCCGGAATCACGTGAAATTGCGGCCACCACAGGCGGGATGGCACACTATAGAAGGTGCGGCCTGGATTTTCGGACGTGGCTACCACAGCTGGGATGGCACACTGACGAAGGTGCGGCCTTGTTTTCTTGCGCGCGGGCTGAAAGCTCGAAGGCTGCAACACTAAGCTGGCGGGACGATGCACCAATGCAGGTGTAGTGGCAAGTACCGAGTCTGCTTGGATAGGGCCATCCGGGCTGCAAAGCGCTAAAGAAGGTGTGGCCTGGTCTTTGGAGCTCTCGAGGGCGCACGAGATGTAGGTGAAACCTGGAGGTCTTGAGGGCGCTCAATGTGGGGCTCCCGGGGTCGGCCAATGTAGGTGAAACCCGGAGCTCTCGAAGGGGCCTGATGTAGGTGAAACCTGCAGCTGTCAAGGGCACCTGGAGATATGAGGGCTCCCAATGTAAGCTCAGAGTATGTTCTTTGGGAGCTCCAGGAACAAGCTTGGAAGACTTGGTGAAACCTGCAATTCTTGACAAAGGCCCAGACGTGTCGAGGGAATCAGTCCACTAAACCTTTGGCAGGGTCGGTAGGTCCAGGGGTGGGGATTTTTTGAAGGGAGTAGGGAGGGGTGTCAATTTTCTAGCTTTCCAACCCCAACAAGGTGAAACCACCAATTTGGAGGTCTGCCCTGTACCCCCCTCCCCAGACTGCCCCTGCACCCCCCCTGCTCCGCCGCTTCTACCGCCTGCCCTCCTCCCACCCCCACTACCCCCACCCCAACCTGCCCTGCCCCTACCCTCCCTACCCCCTACCCCTACCCTACCCCCGACCCTACCTCCACCCACCCCCTACCCCCCACCCCGCACCGACACCCTACCCCGCCTTGCAACTAGGGGCCCAGACTAGGGAAACCTGGAGCTCTTGATCGAGTGCACCCAGAGTAAGTGAAACTTGGAGCTCTCGAGAGGGCTCAAAGCAAGTGAAACCTGGAGCTCGAAGACACTCGGAGTAAGTGAAACCTGGAGCTTTCCAAGAGGCACAAAGTAAGTGAAACATGGAGCTCTCTGAAACCTGGAGCTCTTGATCGAGTGCACCCAGAGTAAGTGAAACCTGGAGCTCTCGAGAAGACTCAGAGTAAGTGAAACCTGGAGCTCGAAGACACTCGGACTAAGTGAAACCTGGAGCTTTCCAAGAGGCGCAAAGTAGGTGAAACATGGAGCTTTCTGAAACCTGGAGCTCTTGATCGAGTGCACCCAGAGTAAGTGAAACCTGGAGCTCTTGACTCAGAGTAAGTGAAACCTGGAGCTTTCCAAGAGGCACAAAGTAAGTGAAAACTGGAGCTCTCTGAAACTTGGAGCTCTCGATCGAGTGCACCCACAGTACGTGAAACCTGGAGCTCTCGAGGAGGCTCGGAGTAGGTGAAACCTTGGAGCTCCCGAAAACGCTCAGAGTAAGTGAAACCTGCAGCTTTCCAAGAGGCACAAAGTAAGTGAAACGCGGAGCCCTCTGAAATCTGGAGCTCTTGATCGAGTGCACCGAGAGCAACTGAAACCTGGAGCTCTGGAGAGTGTCCAGAGTAGGGGAAGCCTGGAGCTCTCGACAACGCTTGGAGTAGGTGAAACCTGGAGCTTTCCACGAGGCACCAAGTAGGTGAAACTTGGAGTTCTCTGAAACCTGGAGCTCTTGATCGAGTGCACTCAGTGTGGGTGAAACCTGGAGAGAAGGGGCGGCCTGGATTCCTGGGACGCTAAGAAAGAAGCGGCCTTGTTTTCCTGTGCTGGGGCTGAAAGCTCGGGAGGTGAAACACTAAGCTTGTATTTGTTCACGCAGAGTGTCTTGCAAAGGGTGTAGCCAGCCATTACAGGAGGATGGCATACTAAAGAAGGGGCGGCCTGAATTCATCGGGCACGTGGAATTGCATACTAAAGAAGGTGTGGCCTGGAGGCTGTGTGCCGGCTGGTCCGGGTGTGGGCTGGGCTGGGCCGGGTGTGGGCTGGGTGGTCTCCCGAGTGTGGGCTGGGCCCTCCTGCGGTGTGGGCTGGACCCTGCGCCGGGTGTGGGCTGGGCCGGGCGTGGGGTGGGTTCTCTCGGGGGTGGGCTGGGTTGTGGGGCCGGGCTGGTGGGTGCGGGCTGGGCCCTCCCGGGTGTGGGCTGGGCCGGGCTGGGCCGGGTGTGGGCTGGGCCCTCTGGGGTGTGGGCTGGGGCGGGCGTGCGGGTGTGGGCTGGGTGTGGGGTGCGGGCTGGGGGCGGGTGCGGCTGTGGGCTGTTGCTTTGCACTCGGCGGCTGCGAAAAAACTCAGCTGATGAGGTAAAACCGTCAAGCTCAGGAAAGCAGCTCAGCATAACTCTGGCAATCACGCACACTTTGCACTCGGCAGGACAGCCTGCTTCAGGAGCTGTGCCACGATGAAAGTGGAAACTGCAGCCCTGCAAGTGGGTGGGGGGGGGAGGATGGGGAGAATGGGGGCAGGGGGCGAGGGGCGGCAAGGAAAGGAGCGGGGGGGCCACCACGTATGGGATTGCATACTAAAGAAGGTGTGGCCTGGGCCGGGCCTTGTGTGGGCTAGCGTAGATGCAATTCGAAACGAAAATCACACAATTTCTATTTATCCTGCTCTTGAGGGTTTAGGGTTTAGGGTTT
Organism: Symbiodinium sp. CCMP2592; assembly: GCA_905221615.1. NCBI lineage: Eukaryota > Dinophyceae > Suessiales > Symbiodiniaceae > Symbiodinium > Symbiodinium sp. CCMP2592. Next base: position 28,480 of record CAJNDT010002385.1, on the reverse strand, counting down.
AGGGTTTAGGGTTTAGGGTTTAGGGTTTAGGGTTTAGGGTTTAGGGTGTGGCAGGCGAAGTCGCGCGCTCGGGTGTGAAGCACCCCGGGCCGCGCGCTCGCGTTGCTTGTAAACCCACCCCGGCCACCCAAACTATACTCTATTAGGGGTTAGGGTTTCTACCCCCCAACCCCCCTATCAAGGGGGGCTTTTATATTTTTGCACCCATGAACGTTCCAGTTGATGAAGTTGTGGCTTAGGCAACGGCTGGGAGTAGCCTCGGCCCTTTTCGGGCCTTCGGCATGGCAGGGCCGGCTCGGCCCTTTAACTTTATCGTTTGACAGCTTTGGACACCAAAAATCCAAGAAAAAATTTGCACCCATAAGGTTCCAGTTGTTTAAGTTGTGGCCTAGGCAACGGCTGGGGGTAGCCTCGGCCCTTTTCGGGCCTTCGGCATGGCAGGGCCGGCTCGGCCCTTTAACCTTATCGTTTGACAGCTTTGGAGAATCTAGATTTTAGAGCTGGTTCCTAGATCCTAAATCATAAACCCTAAATCCTAAATCCTAAACACCAAATCCTAAATCCTAAAATCCTAAATCCTAAACCCTGAACCCTAAATCCTAAATCCGAAATCTTAAATCTAGATTTTAGAGCTGGTTGTCCTTTTCCGAAAAGGACAAGCGCGACTAAATATTGAAATCCGGAAGCTTAAGAGCAGCCACACGAAAAGAAAGGAGGGTACCTCGAGATTCGCAACCGGTCTTCTCTAAAAGGCACATTTTATGAACAGAATTTGTCACTTGAAAATCACCAGCAAAAATCAAAATTTCCGGAGGCTAAATCCAAATCCTAAATCCTAAACCTTAAATCCTAAATCCTAAATCCTAAATCCTAAAATCTTAAATCCTAAACCCTAAATCCTAAATCCTAAATCCTAAATCGTAAACCCTAAACCCTAAATCCTAAATCCTAAATCCTAAATCCTGAATCCTAAACCTTAAATCTTAAATCCTAAATCCTAAACCCTAAATCCCACATCCTAAATCCTATATCCTAAATCCTAAACCCTAAATCCTAAATCATAAACCCTAAATCCTAAATCCTAAACACCAAATCCTAAATCCTAAAATCCTAAATCCTAAACCCTGAACCCTAAATCCTAAATCCGAAATCTTAAATCTAGATTTTAGAGCTGGTTGTCCTTTTCCGAAAAGGAATAGCGCGACTAAATGTTGAAATCCGGAAGCTTAAGAGCAGCCACACGAAAAGAAAGGAGGGTACCTCGAGATTCGCAACCGGCCTTCTCTAAAAGGCACATTTTATGAACAGAATTTGTCACTTGAAAATCACCAGCAAAAATCAAAATTTCCGGAGGCTAAATCCAAATCCTAAATCCTAAACCTTAAATCCTAAATCCTAAATCCTAAATCCTAAAATCTTAAATCCTAAATCCTAAACCCTAAATCCTAAATCCTATATCCTGAATCTAGATTTTAGAGCTGGTTGTCCTTTTCGGAAAAGGACAAGCGCGACTAAATATTGAAATCCGGCAGCTTAAGAGCAGCCACACGAAAAGAAAGGAGGGAACTCCGAGATTCGCAACCGGCCTTCTCTAAAAAGCACATTTTATGAACAGAATTTGTCACTTGAAAATCACCAGCAAAAATCCAAATTTCCGGAGGCTAAATCCTAAATCCTAAATCCTAAACCCTAAATCCTAAATCCTAAATCTTAAATCCTAAATCCTAAACCCTAAATCCTAAATCCTAAATCCTAAATCTAGGTTTTAGAGCTGGTTGTCCTTTTCCGAAAGGGACAAGCGCGACTAAATGTTGAAAATCTAGGATTTAGAGCTGGTTGTCCTTTTCCGAAAAGGACAAGCGCGACTAAATGTTGAAAATCTAGGATTTAGAGCTGGTTGTCCTTTTCCGAAAAGGACAAGTGCGACTAAATGTTGAAAATCTAGATTTTAGAGCTGGTTGTCCTTTTCCGAAAAGGACAAGCGCGACTAAATGACACCAAAAGAGGGGGACCAGAGCAAATGGGGCACGGTTTGGGGTTATTATATAGCTACGCTAGAGGAGGTCCCGATACGGCGGTCCCTCATTTCAAAGACTTCCCGTTGGGGTCTGCCATGGGCTTTACACTGTTGACCTGTGCAGGTCAGACCGGGGAGGCTTTACCCTCCCCTCTCCGCGTCCCGCTCTTTTCGTAGGGGCGCTCGGGCTGTTAGGCCCTCGGCCAGAGCGCTCGGGGCCTGTCGTTCGACGATTTCGGCCCCTCGCTTAGTTTAGGGGTTTAGGGTTTAGGGTTTAGGGTTTAGGGTTTAGGGTTTAGGGTTTAGGGTTTAGGGTTTAGGGTTTAGGGTTTAGGGTTTAGGGTTTAGGGTGTGGCAGGCGAAGTCGCGCGGTCGGGTGTGAAGCACCCCGGGCCGCGCGCTCGCGTTGCTTGTAAACCCACCCCGGCCACCCAAACTATACTCTATTAGGGTTTAGGGTTTCTACCCCCCAACCCCCCTATCAAGGGGGGCTTTATATTTTTGCACCCATGAACGTTCCAGTTGATGAAGTTGTGGTTTAAGCAACGGCTGGGAGTAGCCTCGGCCCTTTTCGGGCCTTCGGCATGGCAGGGCCGGCTCGGCCCTTTAACCTTATCGTTTGACAGCTTTGGAAAATCTAGATTTTAGAGCTAAATCCTAAATCCTAAACCCTAAATCCTAAATCCTAAACCCTAAATCCTAAATCCTAAATCTAGATTTTAGAGCTGGTTGTCCTTTTCGGAAAAGGACAAGCGCGACTAAATATTGAAATCCGGAAGCTTAAGAGCAGCCACACGAAAAGAAAGGAGGGAACCTCGAGATTCGCAACCGGCCTTCTCTAAAAAGCACATTTTATGAACAGAATTTGGCACTTGAAAATCACCAGCAAAAATCCAAATTTCCGGAGGCTAAATCCTAAATCCTAAATCCTAGATCCTAAATCCTAAATCCTAAATCCTAAATCCTAAATCTTAAACCATAAATCCTAAATCCTAAATCCTAAACCCTAAATCCTAAATCCTAAATCCTAAATCTAGATTTTAGAGCTGGTTGTCCTTTTCGGAAAAGGACAAGCGCGACTAAATATTGAAATCCGGAAGCTTAAGAGCAGCCACACGAAAAAAAAGGAGGGGATCTCGAGATTCGCAACCGGCCTTCTCTAAAAAGCACATTTTATGAACAGAATTTGTCACTTGAAAATCACCAGCAAAAATCCAAATTTCCGGAGGCTTAAATCCTAAATCCGAAATCCTAAAGTCCTAAACTCAATCCTAAATTCTAAATCGAGATTTTAGAGGGTTGTCCTTTTGGAAAGGAACAAGCGCGACTAAATATTGAAAGTCCGGAAGCTGACGAGCAGCCACACGAAAAGAAAAGGGACCTCGAGCTCGCAACCGGCCTTCTCTTAAAAAGCACATTATGAAACAGAATTTTGTTACTTGAAAATCACCAAGCAAAAATCCAATTTCCGGAAAGCTAACTCCTAAATCCTAAAACCTAAATCTAAATCTAAATCGGAACCTGAAATCCTAAATCCTAAATCCTAAATCCTAAACCCTAAATCCTAAATCCTAAATCCTAAAATCCTAAATCCTAAACCCTGAACCCTAAATCCTAAATCCTCAATCCTAAATCTAGATTTTAGAGCTGGCTGTCCTTTTCCGAAAAGGACAAGCGCGACTAAATATTGAAATCCGGAAGCTTAAGAGCAGCCACACGAAAAGAAAGGAGGGGACCTCGAGATTCGCAACCGGCCTTCTCTAAAAGGCACATTTTATGAACAGAATTTGTCATTTGAAAATCACCAGCAAAAATCCAAATTTCCGGAGGCTAAATCCTAAATCCTAAATCCTAAATCCTAAACCCTAAATCCTAAATCCTAAACACCAAATCCTAAATCCTAAAATCCTAAATCCTAAATCCTAAATCCTAAATCTAGATTTTAGAGCTGGTTGTCCTTTTCGGAAAGGACAAGCGCGACTAAATATTGAAATACGGAAGCTTAAGAGCAGCCACACGAAAAGAAAGGAGGGGACCTCGAGATTCGCAACCGGCCTTCTCTAAAAAACACATTTTATGAACAGAATTTGTCACTTGAAAATCACCAGCAAAAATCCAAATTTCCGGAGGCTAAATCCTAAATCCTAAACCCTAAATCCTAGATCCTAAACCCTAAATCCTAAATCCTAAATCCTGAACCTTAAATCCTAAATCCTAAATCCTAAATCCTAAACCCTAAATCCTAAATCCTAAACCCTAAATCCTAAATCCTAAATCTGGATTTTAGAGCTGGTTGTCCTTTTCCGAAAAGGACAAGCGCGACTAAATATTGAAATCCGGAAGCTTAAGAGCAGCCACACGAAAAGAAAGGAGGGGACCTCGAGATTTGCAACCGGCCTTGTCTAAAAGGCACATTTTATGAACAGAATTTGTCACGTAAAAATCACCAGCAAAAATCCAAATTTCGGAGGCTAAATCCTAAATCCTAAATCCTAAATCCTAAATCCTAAACCTTAAATCCTAAATACTAAATCCTAAATCCTAAACCTTAAATCCTAAATCCTAAACCTAAGTTTTAGAGCTGGTTGTCCTTTTCCGAAAAGGACAAGCACGACTAAATGTTGAAAATCTAGGATTTAAAGCTGGTTGTCCTTTTCCGAAAAGGACAAGCGCGACTAAATGTTGAAAATCTAGGATTTAGAGCTGGTTGTCCTTTTCCGAAAAGGACAAGCGCGACTAAATGTGAAAATCTAGGAGTTAGAGCTGGTTGGCCTTTTCCGACAAGGACAAAGCGCGACTAAATGACCCAAAACACCCCCGCCAGAGCAAATGGATCACGGTTTGGGGTTATAACTTAAGCTACGCTAGAGGTGGTCCCGATACAGCGGTCCCTCATTTCGAAGACTTCCCGTTGGGGTTTGCCATGGGCTTTACACCGTTGACCTGTGCAGGTCAGACCGGCGAGGCTTTACCCTCCCCTCTCCGCGTCCCGCTCTTTCCGTAGGGGCGCTCGGGCTGTTAGGCCCTCGGCCAAAGCGCTCGGGGCCTGTCGTTCGACGATTTCGGCCCCTCGTAGGGTTTAGGGTTTAGGGTTTAGGGTTTAGGGTTTAGGGGTTTAGGGTTTAGGGTTTAGGGTTTAGGGTTTAGGGTTTAGGGTTTAGGGTTTAGGGTTTAGGGGTTTAGGGTTTAGGGTTTAGGGTTTAGGGTTTAGGGTTTAGGGTTTAGGGGTTTAGGGTTCGCCAGCGCAGTTTTTTGAGACTGCGCTAACAGGCGCCCCAAGCATCTCACGCGAAGCCAGCAGCTGCATCCCTTTCTTTTAAGGGGCTTGTTGCTTAAGCCTTAAAACTCCTTGTCTGCACTGCGATTGCTCTCTGTTGGTGCGGGCTAGACTAAATTGAGTCTTTCTGATTGTTATGGGTTTGCTGGGGTTTGGTAAAAAAGCCCGTTTCTGACAATCGTGTTTTTCGGCACTTTTTTCGGGTTGGGGATCGAAACCTTTGAACTTTTTCTGGCGCGGCCGGGTCCCCCCTCGCGAAGTTTCAGGGGTGCGAGGTGGGTTGGGGCTCGGAGGCGGAGGGGTACGAGTGCGAGCATCTCACCCGAAGGCTTTCTCTGCCTTAAGGGGGTCCATGTTGACTGCGCTCACAGGCGCCCCGAGCATCTCCCACGAACGCTTGCTCTGCTTTAGGGGGGCTGGTCCTTAGGTCCTAAAGTTTTGTGTGTGCCCTGCGATTGTGCTCTGTTTGTTCGGGTTAAGTTAGGTTTAGAGCCCTGTGAGTGTAAAAGGATTGCCGGGTCTTGGTGGTTCTTGTGGTTTCACTGCTTTGAGGGGTCCGTTGCTTAAGCCTTAAAAGTTGTCGTCTGCTCCGCGATTGCTCTCTGTTGGTTCGGGCTAGACTAAATTGAGGCTTTGTTAGTGTTGAGGGATTGCCGGGGTTTGGGGGTGCTTGTGGTTTCACTGCTTTTAGTGGGCCGTTGCATAAGCCTTCAAGATCGTCGTCTGCCCCGTTGTCTGCTCCGCGATTGCTCTCTGTTGGTTCGGGCTAGACTAGAATGAGGCTTTCTTATTGTTGAGGGATTGCTGGGCTTTGGGGGTGCTTGTGGTTTTACTGCTTTGAGGGGGCCGTTCCTTATGCCTTCGAACTCGTCGTCGGCCCTACGAGTGCTCCCTGTTTGCTCGGGCTGCTCGTGGTTGAAGCTTTAGTAGTGTTTAGGGATTGCCGCGGTTTTGGTGTCTTTGTTGTTTGAAAGAAGGTCAAGGTTCTCGGGGGCGTTTCTGCCTAGGCTCGGGAGATTTTTCTTTCGTGGGAGGGTCCCCCCTTGTGTTCCTGAGGGGTTTAGATTGTCGGAAGATGGCAATCCTGGTTGGTGGGGGGGGGGGTCACATTGCCAACAGGTGGCAATCACACCTGCGTTTTTGGTGCTTAGCTGCCATTTGCCAGGCCTGATGGATTGCCGGCAGGTGGCAATCTTAGGGGGTCTAGATTGTCAGAAGGCGGCAATCGTAGGGGGGGGGGGGTATAGATTGCCAACAGGTGGCAATCACAGGAGATCTAGATTGTCAGCAGGTGGCAATCTTAAGGGGGGGGGGGGTCACATTGCCAACAGGTGGCAATCACACCTGCGTTTTTGGTGCTTAGCTGCCACTTGCCAGGCCTGATGGATTGCCGGCAGGTGGCAATCTTAGGGGGTCTAGATTGTCAGAAGGTGGCAATCGTAGGGGGGGGGGTATAGATTGCCAACAGGTGGCAATCACATGAGATCTAGATTGTCAGCAGGTGGCAATCTTAAGGGGGGGGGGGTTATAGATTGCCAACGGGTGGCAATCACCGGCGATCTAGATTGTCAGCAGGTGGCAATCTTAGGGGGTCTAGATTGTCGGAAGGCGGCAATCGTAGCGGGGTACAGATTGCCAACAGGTGTCAATCACAGGGGATCTAGATTGTCAGCAGGTGGCAATCTTAGGGGGTACAGATTGCCAACAGGTGGCAATCTTGAGGGGGGTACAGATTGCCAGCAGGTGGCAATCGTGGTGGGGGTTGGTGGAAAGGGGGCGGTGGCGGGGCGAAGCCGTGCAAAGGGGGAAGTGACTCCAGGGGGAATCGAACCACCCATCTCTCCGGGATTCACGCACAGAGATTCGACCGGAGCGCCTTGGCCGTTAGGCCATGGAGTCCTTGATGCAGCTGGTCCGGTGTCAGTTATCGTTTGACTCGCTGACTTCGGCTCCCCTGGGATGGCCACCATCAGCGAGGCTTGTGGTTTTGTTCAGGGTGTGGCTTCGGAGGTTGGAAGGCATGGGGCTGTGAGGCAGCAAGGTTTGGAGTGCATGTGCGCAGGGTTCTCTGTGGGGTTGCTGGGTTTCCTTCAGGGCTTTAGGTCCCGAGCCCTTTGGGTACCCTAGGCTGCCTTGCGTCCGGGATCCCCGGACCTCCTCCCCGGCGCCCAGGTCTGGACCTCGTCGCTTCGCTTCGACTCGCCGGACCCTCCCCTGCCAGGTTTCAGGGAGTTCCGAGGTGGTTTGGGTTTTCGTAGGCTGCAAGGTCGGAGTGCGCGAGGCTTGGGGTTTTGTTCAGGGTGTGGCTTCGGAGGTTGGAAGGCATGGGGCTGTGAGGCAGCAAGGTTTGGAGTGCAGGTGCGCAGGGTTTTCTGTGGGGTTGCTGGGGTTCCTTCAGGGCTTTAGGTCCCGAGCCCTTTGGGTACCCTAGGCTGCCTTGCGTCCGGGATCCCCGGCCCCCCTCCCCGGCGCCCAGGTCTGGACCTCGTCGCTTCGCTTCGCCTCGCCGGACCCTCCCCTGCCAGGTTTCAGGGAGTTCCGAGGTGGTTTGGGTTTTCGTAGGCTGCAAGGTCGGAGTGCGCGAGGCTCGTGGTTTTGTTCAGGGTGTGGCTTCGGAGGTTGGAAGGCATGGGGCTGTGAGGCAGCAAGGTTTGGAGTGCAGGTGCGCAGGGTTCTCTGTGGGGTTGCTGGGTTTCCTCCAGGGCTTTAGGTCCCGAGCCCTTTGGGTACACTAGGCTGCCTTGCGTCCGGGATCCCCGGCCCCCCTCCCCGCCGCCCAGGTCCAGCCACTGGCGTGATGCCACCGATGCGTCTTCGCGCGGCGGGCAAAAAGAGTGAGGGGTCAGGGGGGCCGAGCGGGAGCACCACTCGCGAGTCCCGGTTCCCCCTGGCCCCGCCTTGCGCATCGGAATGGCGAGGGGCAAAGCCGAGAACCCCAGCAACAGGCAAGCTGGGGGGTGGGCCGAGCGGGAGCACCACTCGCGAGTCCCGGTCCCTCCTCCCCGGCACAACGCGTGGAGATGGCGAGGGGCTAAGCCCAGAACCCCATACCCAGCGACGCGACGACGCATTATGATCTAGCTCGCTCGGGCCGAACCGCAATTATAGGTTTCCGTGCCTCAGCTATGTTTCACTTTCGTAGAGTGTTTTTTTTAATGTAAACGGTCAGGTTATGGGGAAGTGATGTCTCAAGACGGTTGTCTCTCACGGTTTCGGCCAAAATGTGGATCGGGTGTTGTTCGGCTTATGTCTGTGCTTCGTGTAGGGTGACTGTTGGACCAGTTTTGGTGTTGGAGTGCTCGTTCGTAGGCCCAAAGAGTGTTGAAAGGGTCTGTCAAGAATGACCGCTTGCGGTATGATGGTACATGCGGCGAGTTGACTCTTGGCTCCTGGTCGGCTCCTCAGCCCTGGGGGGATAGTCACAACGGCAGCTCCCAGGAGTGCAATAGCTTGTGCTTTGACCCTTTGGTGTGTCAGCGGGCGGCCAGCATAAAGGGCTCAGATCGTCAGCAGGTGGTAACCGTAAGCTGTTTGTTTTCTGGGGATTGTCGCGAGGTGGCAATCGCGTCGGATGCTCTGGGCTTCATTCTGTGTGGCCAGCGCAGTACTCGGATGTTCTGGGCTTCGTTCTGTGTGGCCAGTGCAGTCTTCGGATGCTTTGGGCTTCATTCTGTGTGTCCAGTGCAGTACTCGGATGCTCTGGGCTGTACTCGGATGCTCGTCGTTGTGCATGGCCGGTGCAGTACTCGAGTGCCCTGGGCTTCATTCTGTGTGGCCATCGCAATACTCGGATGCTCTGGGCTTCATTCTGTATGGCCAGTGCAGTACTCGGATGCTCTGGGCTTGGTTCTGCGCGGCCAGTGCAGTATTTGGATGCTCCGGGCTTCATTTTCTGTGTGGCCAGCGCAGTACTCGGATGTCCTGGGCTTCATTCTGTGTGGCCAGTGCAGTACTCGGAGGGTCTTCCCCAGCCCACAGAGCGCGCCTTGCTGCTCTCTCAGAGGCTTTCAGAGACTCACTAAGCTGCTCCAAGAGGGGTCTTGGCAGTGGGCTACAGCCCTCTCAGAGCCTTTCAGAGGGTCTTCCCCAGCCCAAAGCAGATGCTGGAAACGGCAAAGAAGCAGGTCAAACGATTCCTGGCACGGGAGAAGGCTTTGGGCGACGAGAGCAAGGTGGTGAAAGCCTTTCATTTGGACCCTGGAGAGGTCTCTCAGAGGCTCTAAGAGCTTTTCTCAGAGGGTCTAAGAAGGGAGAGCACGGTGGTGAAGGCCTTTCATTTGGTCTCTGGAGAGCTCTCGCTGAGGCTCTAAGAGCCTCTCTCAGAGGCTCTAAGAAGGGTTCCCAGCCCACAGAGCATCCTGTCTGCTCTCTCAGAGGCTCTAAGAGGGGTCTTGGCAGTGCTCGGAGCCTCTAAGAAGGTCTTCCCCAGCCCACAGAGGAGCTTTTGCTGCTTTCTCAGAGGCTTTAAGAGCTTCTCTCAGAGGCTTTAAGAGGGGTCTTGGCACTGGGCTACAGCCCTCTCAGAGCCTCCAAGAGGGTCTTCCCCAGCCCACAGAGGAGCTTTTGCTTCTTTCTCAGAGGCTCTGAAGGGTGATGGTGAGATTTTCCCCAGCCCACAGAGGCTCTTTGTCTGCTCTCTCAGAGGTTTAAGAGTGGGCTACAGCCCTCTAAGAGCCTGCAAGAGGGTCTTCCGTGTGGCCAGTGCAGTACTCGGATGCCTTGGGCTTGGTTCTGCGTGGCCAGTGCAGTATTCGGATGCTCTTCGTTGTGTATGGCCACGGCAGCACTCGGATGCTCTGGGCTTCATTCGGTGTGGCCAGTGCAGTACTCGGATGCTCTGGGCTTGGTTCTGTGTGGCCATCGCAGTACTCGGATGCTCTGGGCTTCGTTTTGTGTGGCCAGTGCAGTACGCGGATGTTCTGGGCTTCATTCTGTGTGGCCAGTGCAGTACTCGGATGCTCTGGGCTTCGTTCTGTGTGGCCGGCGCAGTATTCGGATGCTCTGGGGCTGGTTCTGTGTGGCCAGTGCAGTACTCGGATGCTCTGGGCATCATTCTGTGTGGGCAGTGCCGTACGCGGATGCTCTGGGCTCGGTTCTGTGGGGCCAGTGCAGTACTCGGATGCTCTGGGCTTGGTTCTGTGTGGCCATCGCAGTACTCGGATGCTCTGGGCTTTGGTTTGTGTGGCCAGTGCAGTACTCGGATGTTCTGGGCTTCATTCTGTGTGGCCAGTGCAGTACTCGGATGCTCTGGGCTTCGTTCTGTGTGGCCGGCGCAGTATTCGGATGTGCATGTCCAGGGCAGTTCTCGGATGCTCTGGGCTTCATTTTGTGTGGCCAGTGCAGTACTCGGATGCTCTGGGCTTCATTCTGTGTGGTCATCGCAATACTCGGATGCTCTGGGCTTCATTCTCTATGGCCAGTGCAGTACTCGAATGCTCTGGGCTTGGTTCTGCGCGGCCAGTGCAGTATTCGGATGCTCTGGGCTTCATTCTGTGTGGCCAGCGCAGTACTCGGATGTTCTGGGCTTCGTTCTGTGTGGCCAGTGCAGTCTTAGGATGCTTTGGGCTTCATTCTGTGTGTCCAGTGCAGTACTCGGATGCTCTGGGCTGTACTCGGATGCTCTTCGTTGTGCATGGCCGGTGCAGTACTCGAGTGCTCTGGGCTTCATTCTGTGTGGCCATCGCAATATTCGGATGCTCTGGGCTTCATTCTGTATGGCCAGTGCAGTACTCGGATGCTCTGGGCTTGGTTCTGCGCGGCCAGTGCAGTATTCGGATGCTCTGGGCTTCATTTTATGTGTGGCCAGCGCAGTACTCGGATGTCCTGGGCTTCATTCTGTGTGGCCAGTGCAGTACTCGGAGGGTCTTCCCCAGCCCACAGAGCGCGCCTTGCTGCTCTCTCAGAGGCTTTCCGAGACTCACTAAGCTGCTCCAAGAGGGGTCTTGGCAGTGGGCTACAGCCCTCTCAGAGCCTTTCAGAGGGTCTTCCCCAGCCCTAAGCAGATGCTGGAAACGGCAAAGAAGCAGGTCAAACGATTCCTGGCACGGGAGAAGGCTTTGGGCGACGAGAGCACGGTGGTGAAAGCCTTTCATTTGGACTCTGGAGAGCTCTCTCAGAGGCTCTAAGAGCTTTTCTCAGAGGGTCTAAGAAGGGAGAGCAAGGTGGTGAAGGCCTTTCATTTGGTCTCTGGAAAGCTCTCGCTGAGGCTCTAAGAGCCTCTCTCAGAGGCTCTAAGAAGGGTTCCCAGCCCACAGAGCATCTTGTCTGCTCTCTCAGAGGCTCTAAGAGGGGTCTTGGCAGTGCTCGGAGCCTCTAAGAAGGTCTTCCCCAGCCCACAGAGGAGCTTTTGCTGCTTTCTCAGCGGCTTTAAGAGCCTCTCTCAGAGGCTTTAAGAGGGGTCTTGGCACTGGGCTACAGCCCTCTCAGAGCCTCCAAGAGGGTCTTCCCCAGCCCACAGAGGGGCTGTTGCTTCTTTCTCAAAGGCTCTGAAGGGTGCTGGTGAAATTTTCCCCAGCCCACAGAGGCTCTTTGTCTGCTCTCTCAGAGGTTTAAGAGTGGGCTACAGCTCTCTAAGAGCCTGCAAGAGGGTCTTCCGTGCGGCCAGTGCAGTACTCGGATGCTCTTCGTTGTGCATGGCCATGGCAGTACTCGGATTCCCTGGGCTTGGTTCTGTGTGGCCAGTGCAGTACTCGGCTGCTATGGGCTTGGTTCTGTGTGGCCAGTGCAGTACTGGGATGCTCTCGGCTCCATTCTGTGTGGCCAGTGCCGTTCTCGGATGCTCTGGGCTTCATTCTGTGTGGCCAGTGCAGTACTCGGATGCTCTTGGCTTGGTTCTGTGTGGCCAGTGCAGTACTTGGATTCTCTTCGTTGTGCATGGTCAGGGCAATACTCGGATGCTCTGGGCTGCATCCTGTGGGGCCAGTGCAGTACTCGGATGCTCTGGGCTTCGTTCTGTGTGGCCAGTGCGGTACTCGGATCCCTCTCTGGGCCGCTTTGCCCAAGGGCACCACAGCCCTCTCTGGGCCTCAGGGCACCACAGCCCTTTCTGGGCTTCCTTCCCAAGCAGCCCTCTCTGGGCTTCTTTACCCAAGGGCACCACAGCCCTTTCTGGGCCCAAGGGCACCACAGCCATCTCTGGGCTTCTTACCCAAGGGCACTACATTCCTCTCTGGGCCTAAGGGCACCACGGCCTTCACTCTGGGCTTCCTTACACAAGCAGCCCTCTCTGGGCTTCCTTACCCAAGGGCACCACAGCCCTCTTTGGGCCCAAGGGCACCACAGCCCTCTCCGGGCTTCCTTACCCAAGAGCACCACAGCCCTCTCTGGGTCCAGGGCACCACAGCCCTCTCTGGGCTTCCTTACCCAAGAGCACCACAGCCCTCTCTGGGCCCAAGGGCACCACAGCCTTCTCTGGTCTTCCTTACTCAAGGGCACCACAGCCCTCTCTGGGCCCAAGGGCACTACAGCCTTCTCTGGGCTTTCTACCCAAGGGCACACAGCCCTCTCTTGGCTCAAGGGCACCACAGCCCTCTCTGGGCTTCCTTACCCAAGCAGCCCTCTCTGGGCTTCTTTACCCAAGGGCACCACAATCCTTTCTGGGCCCAAGGGCACCACAGCCCTCTCTGGGCTTCCTCACCCAAGGGCACCACAACCCTCTCTTTTCCCAAAAACACCACGGCCCTCTCTTGCTTACCCAAGGGCACCACAGCCCTCTCTGGGCCCAAGGCCACCATAGCTTTCTCTGGGCTTTCTTACCCAAGCGGCCCTCTCTGGGCTTCCTTACCTAAGGGCACCACAGCCCTCTCTGGGTCCAAGGGCACCACAGCCCTCTCTGGGCTTCCTTACTGAAGGGCACCACAGCCCTCTCTGGGCTTCCGTACCCAAGGGCACCACAGCCCTCTCTGGGCCCAAGGGCACCACAGCCCTCTCTGGGCTTCCTTACCCAAGACCACACAGGAGAAGCCTTTCACTCTATTTCTGGCTTCACTTGCACCCACGGGAAGACCTAATCTCGCGCCCTTGCGTGTTGAGGGCCCTTTGGCTTTGGGAGGTGCCTCGGGGCTCCTAGCCAGCCAGGTCTATGAGTGCGTTCTCTCGGGGGGGCACTTACCCAAGGGCACCACAGCCCTCTCTGGGCTTCTTCCTTACCCATTACCCAAGGGCACCACAGCCCTCTCTGGGCCCGAGGGCACACAGCCATTTCTGGGCTTCCTCACCCAAGGGCACCACAGCCCTCTCCAGAGAGCTTCCTTACCCAAGACCACCACAGCCCTCTCCCTACCCAAGGGCACTGCAGTTTTGTCTGGGTTTCCTTACCCAAGGGCACCACAGCCCTCTCTGGGCCCAAGGGCAACCCAGCCCTTTCTGGGCTTCCTTATGCATGGGCAGCCCTGGCCCTCTTTGGGCCAAACGGCACAGCCCTCTCTGGGCCGCTTTGCCCAAGGGCACCACAGCCCTCTCTGGGCCTCAGGGCACCACAGCCCTTTCTGGGCTTCCTTCCCAAGCAGCCCTTTCTGGGCTTCTTTATTCAAGGGCACCACAGCCCTTTCTGGGCCCAAGGGCACCACAGCCCTCTCTGGGCTTCTTACCCAAGGGCACTACATTCCTCTCTGGGCCTAAGGGCACCACGACCTTCACTCTGGGCTTCCTTACCCAAGCAGCCCTCTCTGGGCTTCCTTGCCCAAGGGCACCACAGCCCTCTTTGGGCCCAAGGGCACCACAGCCCTCTCCAAGCTTCCTTACCCAAGAGCACCACAGCCCTCTCTGGGTCTAAGGGCACCACAGCCCTCTCTTCCTTACCCAAGAGCACCACAGCCCTCTCTGGGCCCAAGGGCACCACAGCCTTCTCTGGTCTTCCTTACTCAAGGGCACCACAGCCCTCTCTGGGCCCAAGGGCACTACAGCCTTCTCTGGGCTTTCTACCCAAGGGCACCACAGCCCTCTCTTGGCTCAAGGGCACCACAGCCCTCTCTGGGCTTCCTTACCCAAGCAGCCCTCTCTGGGCTTCTTTACCCAAGGGCACCACAATCCTTTCTGGGCCCAAGGGCACCACAGCCCTCTCTGGGCTTCCTCACCCAAGGGCACCACAACCCTCTCTGGGCCCAAGGGCACCACGGCCCTCTCTTGCTTACCCAAGGGCACCACAGCCCTCTCTGGGCCCAAGGCCACCACAGCTTTCTCTGGGCTTTCTTGCCCAAGCCCTCTCTGGGCTTCCTTACCTAAGGGCACCACAGCCCTCTCTGGGTCCAAGGGCACCACAGCCCTCTCTGGGCTTCCTTACTGAAGGGCACCACAGCCCTCTCTGGGCTTCCGTATCTGGCTTCACTTGCACCCGCGAGAAGACCTAATTTCGCGCCCTTGCGTGTTGAGGGCCCTTTGGCTTTGGGAGGTGCCTCGGGGCTCCTAGCCAGCCAGGTCTATGAGTGCGTTCTCTCGGGGGGCACTTACCCAAGGGCACCACAGCCCTCTCTGGGCTTCTTCCTTACCCATCACCTAAGGGCACCACAGCCCTCTCTGGGCCCAGGGGCACCACAGCCATTTCTGGGGTTCCTCACCCAAGGGCACCACAGCCCTCTCCAGAGAGCTTCCTTACCCAAGACCACCACAGCTCTCTCCCTACCCAAGGGCACTGCAGTTTTGTCTGGGTTTCCTTACCCAAGGGCACCACAGCCCTCTCTGGGCCCAAGGGCCACCCAGCCCTTTCTGGGCTTCCTTATGCATGGGCAGCCCTGGCCCTCTTTGGGCCAAACGGCACAGCCCTCTCTGGGCCGCTTTGCCCAAGGGCACCACAGCCCTCTCTGGGCCTCAGGGCACCACAGCCCTTTCTGGGCTTCCTTCCCAAGCAGCCCTCTCTGGGCTTCTTTACCCAAGGGCACCACAGCCCTTTCTGGGCCCAAGGGCACCACAGCCCTCTCTGGGCTTCTTACCCAAGGGCACTACATTCCTCTCTGGGCCTAAGGGCACCACGGCCTTCACTCTGGGCTTCCTTACCCAAGCAGCCCTCTCTGGGCTTCCTTACCCAAGGGCACCACAGCCCTTACACCTGCGTTTTTGGTGCTTAGCTGCCACTTGCCAGGCCTGATGGATTGCCGGCAGGTGGCAATCTTAGGGGGTCTAGATTGTCAGAAGGCGGCAATCGTAGGGGGGGGGGTATAGATTGCCAACAGGTGGCAATCACAGGAGATCTAGATTGTCAGCAGGTGGCAATCTTAAGGGGGGGGGTATAGATTGCCAACGGGTGGCAATCACCGGCGATCTAGGGCCGCAACTGAGGCCCTTACCCGTGCGGTTACGTGGGCAAACTACGGCCGCGAGGTTTTCGTGTCACTTGCATCGCCGTGCTTTGAAAATGCTCGGGCAAGCCACAGCTTCTCGCAAAACGCATCTTTCAAGTTGGGTCGCGCGCCGGCGCTGCTGTAATCCACGTCTGTATACGAAAAAATTTGTTGAGAAGCCACGTTATCTCCTTCCAGGCCGATGTCCTGCAGGCGTTCCTCGAACGGCACCGGCGAGGAACTTCAGAGGGGTGCTTGCCTTAGCTTCTTCTGCCGCAGTCTAGAGCGATCGGCGACTGAAGAAGGCATGACGCATCATCATCCGGGCTGTTAGAACCCAGGGTGCAGATGTTCGTGCTACGGCGGTTGATGCCAGAGCAAAAGTTTGGCACGTTTCGGGTTCCACTATGCGTCGCTGGTTAATGCCAGAGAGAACGTTTGGCAAGTGTTGGTGATACTCGGCAGGGCAGGACAAAAGAATACACCGGGGGGGGGGGGAGGTCGGCCACATAATTGGTGGAGTGCAAAAGTGGCAGGTGACGCTATCGTCATTGCGACGTGAAACATGGATAGAATATATCGCCCGAACACACTTGGGTGTTGTAAGTTTGACAGCAGAGCAAAAAACGCTTCAGGGAAGGGAGAGAGGGGGGTGGCCACAAAATGAACCGAGTACAAAAAGTGCGAAAACCATTACGGTCATCGCGAGGTGGAGAGGCACAAAATGACGTGGAGCCAAGGTTGGTGTGATAGCAGAAGCCAAGCAAGGTTCGCACGATTGCCAGGTACTTGACGCGATGCAGCCCGATGGGGAAGAGAGGGCGGCGAGAGAGGGGGGGGGGGGGGGGCAGGGCGGCCACGAAATTGGCGCAGTGCATAAGTTGCAGATGCCCGTATCAACATCATACTGTGACATAGGATAGAAAACACGTTAAAACATATCGTGTTGGTATAGCGACGCAGAGACTCGTTTCGCTCGGTTGCTGATTCGTGCCAGAAAGCTCGACGGGAAGGATGAACGCTTCGGGGGGGGGGGGGTCGGCAACGAAATTGGCCAAGTGCAAACTTGCAGATACCCGTACCATCATCGCAACTTTGAAATAGGATTGAGAACACGCCAAAACGAAAGTGTCCGGTATAGGGACGCAGAGACTACTCTCGCTCGGTTGCTACATTTATGGAGAAGTTGTGCTCCTGCAGTGTATTTGGTCCTGTCACAAGCCGCGGTCTTGCAGAGATTCACCACTGCTAGGACTTACGGAATTCGTCGGCTCGTGTCTGAAGAAATCCATTGTTCTGTGACATTGACACAAACCATTTTTTGTAAAAGGCCTTCTAGCTTCGAGCGAGATTTGAGTGAATTGAGGGCGATTTCTTGCGTGGTTCAAGTGAGTTGAAACAAGGCCTTATTTGTTGGGTTATGATGCAACGCAAGTTCAGGTGAATTGACCTAGCCCCAAGCGGGATTTAAGTAAATCCAAGGCCTCAGTGCCAAGTGCGGGTATGAGTGAAGTCAAAACTCGAGACGACACAGGTTGGCAGATTAGTTGAATCAGTGTGATGCACGGTCGACCTGAGAGCATATTTTTTGCGGCTCAAGAGTGCAGTCGGACATTTCTAGGGTCACAATCTCCGCCGCACGCGTCTTGCTTCGTGTTGCACTCGACACCGTCCTGTGTGGCTTCGGAGGTTGGAAGGCATGGGGCTGTGAGGCAGCAAGGTTTGGAGTGCAGGTGCGCAGGGTTCTCTGTGGGGTTGCTGGGTTTCCTTCAGGGCTTTAGGTCCCGAGCCCTTTGGGTACCCTAGGCTGCCTTGCGTCCGGGATCCCCGGCCCTCCTCCCCGGCGCCAGGTCTGGATCTCGTCGCTTCGCTTCGACTCGCCGGACCCTCCCCTGCCAGGTTTCAGGGAGTTCCGAGGTGGTTTGGGTTTTCGTAGGCTGCAAGGTCGGAGTGCGCGAGGCTTGTGGTTTTGTTCAGGGTGTGGCTTCGGAGGTTGGAAGGCATGGGGCTGTGAGGCAGCAAGGTTTGGAGTGCAGGTGCGCAGGGTTTTCTGTGGGGTTGCTGGGTTTCCTTCAGGGCTTTAGGTCCCGAGCCCTTTGGGTACCCTAGGCTGCCTTGCGTCCGGGATCCCCGGCCCCCCTCCCCGGCGCCCAGGTCTGGACCTCGTCGCTTCGCTTCGACTCGCCGGACCCTCCCCTGCCAGGTTTCAGGGAGTTCCGAGGTGGTTTGGGTTTTCGTAGGCTGCAAGGTCGGAGTGCGCGAGGCTCGTGGTTTTGTTCAGGGTGTGGCTTCGGAGGTTGGAAGGCATGGGGCTGTGAGGCAGCAAGGTTTGGAGTGCAGGTGCGCAGGGTTCTCTGTGGGGTTGCTGGGTTTCCTCCAGGGCTTTAGGTCCCGAGCCCTTTGGGTACCCTAGGCTGCCTTGCGTCCGGGATCCCCGGCCCCCCTCCCCGCCGCCCAGGTCCAGCCACTGGCGTGATGCCACCGATGCGTCTTCGCGCGGCGGGCAAAAAGAGTGAGGGGTCAGGGGGGCCGAGCGGGAGCACCACTCGCGAGTCCCGGTCCCCCCTGGCCCCGCCTTGCGCATCGGAATGGCGAGGGGCAAAGCCGAGAACCCCAGCAACAGGCAAGCTGGGGGGAGGGCCGAGCGGGAGCACCACTCGCGAGTCCCGGTCCCTCCTCCCCGGCACAACGCGTGGAGATGGCGAGGGGCTAAGCCCAGAACCCCATACCCAGCGACGCGACGACGCATTATGATCTAGCTCGCTCGGGCCGAACCGCAATTATAGGTTTCCGTGCCTCAGCTATGTTTCACTATCGTAGAGTGTTTTTTTAATGTAAACGGTCAGGTTATGGGGAAGTGATGTCTCAAGACGGTTGTCTCTCACGGTTTCGGCCAAAATGTGGACCGGGTGTTGTTCGGCTTATGTGTGTGCTTCGTGTAGGGAGACTGTTGGACCAGTTTTGGTGTTGGAGTGCTCGTTCGTAGGCCCAAAGAGTGTTGAAAGGGTCTGTCAAGAATGACCGCTTGCGGTATGATGGTACATGCGGCGAGTTGGCTCTTGGCTCCTGGTCGGCTCCTCAGCCCTGGGAGGATAGTCACAACGGCAGCTCCCAGGAGTGCAATAGCTTGTGCTTTGCCGCTTTGGTGTGTCAGCGGGCGGCCAGCATAAAGGGCTCAGATCGTCAGCAGGTGGTAACCGTAAGCTGTTTGTTTTCTGGGGATTGTCGCGAGGTGGCAATCGCGAGGGTCGTGCTGGTTGGGCCGGGGTTTGGGGGTGCTTGTGGTTTCACTGCTTTTAGTGGGCCGTTGCATAAGCCTTCAAGCTCGTCGTCTGCCAAGTTGTCTGCTCCGCGATTGCTCTCTGTTGGTTCGGGCTAGACTAGATTGAGGCCTTTTATTGTTGAGGGATTGCTGGGGTTTGGTGCCCGGGTTTGCTGGGTTTCCTTCAGGGCTTTAGGTCCCGAGCCCTTTGGGTACCCTAGGCTGCCTTGCGTCCGGGATCCCCGGCCCCCTTCCCGGCGCCCAGGTCTGGACCTCGTCGCTTCGCTTCGACTCGCCGGACCCTTCCCTGCCAGGTTTCAGGGAGTTCCGAGGTGGTTTGGGTTTTCGTAGGCTGCAAGGTCGGAGTGCGCGAGGCTTGTGGTTTTGTTCAGGGTGTGGCTTCGGAGGTTGGAAGGCATGGGGCTGTGAGGCAGCAAGGTTTGGAGTGCAGGTGCGCAGGGTTCTCTGTGGGGTTGCTGGGTTTCCTTCAGGGCTTTAGGTCCCGAGCCCTTTGGGTACCCTAGGCTGCCTTGCGTCCGGGATCCCCGGCCCTCCTCCCCGGCGCCCAGGTCTGGACCTCGTCGCTTCGCTTCGACTCGCCGGACCCTCCCCTGCCAGGTTTCAGGGAGTTCCGAGGTGGTTTGGGTTTTCGTAGGCTGCAAGGTCGGAGTGCGCGAGGCTTGTGGTTTTGTTCAGGGTGTGGCTTCGGAGGTTGGAAGGCATGGGGCTGTGAGGCAGCAAGGTTTGGAGTGCAGGTGCGCAGGGTTTTCTGTGGGGTTGCTGGGTTTCCTTCAGGGCTTTAGGTCCCGAGCCCTTTGGGTACCCTAGGCTGCCTTGCGTCCGGGATCCCCGGCCCCCCTCCCCGGCGCCCAGGTCTGGACCTCGTCGCTTCGCTTCGACTCGCCGGACCCTCCCCTGCCAGGTTTCAGGGAGTTCCGAGGTGGTTTGGGTTTTCGTAGGCTGCAAGGTCGGAGTGCGCGAGGCTCGTGGTTTTGTTCAGGGTGTGGCTTCGGAGGTTGGAAGGCATGGGGCTGTGAGGCAGCAAGGTTTGGAGTGCAGGTGCGCAGGGTTCTCTGTGGGGTTGCTGGGTTTCCTCCAGGGCTTTAGGTCCCGAGCCCTTTGGGTACCCTAGGCTGCCTTGCGTCCGGGATCCCCGGCCCCCCTCCCCGCCGCCCAGGTCCAGCCACTGGCGTGATGCCACCGATGCGTCTTCGCGCGGCGGGCAAAAAGAGTGAGGGGTCAGGGGGGCCGAGCGGGAGCACCACTCGCGAGTCCCGGTCCCCCCTGGCCCCGCCTTGCGCATCGGAATGGCGAGGGGCAAAGCCGAGAACCCCAGCAACAGGCAAGCTGGGGGGAGGGCCGAGCGGGAGCACCACTCGCGAGTCCCGGTCCCTCCTCCCCGGCACAACGCGTGGAGATGGCGAGGGGCTAAGCCCAGAACCCCATACCCAGCGACGCGACGACGCATTATGATCTAGCTCGCTCGGGCCGAACCGCAATTATAGGTTTCCGTGCCTCAGCTATGTTTCACTATCGTAGAGTGTTTTTTTAATGTAAACGGTCAGGTTATGGGGAAGTGATGTCTCAAGACGGTTGTCTCTCACGGTTTCGGCCAAAATGTGGACCGGGTGTTGTTCGGCTTATGTGTGTGCTTCGTGTAGGGAGACTGTTGGATCAGTTTTGGTGTTGGAGTGCTCGTTCGTAGGCCCAAAGAGTGTTGAAAGGGTCTGTCAAGAATGACCGCTTGCGGTATGATGGTACATGCGGCGAGTTGGCTCTTGGCTCCTGGTCGGCTCCTCAGCCCTGGGAGGATAGTCACAACGGCAGCTCCCAGGAGTGCAATAGCTTGTGCTTTGCCCCTTTGGTGTGTCGGCGGGCGGCCAGCATAAAGGGCTCAGATCGTCAGCAGGTAGCAACCGTAAGCTGTTTGTTTTCTGGGGATTGTCGCGAGGTGGCAATCGCGAGGGTCGTGCTGGTTGGGCAGGGAGCGCATCGTTTCGCAACGTTGGGTCCGCGGTTCGATTCCGGCCCCCGCCGGGCAAGGACCCCGACGGCAAGCCCGGAGCGGCTGTGCGAAGCAACGGCCGCCTCATTGCATTGCTTGGTCTGTTTTTTTTGATATGGGTTCTGGGATTTTGCACTAGAGCTTTACCCCTTCTTCGGGGTCTTTTTGCCCCTTGGATTGTCGGCAGGCTCGCTCGGATTGGCGGCCGGCGGCAATTGTCAGGGGTCCGGATTGTCGGTCGGTGGCAATCGTGAAGGGTCCGGTGAGGGAGGCGTTGGATGGCTGTCACGGTCCCATCCTGGTCTGTGTGCCTCTGGATTGTCGGTTGTTGGCGTCGTGAGGGGGGTTAGATTGTCACTCGGATGCGCTGGGCTTGGTTCTGTGTGGCCAGTGCAGTACTCGGGTGCTCTTCCTTGTGCATGGCCAGGGCAGTACTCGGATGCTCTGGGCGTCATCCTGTGTGGCCAGTGCAGTACTCGGATGCCTTGGGCTTGGTTCTGCGTGGCCAGTGCAGTATTCGGATGCTCTTCGTTGTGTATGGCCACGGCAGCACTCGGATGCTCTGGGCTTCATTCTGTGTGGCCAGTGCAGTACTCGGATGCTCTGGGCTTGGTTCTGTGTGGCCATCGCAGTACTCGGTTGCTCTGGGCTTCGTTTTGTGTGGCCAGTGCAGTACTCGGATGTTCTGGGCTTCATTCTGTGTGGCCAGTGCAGTACTCGGATGCTCTGGGCTTCGTTCTGTGTGGCCGGCGCAGTATTCGGATGCTCTGGGGCTGGTTCTGTGTGGCCAGTGCAGTACTCGGATGCTCTGGGCATCATTCTGTGTGGCCAGTGCCGTACGCGGATGCTCTGGGCTCGGTTCTGTGGGGCCAGTGCAGTACTCGGATGCTCTGGGCTTGGTTCTGTGTGGCCATCGCAGTACTCGGATGCTCTGGGCTTCGTTCTGTGTGGCCAGTGCAGTACTCGGATGCTCTGGGCTCGGTTCTGTGGGGCCAGTGCAGTAGTCGGATGTGCATGTCCAGGGCAGTTCTCGGATGCTCTGGGCTTCATTTTGTGTGGCCAGTGCAGTACTCGGATGCTCTGGGCTTCATTCTGTGTGGTCATCGCAATACTCGGATGCTCTGGGCTTCATTCTCTATGGCCAGTGCAGTACTCGGATGCTCTGGGCTTGGTTCTGCGCGGCCAGTGCAGTATTCGGATGCTCTGGGCTTCATTCTGTGTGGCCAGCGCAGTACTCGGATGTTCTGGGCTTCATTCTGTGTGGCCAGTGCAGTCTTCGGATGCTTTGGGCTTCATTCTGTGTGTCCAGTGCAGTACTCGGATGCTCTGGGCTGTACTCGGATGCTCTTCGTTGTGCATGGCCGGTGCAGTACTCGAGTGCCCTGGGCTTCATTCTGTGTGGCCATCGCAATACTCGGATGCTCTGGGCTTCATTCTGTATGGCCAGTGCAGTACTCGGATGCTCTGGGCTTGGTTCTGCGCGGCCAGTGCAGTATTCGGATGCTCTGGGCTTCATTTTCTGTGTGGCCAGCGCAGTACTCGGATGTCCTGGGCTTCATTCTGTGTGGCCAGTGCAGTACTCGGAGGGTCTTCCCCAGCCCACAGAGCGCGCCTTGCTGCTCTCTCAGAGGCTTTCAGAGACTCACTAAGCTGCTCCAAGAGGGGTCTTGGCAGTGGGCTACAGCCCTCTCAGAGCCTTTCAGAGGGTCTTCCCCAGCCCTAAGCAGATGCTGGAAACGGCAAAGAAGCAGGTCAAACGATTCCTGGCACGGGAGAAGGCTTTGGGCGACGAGAGCAAGGTGGTGAAAGCCTTTCATTTGGACTCTGGAGAGCTCTCTCAGAGGCTCTAAGAGCTTTTCTCAGAGGGTCTAAGAAGGGAGAGCAAGGTGGTGAAGGCCTTTCATTTGGTCTCTGGAGAGCTCTCGCTGAGGCTCTAAGAGCCTCTCTCAGAGGCTCTAAGAAGGGTTCCCAGCCCACAGAGCATCTTGTCTGCTCTCTCAGAGGCTCTAAGAGGGGTCTTGGCAGTGCTCGGAGCCTCTAAGAAGGTCTTCCCCAGCCCACAGAGGAGCTTTTGCTGCTTTCTCAGAGGCTTTAAGAGCCTCTCTCAGAGGCTTTAAGAGGGGTCTTGGCACTGGGCTACAGCCCTCTCAGAGCCTCCAAGAGGGTCTTCCCCAGCCCACAGAGGAGCTTTTGCTTCTTTCTCAGAGGCTCTGAAGGGTGCTGGTGAGATTTTCCCCAGCCCACAGAGGCTCTTTGTCTGCTCTCTCAGAGGTTTAAGAGTGGGCTACAGCCCTCTAAGAGCCTGCAAGAGGGTCTTCCGTGCGGCCAGTGCAGTACTCGGATGCTCTTCGTTGTGCATGGCCATGGCAGTACTCGGATTCCCTGGGCTTGGTTCTGTGTGGCCAGTGCAGTACTCGGCTGCTCTGGGCTTGGTTCTGTGTGGCCAGTGCAGTACTGGGATGCTCTCGGCTCCATTCTGTGTGGCCAGTGCCGTTCTCGGATGCTCTGGGCTTCATTCTGTGTGGCCAGTGCAGTACTCGGATGCTCTTGGCTTGGTTCTGTGTGGCCAGTGCAGTACTTGGATGCTCTTCGTTGTGCATGGTCAGGGCAATACTCGGATGCTCTGGGCTGCATCCTGTGGGGCCAGTGCAGTACTCGGATGCTCTGGGCTTCGTTCTGTGTGGCCAGTGCGGTACTCGGATCCCTCTCTGGGCCGCTTTGCCCAAGGGCACCACAGCCCTCTCTGGGCCTCAGGGCACCACAGCCCTTTCTGGGCTTCCTTCCCAAGCAGCCCTCTCTGGGCTTCTTTACCCAAGGGCACCACAGCCCTTTCTGGGCCCAAGGGCACCACAGCCATCTCTGGGCTTCTTACCCAAGGGCACTACATTCCTCTCTGGGCCTAAGGGCACCACGGCCTTCACTCTGGGCTTCCTTACCCAAGCAGCCCTCTCTGGGCTTCCTTACCCAAGGGCACCACAGCCCTCTTTGGGCCCAAGGGCACCACAGCCCTCTCCGGGCTTCCTTACCCAAGAGCACCACAGCCCTCTCTGGGTCCAAGGGCACCACAGCCCTCTCTGAACTTCCTTACCCAAGAGCACCACAGCCCTCTCTGGGCCCAAGGGCACCACAGCCCTCTCTGGTCTTCCTTACTCAAGGGCACCACAGCCCTCTCTGGGCCCAAGGGCACTACAGCCTTCTCTGGGCTTTCTACCCAAGGGCACCACAGCCCTCTCTTGGCTCAAGGGCACCACAGCCCTCTCTGGCTTCTTACCCAAGCAGCCCTCTGGGCTTCTTTACCCAAGGGCACCACAATCCTTTCTGGGCCCAAGGGCACCACAGCCCTCTCTGGGCTTCCTCACCCAAGGGCACCACAACCCTTTCTGGGCCCAAGGGCACCACGGCCCTCTCTTGCTTACCTGGGCTTCCTTACCCAAGGGCACCACAGCCCTCTTTGGGGACCAAGGGCACACAGCCCGCTCTCGAGGCTGCTTAACCAAGAGCCCACAGACCGCTTGGGGTTCCAAGGGCACACAGCCCTCTCTGGGCCTCAGGGCACCACAGCCCTTTCTGGGCTTCCTTCCCAAGCAGCCCTCTCTGGGCTTCTTTACCCAAGGGCACCACAATCCTTTCTGGGCCCAAGGGCACCACAGCCCTCTCTGGGCTTCCTCACCCAAGGGCACCAACCCTCTCTGGGCCCAAGGGCACCGCGGCCCTCTCTTCCTTACGCAAGGGCACCACAGCCCTCTCTGGGCCCAAGGCCACCACAGCTTTCTCTGGGCTTTCACTGAAGGGCACCACAGCCCTCTCTGGGCTTCCGTACCCAAGGGCACCACAGCCCTCTCTGGGCCCAAGGGCACCACGGCCCTCTCGCTTCCTGACCCAAGACCACACAGGAGAAGCCTTTCACTCTATTTCTGGCTTCACTTGCACCCACGTGTTGAGGGCCCTTTGGCTTTGGGAGGTGCTTCGGGGCTCCTAGCCAGCCAGGTCTATGAGTGCGTTCTCTCGGGGGGCACTTACCCAAGGGCACCACAGCCCTCTCTGGGCTTCTTCCTTACCCATTACCCAAGGGCACCACAGCCCTCTCTGGGCCCAAGGGCACCACAGCCATTTCTGGGCTTCCTAACCCAAGGGCACCACAGCCCTCTCCAGAGAGCTTCCTTACCCAAGACCACCACAGCCCTCTCCCTACCCAAGGGCACTTGCAGATTTTGTCTGGGTGTCCTTACACAAAGGGCTCTCCTGGGCAAGGGCAAACCAGCCCTTTCTGGGATTACTTATGCATTGGGTGGGCCAAACGCACAGCCACTCTGGGACGCTTTGCACAAGGGCACCACAGCACCTATCATTGGGCATCAGGGCACCACCCAGCCCTTTGGGCTTCATTCAAAAGCAGCCTCTTTGGGCACACCAGTCCTTTCTGGGCCCAAAGGGTCTCTGGGCACTTTTCCCAAAGGGCACTTAATTCATCATCTGGGACTCAAGGGCACCAACGCCCTTCACCTCGGGCTTCCTTACCCAAGCAGCCCTCTGGGGCGTCCTTTACTCAAGGGCACCACAGCCCTTTTTGGGCCTAAGGGAACCACAGCCCTCTCCGGGCTTCCTTACCCAAGAGCACCACAGCCCTCTCTGGGTCCAAAAACACCACAGCCCTCTCTGGGCTTCCTTACCCAAGAGCACCACAGCCCTCTCTGGGCCCAAGGGCACCCTTCCTTACTCAAGGGCACCACAGCCCTCTCTGGGCCCAAGGGCACTACAGCCTTCTCTGGGCTTTCTACCAAAGGGCACCACAGCCCTCTCTTGGCTCAAGGGCACCACAGCCCTCTCTGGGCTTCCTTACCCAAGCAGCCCTCTCTGGGCTTCTTTACCCAAGGGCACCACACTCCTTTCTGGGCCCAAGGGCACCACAGCCCTCTCTGGGCTTCCTCACCCAAGGGCACCACCACGCTCTCTGGGCCCAAGGGCACCACGGCCCTCTCTTGCTTACGCAAGGGCACCACAGCCCTCTCTGGGCCTAAGGCCACCACAGCTTTCTCTGGGCTTTCTTACCCAAGCGGCCCTCTCTGGGTTTCCTTTCCTAAGGGCACCACAGCCCTCTCTGGGTCCAAGGGCACCACAGCCCTCTCTGGGCTTCCTTCCTGAAGGGCACCACAGCCCTCTCTGGGCTTCCGTACCCAAGGGCACCACAGCCCTCTCTGGGCCCAAGGGCACCACAGCCCTCTCTGGGCTTCCTTACCCAAGACCACACTGGAGAAGCCTTTCACTCTATTTCTGGCTTCACTTGCACCCACGAGAAGACCTAATCTCGCGCCCTTAAGAGAATGAATCTCATACATAAGCACGCATAAATATTCCAATATTCAACAAATATTATGTGGGAAATGATAATCGTAATTATATGGAGAAGTCCTAAGGAAATCAAGATTTCGTCAATTACAATAGCTAATAGTAGGCTTCCTTAGCCAGGGCCACACCAGCCCTCTCTGGGCTTCCTTACCCAAGGGCCCCACAGCTAAGGGCACCACAGCCCTCTCTGGGCTTCCTTTTCAAAAAGTTGTATGCTTTGGGAGTCCTGTACCACCCCACCTTTCCTATCCCTCCAACCCTAAGATTCCAGGGCACCTTAACCCGTTCGTATGGTAGGAGTGCCTATCGAGAGCCCTGCGTGCACCCTTTATGCTCTGGGCTTCATTCTGTGTGGTCATCGCAATACTCGGATGATCTGGGCTTCATTCTCTATGGCCAGTGCAGTACTCGGATGCTCTGGGCTTGGTTCTGCGCGGCCAGTGCAGTATTCGGATGCTCTGGGCTTCATTCTGTGTGGCCAGCGCGGTACTCGGATGTTCTGGGCTTCATTCTGTGTGACCAGTGCAGTCTTCGGATGCTTTGGGCTTCATTCTGTGTGTCCAGTGCAGTACTCGGATGCTCTGGGCTGTACTCGGATGCTCTTCGTTGTGCATGGCCGGTGCAGTACTCGAGTGCCCTGGGCTCCATCCTGTGTGGCCATTGCAATACTCGGATGCTCTGGGCTTCATTCTGTATGGCCAGTGCAGTACTCGGATGCTCTGGGCTTGGGTCTGCGCGGCCAGTGCAGTATTCGGATGCTCTGGGCGTCATTTTCTGTGTGGCCAGCGCAGTACTCGGATGTCCTGGGCTTCATTCTGTGTGGCCAGTGCAGTACTCGGAGGGTCTTCCCCAGCCCACAGAGCGCGCCTTGCTGCTCTCTCAGAGGCTTTCAGAGACTCACTAAGCTGCTCCAAGAGGGGTCGTGGCAGTGGGCTACAGCCCTCTCAGAGCCTTTCAGAGGGTCTTCCCCAGCCCTAAGCAGATGCTGGAAACGGCAAAGAAGCAGGTCAAACGATTCCTGGCACGGGAGAAGGCTTTGGGCAACGAGAGCAAGGTGGTGAAAGCCTTTCATTTGGACTCTGGAGAGCTCTCTCAGAGGCTCTAAGAGCTTTTCTCAGAGGGTCTAAGAAGGGAGAGCAAGGTGGTGAAGGCCCTTCATTTGGTCTCTGGAGAGCTCTCGCTGAGGCTCTAAGAGCCTCTCTCAGAGGCTCTAAGAAGGGTTCCCAGCCCACAGAGCATCTTGTCTGCTCTCTCAGAGGCTCTAAGAGGGGTCTTGGCAGTGCTCGGAGCCTCTAAGAAGGTCTTCTCCAGCCCACAGAGGCGCTTTTGTTGCTTTCTCAGAGGCTTTAAGAGCCTCTCTCAGAGGCTTTAAGAGGGGTCTTGGCACTGGGCTACAGCCCTCTCAGAGCCTCCAAGAGGGTCTTCCCCAGCCCACAGAGGAGCTGTTGCTTCTTTCTCAAAGGCTCTGAAGGGTGCTGGTGAAATTTTCACCAGCCCACAGAGGCTCTTTGTCTGCTCTCTCAGAGGCTTCAGAGTGGGCTACAGCCCTCTAAGAGCCTGCAAGAGGGTCTTCCGTGCGGCCAGTGCAGTACTCGGATGCTCTTCGTTGTGCATGGCCATGGCAGTACTCGGATTCCCTGGGCTTGGTTCTGTGTGGCAAGTGCAGTACTCGGCTGCTCTGGGCTTGGTTCTGTGTGGCCAGTGCAGTACTGGGATGCTCTCGGCTCCATTCTGTGTGGCCAGTGCCGTTCTCGGATGCTCTGGGCTTCATTCTGTGTGGCCAGTGCAGTACTCGGATGCTCTTGGCTTGGTTCTGTGTGGCCAGTGCAGTACTTGGATGCTCTTCGTTGTGCATGGTCAGGGCAATACTCTGATGCTCTGGGCTGCATCCTGTGGGGCCAGTGCAGTACTCGGATGCTCTGGGCTTCATTCTGTGTGGCCAGTGCGGTACTCGGATGGTCCGGGCTTCATTCTGTGTGGACAGTGCAGTACTCGGATGCTCTGGGCTTCGTTCTGTGTGGCCAGGGCCTTGGATTTATCGCTTCCATACATGGCGAGCTATCAGCCTGGATTGTCCGTCATGTCTGTCTACGGCGTCTGAGCCTTTCAGTTGCATGTTCTGACCTGGGAGCTTCAGAGGAGCGGACGGGCGGCCGTGTTCCGCGCGTCTCCGTCTGGCTTTCAGCGCACCTCCGCGGTTCGCGTGTTCTTTCTTGTGCTTGATCTTCTTCTGAGCCGAAAGCGTGCTGCGGAATCGCGGGGGGGGGGGGGTGCCCGGTGGGGGGTCGGTCTTTTTCTT
>CAJNDT010002384.1:0-32285 GCA_905221615.1 Symbiodinium sp. CCMP2592 | reverse complement strand
GGTGCATTCGGTGAGATATGGCCGTCGGCGGGGACAGGATCAGCAGCCTTCTCGTGCAAAAACAAAGCCTTGGCGTGGCTGCCCATCGCCGAGAAACCAAAAAGTATCCGTTCGAGATCAACTAAGCGGCAATCATTTTGGAGCTTTGGTCTTGGAAGCAACTTTGCTAAAGGTGGCATCAAAAGAAGTTGTCGATTAAAGAGCAACCCAGGCAAAGGATGGTATGAACGGATAAGTGTGGCTCCGGCGAGTGCACAGTCCTCTCCACCTTTGTCAATCTGGCTCCGGTGAGTGCACAGTCCTCACAAGCTCCACCTTTGTCAACCGCCTTTTGCATGTCTCTTGCCACCCCAAAAAAATACCCCAAAAAAAGTGGAGTGGCACACATTCATGCCACCAGAGGTCACTGCCATCCATTCAAGCTCACTCTCTCCCATCTGCTTGCAGTGTTGAGTTTTGCCTGCTCTGTTGCCAGCCTGAGCCTTTCCTCAATCTTTGCCTGCCGGGTTAGCACAGACTACTCTATGCTAACCTTGCAGTCTGCAAGCTAAAGGGAGGTGAGCTCTCCACATGAAGGGCAGGACTTGGGGACAGTAGTTGCCCTCCGCCACCCAAGCCCCGGAGGTGACAGGATGATATGATCCCAGCACAACTGCCTGAAGAGGTTTTGTCGCTTCCAGAGCCAATCGAGTCTCCCTGAGAAGCATACGGCAAATGGGGTGTGCAAGAAGATGGGCGGTTTCTGTCCAATCCTAGAATCCTAGAAGGCGTCTGGGACACGGTGTTTCATCCCGAGGCCAAGCAACTGCTGCAAAGGCAGAGACCCGTTCCCTGTCTTCAGCATATGTTCCCGAGGCCAGCAGCAACAAAAGGCCTGCTGTGAAGCAAGGGCCCGATTTGTACCTTGAGCCAACATGGCTACGGTACTGGCATTATGCACAGTACACAGAACGGTCTCCATCAAGCAATGCTGGTCCCAGATGTGCTCATGGCCAGTCGTCAAAACAACCCTGCATATTATGCGGTGAAGAACCAAAACGTAGCTGCAGCGTCCCGGCCGGAATCCGTTGCATCGACCAAGCAACAACACACTCTTCCACTCGTGCATGTCAGCCTGACACACAGCCTTGTTGTTCTCCGTCCTAAGTTCACCAACGACCAAGTCAATCAGCACTTGGCGGTGAAGTCACATCTGTTTACCATGGGTCTTGGCAAAAGTGATCCTGGTAGGACTCGAACCGACAATCCCCGGCTCCGTAGGCCGATGCCTTATCCATTGGGCCACAGGACCTGTGCTGGAGCGGAGCTTGAAACTGAAACAAGTCATTGGTCTGATCTTGCCAACTCAAGCTGGCAGCTAACCAGCTAACACGTGCCCTGTTCCCAGCTGCCAACTTTAACACCGATGGTCTTGCACAAAAAAGTTCGCCGTGTTTGGCACAGCTGCCCTGCATGTGTATGCATCCTCGGAAACTCCGAGGCACGACTCCAACAAGCAGCATATCCTACTGCCCAGCAGTGGCAGATAAGCCTGTCGCAACTGTTAACCCCAGGATTCCCTCACAAAAAGCTGACAGCACCCTAATCGCTTCCCAGCCGGTCCCCCAGGCCAGTACTAGGCGGGCTCTCCACCGCTTAACTTCGGAGGTCGAAAGAGATCCGGTGCATTCGGTGAGATATGGCCGTCAGCTAGCACAGTATATTTCAAAAGACCTAACAATTCGGGACTCGAAACCCGAATAGGTATACCATTTGACCGAAGAGTTAGCACGAGCAGGTTCGGGATTGGTTCGGGCTCCATGCCGGTTGTCAAATCGAAAAAAAACGGGTTGGACCGTTGTTCTAAATTGATCAGCATGCTTTCGTTTTATGTTTTCTTGGGTAGTTCTTACGACGTGACAACCGTACGTACAGCATTCTCAGAGGTCTCATAGCTCAGTTGGTTAGAGCGTACGGCCAATAACCGTAAGGTCCGCGGTTCAGTGTGTCCCTGTAGTTTGTAAACCGATCAAATGGACTGCCGCATCAAGCACTTGCTTTATGTAAGCCGCTTGCCGAGTCAAAGCAGGGTGCAGGACATGTTGCAAAGATGGTTTCTGCCGGGATAAATCCGTGCAGGTTGGAACAGGGGAACGACACGGAGAGGATTAGCCTGGTGCCTGTGCCGGGGGGACACGCGCAAGTCGGTGTGTGTATCGTATCCTTTGTACGGAGTTTGTGGCAATAGCCGCTTTGTTCTGTGGCAAACTCAGTTGCTTTTTTCTTTCGATAATCAAGGGTGCAAGGAATGTTCAATTGATGGTAAATCATTCTCAGCAAACCGTGTGTCAGCTATGGGGTTCGAGCCCATGCGCACTTGCGTGCAGTGGATCTTAAGTCCACCCCCTTAACCACTCGGGCAAACTGACATCTGCTCTGCGGATGCCCGCCAGCAACCTGACTTGTAGCCTATATTGCCCGACCTTCCGTCACGATTGTCCGCCGAGTTGGTTTGCCCAGTCTCAGTCTTTGCCCAAGTCCTCGGCCTCGGCTCAAAACTTTCCGATATTGGGCAGCATGTCGGCCCGGAGTCTGATTGGGTGTTTTGACCGCCTAGGTCTTTGGTTTGCTTGTCTTCGAAACACAGCAGCAGCCTCTTTAGCTCAGTTGGTAGAGCATGCGCTCCGTAAGCGTATGGTCACGGGTTCGCTCCCCGTAGGGGGCTATGTTGCGGCTGACATGCATCGCTGGCTCGCCCGCAGTTGAAGAATGGCGCAAGAACCATGATCTGTGCACAGAGCCCTGCTGCAGTGCTGAGTGCTGGCCATGGCGGGCTGTTTCCGGGCGGGCTCAGTGCAACCTGAACGTTAGCTGCATTAGCTAACCATTAGCAGCTTGTGATCATGCTTGCTGATGATGCTGCTGTCATATGTCGACATGGCGGTGCAAGGATATTCGTGGCTTGGGTCCGAAACAGCTGCAAGATCCGCTATAGTCTAGCTGGTTAGGATACTCGGCCCTCACCCGAGCGACCCGGGTTCGAGTCCCGGTGGCGGAATATTATTTGATTGCAGATGTGCGTGTGCAGAACCAAGCTACGGCTTGTGGTTCGGTTCTGTGTACCGAATCCTATGCAAATAACTTCGGCTGCTTGCAAGTTTTGTCGTCAGTTTCAACCAGCTCGAAGGAGGGGTCCAAGGCTTATTGCAGATGCTTGTGTGATTTTTCAGAACCGCAGCAGAAAAAATCTTGATCCACCGCAAGCTTTTGAATGGGTTGAGTAAGTCCTGTCGCAGGGTTTGGAAAGCTCCCCGGCCAAGAAGCTTGCCTGTCCTTTTCTATTGTGTGCCGAAAAAAACATACGGGTGGCACTGGTATTTTGCAACCTGTAGCCACCGATGATGTGGGATGCATTGCGAGATCTCACAGAAGCCCGCCTAGCTCAGTCGGCAGAGCGCAAGGCCCTTAACCTTGTGGTCGTGGGTTCGAGCCCCACGGTGGGTGTTCCTGCAAGTGGGTGCAGAGCATGCATTTGTTGTAAATTGTAATGCAAATTAAACTAATTAAACCTTAAAAAAAAATTGCTGTGGAACCCCTGAACCCCTGAACCCTAAACCCTAAACCCTAAACCCGAAGCCTTAAATTCAAACTAAACCTCAAAAGAATCTGTTTTTTTTTCGAATCCTTTAACCCTGAACCCTAAACCCTAAACCCTAAACTCCAGACCCGCAAATCCTAAACCTTAAACATCAATCACAAAGTGCACCATGTTCTCGATCTTTGGTCTCGATCCAAATTGATCGTGACGAATCTATAGCAGTCTTCTGCAATGTGTTGCTGTTTTTATGCTTGTATGGGAACGGCCCCGACTGACTCGTTGCCCGATCGAAGCTGCCCGGTTAAAGTGATGATGTGGCGCATTTTTTCATTTCGCCCAGCACAATTTGGGAGGGGTGACTGGACATCCATGCAGAATCCGCTGTAGTATAGTGGTTAGTATTTCCGCCTGTCACGCGGAAGACCCGGGTTCAATTCCCGGCGGCGGAGCTTTGGATGTGTTAAGATGAGTGTTCTCAACGGCACAAGTTCTCCTGCATGGCAGTGTGCCATGCTGTGGCCTTGCTTGCTACGTGTTTTTCCTTTGCAGGAAAGCCAGGGTGTTACTGTTACTGCAATCAGAGAAAGCCATGATAGGAAAGTGCAGCGGAAGTTGCTTCCCCAGCACGACCTGCAGGATGATGGCTTTTTTGAACAATGCGGATTCTTTGTTTCGGCAGATCATCTTCAAGCTTTGCATTAAATGATGTTTGACTTGACTGGACCAGCAGCACCGTATCCTGTTAGTGCAAGTGACAGCTGTGGTGTTCGAACCCACGCCCTTACGGACTGGCGCCTGAAGCCAGCGCCTTAGACCACTCGGCCAAACTGTCCTTGTTATGGTTCGCATTGCAAGCCGTCCCCGTGTCTAGTGCAGTGTCGACGCACACAGTGTGTGCACTCAAGCAGCAGACGAACCGAAGCTAACCTGGACGGTGTAGTGTAGTCAGAAAAAAACATCAAAAAACTAGACGAACACTGCTCCAGATTTACTACATCTGCTAATCAGCATCAGATGTTGGCATCGTTCTAATTCAATAGTGGTCCCACGCGGGCTCGAGTCGGCACAACTTCTGTCCAGGGCCTGCATTTATAATGAACACGGTTTGCTTCGTGTCGTTCCGCTTCCTTGCATTCCTTAACAAGATGCTGCAAGCCTGAGCACATCGGAAAGAAAAAAACTTGCTACACTTCTCGATTTGTGCGTGTCATCCTTGCGCAGGGGCCATGCTAATCTTCTCTGTATCGTTCCAATTTTATCGGATGATCCCCGAAGGGAATCCGGCAAATCCTGCCTCTGGGATGAACACATTGTCCAGGCACCAGTCGACGATCTCGCACATCTGGACAGTGGTGCTTTGGCGGGCTGCAGCACAAGACAGCTGACAGCACCCTAAGCGCTTCCCAGCCGGTCCCCCAGGCCAGTGCTAGGCGGGCTCTCCACCGCTTAACTTCGGAGGTCGAAAGAGATCCGGTGCATTCGGTGAGATATGGCCGTCAGCGGCTCATGGCGATCAGCCTTGCCATGCAGAAACAGCAATGCCACCGAGACTTCCACAGACTCCAAAGCCCGAAAACTCGATGTTATAAGAAAGAGCACAGCCCGAACACAGGGGTTCGTGCTGCTAAGCTGCTAAGCCAAGTGTACATTCATTCCGTTCCTCTCAAGCTGCACCTTGCTCAACTTACATCTCCCCTGTCACCCCAAAAATATACCCCAAAAAAGTGGAGTGGCACACATTCATGCCACCAGAGGTCACTGCCATCCATTCAAGCTCACTCTCTCCCATCTGCTTGCAGTGTTGAGTTTTGCCTGCTCTGTTGCCAGCCTGAGCCTTCCCTCAATCTTTTCCTGCCAGGTTAGCACAGACTACTCTATGCCAACCTTGCAGTCTGCAAGCTAAAGGGAGGTGAGCTCTCCACATGAAGGGCAGGACTTGGGGACAGTAGTTGCCCTCCTCCACCCAAGCCCCGGAGGTGACAGGATGATATGATCCCAGCACAACTGCTTGAAGGGGTTTTGTCGCTTCCAGATATTATTGAAAAGCATCTGGCAATTATAGAAGAACACTGGCTTCCTCATCTTGCCCGCCCTTGGTCTCGCACCAATTGATTTCCATGTCAGTTCTGGCTCTCGTTGCAGAGGGTTCCATGTGGGTTAGCTCCAAGATCAAGAAGGTTTGTAGCCAGTGTTCCATGTTTTTCTGCAAGTGGAAAAGGCCTGCTGTGAAGCAAGGGCCCGATTTGTACCTTGAGCCAAAATGGCTACGGTGCTTGCAGCATGTGATTTGCACTCCAGCCACGAAAATGTCAAAAGATTTCCCTCATGTCTGCATGCCTCCTGCAAAGTGAAGAGCGTCATCTTTGCTCAGGCAACCGTCACCTTTGACCCTCTCAGCATCGTTCTAGTTTTGCCGGATTAGGACATACTGAAATTTTAAAATAACCTGGTTCGAACAACTCTTGCCATAGAGATTGGGATATACTGAGTTTTTCAAACAGCCCGGTTCGAACATCTCTTGCCACAAAGGCTAGGACATACTGAGTTTTTAAAATAACCTGGTTCAACAAGACATACTGAGTTCTCTTGCTAACATACTGAGTTTTTGAAATAACCTGTTTGGAACATCTCTTGGCCAACGAGATCAGGACATAACGGAGTTTTTAAATAACCTGCTCGAACATCTCTTTTTACAAGATCAGGAAATATGAGCTTGAAAACCTGTTGTTGCACATCTCTTGCACAAGATTGGGGACAGACTGAATTGCCAAATACCCGGTTCGAACATCTCGTGCCCACAATGGTAAGGAAATACTGAGTTTTTCAACAAACAAACCGGTTCGGACATCTCTTGCCACCAGATCAAGACATTCCAAGTTCTCTTGCCACAAAGCTAAAGACATACTGAATTTTTAAAAGAACCTGGTTCGAACATCTCTTGCTACAAGATCAGGACTGAGTTTTTTAAAACAACTGGTTCGAACATCTCTGGCCACAAAGATTATGAGTTTTCCAAACAGCCCGGTTCGGACATCTCTTGCCACAAACGATAATCTGAGTTTAAAGAATAAACTGGTTCGAACATCTCTTGCCATTAGATCAAGCAAGACATTCTAGGTTCTCTTGCCACAAAGCTGGAGACACACTGATTTTTGAAATAACTTGGTTCGAACATCTCTTGCTTCAAGATCAGGACACACTGAGTTTGTTCAAAAAACTGGTTCGTTCATCTCTGGCCACAAGAGATTGTGAGTTGTTTTTACAGCTAATCTGAGTTTAAAATGAAAACTGGTTTGAACATCTCTTGCCACCAAGCTAAGACATTGCTGAGTTCGCTGCAAGATCACGAGAAACTGAGTTTTCAGAATTACCTGACACATTTCTGCAAGATTTGAAATTTTGTCAAATAGTCCGGTTCAGATATCTTTGGCGTGAAAGAACACATTCAACAAAGTTTCAAAAACAAACTGGTTCAAAATCACACCTGCTAAAAAATACTGAGTTCCAAAAAAAACTCTTGAACTCCAACAAATACATTGCAAAGACAAACTGCAAGTCAAACAAAGTTGCAGCGACTAAACTTCTTGGAACACTTCAAATTGCTCAAAATCTTCGTTTTGCTGGAATTTTGGCATGAACAAAAACATTCTCTGACTAATTCGGTGTGGAACACGACTCTTGTGCCATACTAGATCACAGGGAAAAACAACCTTCCAACAGCTCGCTTACAGCTGCAAGGAAGCTTAGCCGAGTCGTTTCTTCTGCATCTGGCAGATCCAAGTAACAAAGCACACACACACACACACAAAGCCTTGCAAAGAACTCATTGTTTAAAAAACTTGGTACACTTCTCGATTTGTGCGTGTCATCCTTGCGCAGGGGCCATGCTAATCTTCTCTGTATCGTTCCAATTTTATCGGATGATCCCCGAAGGGAATCCGGCAAGTGGTGCATCAGCTATGTGCATGTTTGTTGTTTCGGCACAATGCGACAATCTTGCACATTTCGAAGATGACGACGACACCTTGCATTTTCCTTGCCACTGCCACACCTTACAGAAGCATGCAAGGCTGCAAGACAAAAAGCCCAAATACAGTCTTCATCCACAAGCCACACCCACAACTCCACATTTGCCAGTGAAAAAAAGGCCCCGAGTTGGAACTTGTCTCACCTACCCGACCGAGCCCGGAAATCCAATGGTTTCCGCAGAAGACACTTTGGCCGAGCGGCTAAGGCGTCGGCCTGCTAAGCCGATGGGGTCTCCCCGCGTGGGCTCGAATCCCACAGGTGTCGATTTATCTGGCTTTGGGTTTAGAAGAACATGCGATATCCAGAAAGAACGACATCTCAGGACAAGCTGCAGCCATCCCCATGTCTGTTGTATTCCCCAGTGGATGGTGCAGCCCAATCACAAGAAAGCTGACAGCACCCTAAGCGCTTCCCAGCCGGTCCCCCAGGCCAGTACTAGGCGGGCTCTCCACCGCTTAACTTCGGAGGTCGAAAGAGATCCGGTGCATTCGGTGAGATATGGCCGTCAGCGGGGACAGGATCAGCAGCCTTCTCGTGCAAAAACAAAGCCTTGGCGTGGCTGCCCATCGCCGAGAAACCAAAAAGTATCCGTTCGAGATCAACTAAGCGGCAATAATTTTGGAGCTTTGGTCTTGGAAGCAACTTTGCTAAAGGTGGCATCAAAAGAAGTTGTCGATTAAAGAGCAACCCAGGCAAAGGATGGTATGAACGGATAAGTGTGGCTCCGGCGAGTGCACAGTCCTCTCCACCTTTGTCAATCTGGCTCCGGTGAGTGCACAGTCCTCACAAGCTCCACCTTTGTCAACCGCCTTTTGCATGTCTCTTGCCACCCCAAAAATATACCCCAAAAAAAGTGGAGTGGCACACATTCATGCCACCAGAGGTCACTGCCATCCATTCAAGCTCACTCTCTCCCATCTGCTTGCAGTGTTGAGTTTTGCCTGCTCTGTTGCCAGCCTGAGCCTTTCCTCAATCTTTGCCTGCCAGGTTAGCACAGACTACTCTATGCTAACCTTGCAGTCTGCAAGCTAAAGGGAGGTGAGCTCTCCACATGAAGGGCAGGACTTGGGGACAGTAGTTGCCCTCCTCCACCCAAGCCCCGGAGGTGACAGGATGATATGATCCCAGCACAACTGCCTGAAGAGGTTTTGTCGCTTCCAGAGCCAATCGAGTCTCCCTGAGAAGCATACGGCAAATGGGGTGTGCAAGAAGATGGGCGGTTTCTGTCCAATCCTAGAATCCTAGAAGGCTTCTGGGACACGGTGTTTCATCCCGAGGCCAAGCAACTGCTGCAAAGGCAGAGACCCGTTCCCTGTCTTCAGCATATGTTCCCGAGGCCAGCAGCAACAAAAGGCCTGCTGTGAAGCAAGGGCCCGATTTGTACCTTGAGCCAAAATGGCTACGGTACTGGCATTATGCACAGTACACAGAACGGTCTCCATCAAGCAATGCTGGTCCCAGATGTGCTCATGGCCAGTCGTCAAAACAACCCTGCATATTATGCGGTGAAGAAACAAAACGTAGCTGCAGCGTCCCGGCCGGAATCCGTTGCATCGACCAAGCAACAACACACTCTTCCACTCGTGCATGTCAGCCTGACACACAGCCTTGTTGTTCTCGGTCCTAAGTTCACCAACGACCAAGTCAATCAGCACTTGGCGGTGAAGTCACATCTGTTTACCATGGGTCTTGGCAAAAGTGATCCTGGTAGGACTCGAACCTACAATCCCCGGCTCCGTAGGCCGATGCCTTATCCATTGGGCCACAGGACCTGTGCTGGAGCGGAGCTTGAAACTGAAACAAGTCATTGGTCTGATCTTGCCAACTCAAGCTGGCAGCTAACCAGCTAACACGTGCCCTGTGCCCAGCTGCCAACTTTAACACCGATGGTCTTGCACAAAAAAGTTCGCCGTGTTTGGCACAGCTGCCCTGCATGTGTATGCATCCTCGGAAACTCCGAGGCACGACTCCAACAAGCAGCATATCCTACTGCCCAGCAGTGGCAGATAAGCCTGTCGCAACTGTTAACCCCAGGATTCCCTCACAAAAAGCTGACAGCACCCTAAGCGCTTCCCAGCCGGTCCCCCAGGCCAGTACTAGGCGGGCTCTCCACCGCTTAACTTCGGAGGTCGAAAGAGATCCGGTGCATTCGGTGAGATATGGCCGTCAGCGAGCACAGTATATTTCAAAAGACCTAACAATTCGGGACTCGAAACCCGAATAGGTATACCATTTGACCGAAGAGTTAGCACGAGCAGGTTCGGGATTGGTTCGGGCTCCATGCCGGGTGTCAAATCGAAAAAAAACGGGTTGGACCGTTGTTCTAAATTGATCAGCATGCTTTCGTTTTATGTTTTCTTGGGTAGTTCTTACGACGTGACAACCGTACGTACAGCATTCTCAGAGGTCTCATAGCTCAGTTGGTTAGAGCGTACGGCCAATAACCGTAAGGTCCGCGGTTCGAGCCCGCGTGGGACCACTATTGAATTAGAACGATGCCAACATCTGATGCTGATTAGCAGATGTAGTAAATCTGGAGCAGTGTTCGTCTAGTTTTTTGATGTTCTTTTCTGACTACACTACACCGTCCAGGTTAGCTTCGGTTCGTCTGCTGCTTGAGTGCACACACTGTGTGCGTCGACACTGCACTAGACACGGGGACGGCTTGCAATGCGAACCATAACAAGGACAGTTTGGCCGAGTGGTCTAAGGCGCTGGCTTCAGGCGCCAGTCCGTAAGGGCGTGGGTTCGAACCCCACAGCTGTCACTTGCACTAACAGGATACGGTGCTGCTGGTCCAGTCAAGTCAAACATCATTTAATGCAAAGCTTGAAGATGATCTGCCGAAACAAAGAATCCGCATTGTTCAAAAAAGCCATCATCCTGCAGGTCGTGCTGGGGAAGCAACTTCCGCTGCACTTTCCTATCATGGCTTTCTCTGATTGCAGTAACAGTAACACCCTGGCTTCCTGCAAAGGAAAAACACGTAGCAAGCAAGTCCACAGCATGGCACACTGCCATGCAGGAGAACTTGTGCCGTTGAGAACACTCATCTTAACACATCCAAAGCTCCGCCTTGGGAATTGAACCCGGGTCTTCCGCGTGACAGGCGGAAATACTAACCACTATACTACAGCGGATTCTGCATGGATGTCCAGTCATCCCTCCCAAATTGTGCTGGGCGAAATGAAAAAATGCGCCACATCATCACTTTAACCGGGCAGCTTCGATCGGGCAACGAGTCAGTCGGGGCCGTTCCCATACAAGCATAAAAACAGCAACACATTGCAGAAGACTGCTATAGATTCGTCACGATCAATTTGGATCGAGCCCAAAGATCGAGAACATGGTGCACTTTGTGATTGATGTTTAAGGTTTAGGATTTGCGGGTCTGGAGTTTAGGGTTTAGGGTTTAGGGTTCAGGGTTCAAGGCTTCGAAAAAAAAACAGATTCTTTTGAGGTTTAGTTTGAATTTAAGGCTTCGGGTTTAGGGTTTAGGGTTTAGGGTTCAGGGGTTCAGGGGTTCCACAGCAATTTTTTTTTAAGGTTTAATTAGTTTAATTTGCATTACAATTTACAACAAATGCATGCTCTGCACCCACTTGCAGGAACACCCACCGTGGGGCTCGAACCCACGACCACAAGGTTAAGGGCCTTGCGCTCTGCCGACTGAGCTAGGCGGGCTTCTGTGAGATCTCGCAATGCATCCCACATCATCGGTGGCTACAGGTTGCAAAATACCAGTGCCACCCGTATGTTTTTTTCGGCACACAATAGAAAAGGACAGGCAAGCTTCTTGGCCGGTGAGCTTTCCAAACCCTGCGACAGGACTTACTCAACCCATTCAAAAGCTTGCGGTGGATCAAGATTTTTTCTGCTGCGGTTCTGAAAAATCACACAAGCAGCTGCAATAAGCCTTGGACCCCTCCTTCGAGCTGGTTGAAACTGACGACAAAACTTGCAAGCAGCCGAAGTTATTTGCATAGGATTCGGTACACAGAACCGAACCACAAGCCGTAGCTTGGTTCTGCACACGCACATCTGCAATCCAATAATATTCCGCCACCGGGACTCGAACCCGGGTCGCTCGGGTGAGGGCCGAGTATCCTAACCAGCTAGACTATAGCGGATCTTGCAGCTGTTTCGGACCCAAGCCAGCAATATCCTTGCACCGCCATGTCGACATATGACAGCAGCATCATCAGCAAGCATGATCACAAGCTGCTAATGGTTAGCTAATGCAGCTAACGTTCAGGTTGCACTGAGCCCGCCCGGAAACAGCCCGCCATGGCCAGCACTCAGCACTGCAGCAGGGCTCTGTGCACAGATCATGGTTCTTGCGCCATTCTTCAACTGCGGGCGAGCCAGCGATGCATGTCAGCCGCAACATAGCCCCCTACGGGGATCGAACCCGTGACCATACGCTTACGGAGCGCATGCTCTACCAACTGAGCTAAAGAGGCTGCTGCTGTGTTTCGAAGACAAGCAAACCAAAGACCTAGGCTGTCAAAACACCCAATCAGACTCCGGGCCGACATGCTGCCCAATATCGGAAAGTTTTGAGCCGAGGCCGAGGACTTGGGCAAAGACTGAGACTGGGCAAACCAACTCGGCGGACAATCGTG
Organism: Symbiodinium sp. CCMP2592; assembly: GCA_905221615.1. Lineage (NCBI taxonomy): Eukaryota > Dinophyceae > Suessiales > Symbiodiniaceae > Symbiodinium > Symbiodinium sp. CCMP2592. Next base: position 20,054 of record CAJNDT010002384.1, on the reverse strand, counting down.
ACGGAAGGTCGGGCAATATAGGGCTACAAGTCAGGTTGCTGGCGGGCATCCGCAGAGCAGATGTCAGTTTGCCCGAGTGGTTAAGGGGGTGGACTTAAGATCCACTGCACGCAAGTGCGCATGGGCTCGAACCCCATAGCTGACACACGGTTTGCTGAGAATGATTTACCATCAATTGAACATTCCTTGCACCCTTGATTATCGAAAGAAAAAAGCAACTGAGTTTGCCACAGCACAAAGCGGCTATTGCCACAAACTCCGTACAAAGGATACGATACACACACCGACTTGCGCGTGTCCCCCCGGCACAGGCACCAGGCTAATCCTCTCCGTGTCGTTCCCCTGTTCCAACCTGCCCGGATTTATCCCGGCAGAAACCATCTTTGCAACATGTCCTGCACCCTGCTTTGACTCGGCAAGCGGCTTACATAAAGCAAGTGCTTGATGCGGCAGTCCATTTGATCGGTTTACAAACTACAGGGACACACTGAGCTTGTAAATTCGAGGTTTGGATCAGCCTGGCTCAAACATTGCCCCTGAGGGAGACCGCAAGCCGCAGAAGCCAGGGGCCGCATCCTTGACATGGGAGGCTGGCCTTGTTCTAGCTTTAAAACTCCCTGCATCAAAGCTCAGTCGGCACAACTTCTGTCCAGGGCCTGCATTTATAATGAACACGGTTTGCTTCGTGTCGTTCCGCTTCCTTGCATTCCTTAACAAGATGCTGCAAGCCTGAGCACATCGGAAAGAAAAAAACTTGGTACACTTCTCGATTTGTGCGTGTCATCCTTGCGCAGGGGCCATGCTAATCTTCTCTGTATCGTTCCAATTTTATCGGATGATCCCCGAAGGGAATCCGGCAAATCCTGCCTCTGGGATGAACACATTGTCCAGGCACCAGTCGACGATCTCGCACATCTGGACAGTGGTGCTTTGGCGGGCTGCAGCACAAGAAAGCTGACAGCACCCTAAGCGCTTCCCAGCCGGTCCCCCAGGCCAGTACTAGGCGGGCTCTCCACCGCTTAACTTCGGAGGTCGAAAGAGATCCGGTGCATTCGGTGAGATATGGCCGTCAGCGGCTCATGGCGATCAGCCTTGCCATGCAGAAACAGCAATGCCACCGAGACTTCCACAGACTCCAAAGCCCGAAAACTCGATGTTAGAAGAAAGAGCACAGCCCGAACACAGGGGTTCGTGCTGCTAAGCTGCTAAGCCAAGTGTACATTCATTCCGTTCCTCTCAAGCTGCACCTTGCTCAACTTACATCTCTCCTGTCACCCCAAAAATATACCCCAAAAAAGTGGAGTGGCACACATTCATGCCACCAGAGGTCACTGCCATCCATTCAAGCTCACTCTCTCCCATCTGCTTGCAGTGTTGAGTTTTGCCTGCTCTGTTGCCAGCCTGAGCCTTCCCTCAATCTTTGCCTGCCAGGTTAGCACAGACTACTCTATGCCAACCTTGCAGTCTGCAAGCTAAAGGGAGGTGAGCTCTCCACATGAAGGGCAGGACTTGGGGACAGTAGTTGCCCTCCTCCACCCAAGCCCCGGAGGTGACAGGATGATATGATCCCAGCACAACTGCTTGAAGGGGTTTTGTCGCTTCCAGATATGATTGAAAAGCATCTGGCAATTATAGAAGAACACTGGCTTCCTCATCTTGCCCGCCCTTGGTCTCGCACCAATTGATTTCCATGTCAGTTCTGGCTCTCGTTGCAGAGGGTTCCATGTGGGTTCGCTCCAAGATCAAGAAGGTTTGTAGCCAGTGTTCCATGTTTTTCTGCAAGTGGAAAAGGCCTGCTGTGAAGCAAGGGCCCGATTTGTACCTTGAGCCAAAATGGCTACGGTGCTTGCAGCATGTGATTTGCACTCCAGCCACGAAAATGTCAAAAGATTTCCCTCATGTCTGCATTCCTCCTGCAAAGTGAAGAGCGTCATCTTTGCTCAGGCAACCGTCACCTTTGACCCTCTCAGCATCGTTCTAGTTTTGCCGGATTAGGACATACTGAAATTTTAAAATAACCTGGTTCGAACAACTCTTGCCATAAAGATTGGGATATACTGAGTTTTTCAAACAGCCCGGTTCGAACATCTCTTGCCACAAAGGCTAGGACATACTGAGTTTTTAAAATAACCTGGTTCAACAAGACATACTGAGTTCTCTTGCTAACATACTGAGTTTTTGAAATAACCTGTTTGGAACATCTCTTGCCACGAGATCAGGACATACTGAGTTTTTAAAATAACCTGGCTCGAACATCTCTTGTTACAAGATCAGGACATACTGAGCTTGAAAACCTGGTTCGCACATCTCTTGCCACAAAGATTAGGACAGACTGAATTTGCCAAATACCCCGGTTCGAACATCTCTTGCCACAATGGTAAGGACATACTGAGTTGTTACAAGAAATAAACCGGTTCGGACATCTCTTGCCACCAGATCAAGACATTCCAAGTTCTCTTGCCACAAAGCTAAAGACATACTGAGTTTTTAAAGGAACCTGGTTCGAACATCTCTTGCTACAAGATCAGGACTGCGTTTTTTTAAAAAACTGGTTCGAACATCTCTGGCCACAAAGATTGTGAGTTTTCCAAAAAGCCCGGTTCGGACATCTCTTGCCACAAACGAATATCTGAGTTTAAAGAATAAACTGGTTCCACCAGATCAAGCAAGACATTCTAGGTTCTCTTGCCACAAAGCTAAGACATACTGATTTTTGAAATAACTTGGTTCGAACATCTCTTGCTTCAAGATCAGGACACACTGAGTTTGTTCAAAAAACTGGTTCGTTCATCTCTGGCCACAAGAGATTGTGAGTTGTTTTTACAGCTAATCTGAGTTTAAAATGAAAACTGGTTTGAACATCTCTTGCCACCAAGCTAAGACATTGCTGAGTTCGCTGCAAGATCACGAGAAACTGAGTTTTCAGAATTACCTGACACATTTCTGCAAGATTTGAAATTTTGTCAAATAGTCCGGTTCAGATATCTTTGGCGTGAAAGAACACATTCAACAAAGTTTCAAAAACAAACTGGTTCAAAATCACACCTGCTAAAAAATACTGAGTTCCAAAAAAAACTCTTGAACTCCAACAAATACATTGCAAAGACAAACTGCAAGTCAAACAAAGTTGCAGCGACTAAACTTCTTGGAACACTTCAAATTGCTCAAAATCTTCGTTTTGCTGGAATTTTGGCATGAACAAAAACATTCTCTGACTAATTCGGTGTGGAACACGACTCTTGTGCCATACTAGATCACAGGGAAAAACAACCTTCCAACAGCTCGCTTACAGCTGCAAGGAAGCTTAGCCGAGTCGTTTCTTCTGCATCTGGCAGATCCAAGTAACAAAGCACACACACACACACAAAGCCTTGCAAAGAACTCATTGTTTAAAAAACTTGGTACACTTCTCGATTTGTGCGTGTCATCCTTGCGCAGGGGCCATGCTAATCTTCTCTGTATCGTTCCAATTTTATCGGATGATCCCCGAAGGGAATCCGGCAAGTGGTGCATCAGCTATGTGCATGTTTGTTGTTTCGGCACAATGCGACAATCTTGCACATTTCGAAGATGACGACGACACCTTGCATTTTCCTTGCCACTGCCACACCTTACAGAAGCATGCAAGGCTGCAAGACAAAAAGCCCAAATACAGTCTTCATCCACAAGCCACACCCACAACTCCACATTTGCCAGTGAAAAAAAGGCCCCGAGTTGGAACTTGTCTCACCTACCCGACCGAGCCCGGAAATCCAATGGTTTCCGCAGAAGACACTTTGGCCGAGCGGCTAAGGCGTCGGCCTGCTAAGCCGATGGGGTCTCCCCGCGTGGGCTCGAATCCCACAGGTGTCGATTTATCTGGCTTTGGGTTTAGAAGAACATGCGATATCCAGAAAGAACGACATCTCAGGACAAGCTGCAGCCATCCCCATGTCTGTTGTATTCCCAGTGGATGGTGCAGCCCAATCACAAGAAAGCTGACAGCACCCTAAGCGCTTCCCAGCCGGTCCCCCAGGCCAGTACTAGGCGGGCTCTCCACCGCTTAACTTCGGAGGTCGAAAGAGATCCGGTGCATTCGGTGAGATATGGCCGTCAGCGGGGACAGGATCAGCAGCCTTCTCGTGCAAAAACAAAGCCTTGGCGTGGCTGCCCATCGCCGAGAAACCAAAAAGTATCCGTTCGAGATCAACTAAGCGGCAATAATTTTGGAGCTTTGGTCTTGGAAGCAACTTTGCTAAAGGTGGCATCAAAAGAAGTTGTCGATTAAAGAGCAACCCAGGCAAAGGATGGTATGAACGGATAAGTGTGGCTCCGGCGAGTGCACAGTCCTCTCCACCTTTGTCAATCTGGCTCCGGTGAGTGCACAGTCCTCACAAGCTCCACCTTTGTCAACCGCCTTTTGCATGTCTCTTGCCACCCCAAAAATATACCCCAAAAAAAGTGGAGTGGCACACATTCATGCCACCAGAGGTCACTGCCATCCATTCAAGCTCACTCTCTCCCATCTGCTTGCAGTGTTGAGTTTTGCCTGCTCTGTTGCCAGCCTGAGCCTTTCCTCAATCTTTGCCTGCCAGGTTAGCACAGACTACTCTATGCTAACCTTGCAGTCTGCAAGCTAAAGGGAGGTGAGCTCTCCACATGAAGGGCAGGACTTGGGGACAGTAGTTGCCCTCCTCCACCCAAGCCCCGGAGGTGACAGGATGATATGATCCCAGCACAACTGCCTGAAGAGGTTTTGTCGCTTCCAGAGCCAATCGAGTCTCCCTGAGAAGCATACGGCAAATGGGGTGTGCAAGAAGATGGGCGGTTTCTGTCCAATCCTAGAATCCTAGAAGGCTTCTGGGACACGGTGTTTCATCCCGAGGCCAAGCAACTGCTGCAAAGGCAGAGACCCGTTCCCTGTCTTCAGCATATGTTCCCGAGGCCAGCAGCAACAAAAGGCCTGCTGTGAAGCAAGGGCCCGATTTGTACCTTGAGCCAAAATGGCTACGGTACTGGCATTATGCACAGTACACAGAACGGTCTCCATCAAGCAATGCTGGTCCCAGATGTGCTCATGGCCAGTCGTCAAAACAACCCTGCATATTATGCGGTGAAGAAACAAAACGTAGCTGCAGCGTCCCGGCCGGAATCCGTTGCATCGACCAAGCAACAACACACTCTTCCACTCGTGCATGTCAGCCTGACACACAGCCTTGTTGTTCTCGGTCCTAAGTTCACCAACGACCAAGTCAATCAGCACTTGGCGGTGAAGTCACATCTGTTTACCATGGGTCTTGGCAAAAGTGATCCTGGTAGGACTCGAACCTACAATCCCCGGCTCCGTAGGCCGATGCCTTATCCATTGGGCCACAGGACCTGTGCTGGAGCGGAGCTTGAAACTGAAACAAGTCATTGGTCTGATCTTGCCAACTCAAGCTGGCAGCTAACCAGCTAACACGTGCCCTGTGCCCAGCTGCCAACTTTAACACCGATGGTCTTGCACAAAAAAGTTCGCCGTGTTTGGCACAGCTGCCCTGCATGTGTATGCATCCTCGGAAACTCCGAGGCACGACTCCAACAAGCAGCATATCCTACTGCCCAGCAGTGGCAGATAAGCCTGTCGCAACTGTTAACCCCAGGATTCCCTCACAAAAAGCTGACAGCACCCTAAGCGCTTCCCAGCCGGTCCCCCAGGCCAGTACTAGGCGGGCTCTCCACCGCTTAACTTCGGAGGTCGAAAGAGATCCGGTGCATTCGGTGAGATATGGCCGTCAGCGAGCACAGTATATTTCAAAAGACCTAACAATTCGGGACTCGAAACCCGAATAGGTATACCATTTGACCGAAGAGTTAGCACGAGCAGGTTCGGGATTGGTTCGGGCTCCATGCCGGGTGTCAAATCGAAAAAAAACGGGTTGGACCGTTGTTCTAAATTGATCAGCATGCTTTCGTTTTATGTTTTCTTGGGTAGTTCTTACGACGTGACAACCGTACGTACAGCATTCTCAGAGGTCTCATAGCTCAGTTGGTTAGAGCGTACGGCCAATAACCGTAAGGTCCGCGGTTCGAGCCCGCGTGGGACCACTATTGAATTAGAACGATGCCAACATCTGATGCTGATTAGCAGATGTAGTAAATCTGGAGCAGTGTTCGTCTAGTTTTTTGATGTTCTTTTCTGACTACACTACACCGTCCAGGTTAGCTTCGGTTCGTCTGCTGCTTGAGTGCACACACTGTGTGCGTCGACACTGCACTAGACACGGGGACGGCTTGCAATGCGAACCATAACAAGGACAGTTTGGCCGAGTGGTCTAAGGCGCTGGCTTCAGGCGCCAGTCCGTAAGGGCGTGGGTTCGAACCCCACAGCTGTCACTTGCACTAACAGGATACGGTGCTGCTGGTCCAGTCAAGTCAAACATCATTTAATGCAAAGCTTGAAGATGATCTGCCGAAACAAAGAATCCGCATTGTTCAAAAAAGCCATCATCCTGCAGGTCGTGCTGGGGAAGCAACTTCCGCTGCACTTTCCTATCATGGCTTTCTCTGATTGCAGTAACAGTAACACCCTGGCTTTCCTGCAAAGGAAAAACACGTAGCAAGCAAGTCCACAGCATGGCACACTGCCATGCAGGAGAACTTGTGCCGTTGAGAACACTCATCTTAACACATCCAAAGCTCCGCCGCCGGGAATTGAACCCGGGTCTTCCGCGTGACAGGCGGAAATACTAACCACTATACTACAGCGGATTCTGCATGGATGTCCAGTCATCCCTCCCAAATTGTGCTGGGCGAAATGAAAAAATGCGCCACATCATCACTTTAACCGGGCAGCTTCGATCGGGCAACGAGTCAGTCGGGGCCGTTCCCATACAAGCATAAAAACAGCAACACATTGCAGAAGACTGCTATAGATTCGTCACGATCAATTTGGATCGAGCCCAAAGATCGAGAACATGGTGCACTTTGTGATTGATGTTTAAGGTTTAGGATTTGCGGGTCTGGAGTTTAGGGTTTAGGGTTTAGGGTTCAGGGTTCAAGGCTTCGAAAAAAAAACAGATTCTTTTGAGGTTTAGTTTGAATTTAAGGCTTCGGGTTTAGGGTTTAGGGTTTAGGGTTCAGGGGTTCAGGGGTTCCACAGCAATTTTTTTTTAAGGTTTAATTAGTTTAATTTGCATTACAATTTACAACAAATGCATGCTCTGCACCCACTTGCAGGAACACCCACCGTGGGGCTCGAACCCACGACCACAAGGTTAAGGGCCTTGCGCTCTGCCGACTGAGCTAGGCGGGCTTCTGTGAGATCTCGCAATGCATCCCACATCATCGGTGGCTACAGGTTGCAAAATACCAGTGCCACCCGTATGTTTTTTTCGGCACACAATAGAAAAGGACAGGCAAGCTTCTTGGCCGGTGAGCTTTCCAAACCCTGCGACAGGACTTACTCAACCCATTCAAAAGCTTGCGGTGGATCAAGATTTTTTCTGCTGCGGTTCTGAAAAATCACACAAGCAGCTGCAATAAGCCTTGGACCCCTCCTTCGAGCTGGTTGAAACTGACGACAAAACTTGCAAGCAGCCGAAGTTATTTGCATAGGATTCGGTACACAGAACCGAACCACAAGCCGTAGCTTGGTTCTGCACACGCACATCTGCAATCCAATAATATTCCGCCACCGGGACTCGAACCCGGGTCGCTCGGGTGAGGGCCGAGTATCCTAACCAGCTAGACTATAGCGGATCTTGCAGCTGTTTCGGACCCAAGCCAGCAATATCCTTGCACCGCCATGTCGACATATGACAGCAGCATCATCAGCAAGCATGATCACAAGCTGCTAATGGTTAGCTAATGCAGCTAACGTTCAGGTTGCACTGAGCCCGCCCGGAAACAGCCCGCCATGGCCAGCACTCAGCACTGCAGCAGGGCTCTGTGCACAGATCATGGTTCTTGCGCCATTCTTCAACTGCGGGCGAGCCAGCGATGCATGTCAGCCGCAACATAGCCCCCTACGGGGATCGAACCCGTGACCATACGCTTACGGAGCGCATGCTCTACCAACTGAGCTAAAGAGGCTGCTGCTGTGTTTCGAAGACAAGCAAACCAAAGACCTAGGCTGTCAAAACACCCAATCAGACTCCGGGCCGACATGCTGCCCAATATCGGAAAGTTTTGAGCCGAGGCCGAGGACTTGGGCAAAGACTGAGACTGGGCAAACCAACTCGGCGGACAATCGTGACGGAAGGTCGGGCAATATAGGGCTACAAGTCAGGTTGCTGGCGGGCATCCGCAGAGCAGATGTCAGTTTGCCCGAGTGGTTAAGGGGGTGGACTTAAGATCCACTGCACGCAAGTGCGCATGGGCTCGAACCCCATAGCTGACACACGGTTTGCTGAGAATGATTTACCATCAATTGAACATTCCTTGCACCCTTGATTATCGAAAGAAAAAAGCAACTGAGTTTGCCACAGCACAAAGCGGCTATTGCCACAAACTCCGTACAAAGGATACGATACACACACCGACTTGCGCGTGTCCCCCCGGCACAGGCACCAGGCTAATCCTCTCCGTGTCGTTCCCCTGTTCCAACCTGCCCGGATTTATCCCGGCAGAAACCATCTTTGCAACATGTCCTGCACCCTGCTTTGACTCGGCAAGCGGCTTACATAAAGCAAGTGCTTGATGCGGCAGTCCATTTGATCGGTTTACAAACTACAGGGACACACTGAGCTTGTAAATTCGAGGTTTGGATCAGCCTGGCTCAAACATTGCCCCTGAGGGAGACCGCAAGCCGCAGAAGCCAGGGGCCGCATCCTTGACATGGGAGGCTGGCCTTGTTCTAGCTTTAAAACTCCCTGCATCAAAGCTCAGTCGGCACAACTTCTGTCCAGGGCCTGCATTTATAATGAACACGGTTTGCTTCGTGTCGTTCCGCTTCCTTGCATTCCTTAACAAGATGCTGCAAGCCTGAGCACATCGGAAAGAAAAAAACTTGGTACACTTCTCGATTTGTGCGTGTCATCCTTGCGCAGGGGCCATGCTAATCTTCTCTGTATCGTTCCAATTTTATCGGATGATCCCCGAAGGGAATCCGGCAAATCCTGCCTCTGGGATGAACACATTGTCCAGGCACCAGTCGACGATCTCGCACATCTGGACAGTGGTGCTTTGGCGGGCTGCAGCACAAGAAAGCTGACAGCACCCTAAGCGCTTCCCAGCCGGTCCCCCAGGCCAGTACTAGGCGGGCTCTCCACCGCTTAACTTCGGAGGTCGAAAGAGATCCGGTGCATTCGGTGAGATATGGCCGTCAGCGGCTCATGGCGATCAGCCTTGCCATGCAGAAACAGCAATGCCACCGAGACTTCCACAGACTCCAAAGCCCGAAAACTCGATGTTAGAAGAAAGAGCACAGCCCGAACACAGGGGTTCGTGCTGCTAAGCTGCTAAGCCAAGTGTACATTCATTCCGTTCCTCTCAAGCTGCACCTTGCTCAACTTACATCTCTCCTGTCACCCCAAAAATATACCCCAAAAAAGTGGAGTGGCACACATTCATGCCACCAGAGGTCACTGCCATCCATTCAAGCTCACTCTCTCCCATCTGCTTGCAGTGTTGAGTTTTGCCTGCTCTGTTGCCAGCCTGAGCCTTCCCTCAATCTTTGCCTGCCAGGTTAGCACAGACTACTCTATGCCAACCTTGCAGTCTGCAAGCTAAAGGGAGGTGAGCTCTCCACATGAAGGGCAGGACTTGGGGACAGTAGTTGCCCTCCTCCACCCAAGCCCCGGAGGTGACAGGATGATATGATCCCAGCACAACTGCTTGAAGGGGTTTTGTCGCTTCCAGATATGATTGAAAAGCATCTGGCAATTATAGAAGAACACTGGCTTCCTCATCTTGCCCGCCCTTGGTCTCGCACCAATTGATTTCCATGTCAGTTCTGGCTCTCGTTGCAGAGGGTTCCATGTGGGTTCGCTCCAAGATCAAGAAGGTTTGTAGCCAGTGTTCCATGTTTTTCTGCAAGTGGAAAAGGCCTGCTGTGAAGCAAGGGCCCGATTTGTACCTTGAGCCAAAATGGCTACGGTGCTTGCAGCATGTGATTTGCACTCCAGCCACGAAAATGTCAAAAGATTTCCCTCATGTCTGCATTCCTCCTGCAAAGTGAAGAGCGTCATCTTTGCTCAGGCAACCGTCACCTTTGACCCTCTCAGCATCGTTCTAGTTTTGCCGGATTAGGACATACTGAAATTTTAAAATAACCTGGTTCGAACAACTCTTGCCATAAAGATTGGGATATACTGAGTTTTTCAAACAGCCCGGTTCGAACATCTCTTGCCACAAAGGCTAGGACATACTGAGTTTTTAAAATAACCTGGTTCAACAAGACATACTGAGTTCTCTTGCTAACATACTGAGTTTTTGAAATAACCTGTTTGGAACATCTCTTGCCACGAGATCAGGACATACTGAGTTTTTAAAATAACCTGGCTCGAACATCTCTTGTTACAAGATCAGGACATACTGAGCTTGAAAACCTGGTTCGCACATCTCTTGCCACAAAGATTAGGACAGACTGAATTTGCCAAATACCCCGGTTCGAACATCTCTTGCCACAATGGTAAGGACATACTGAGTTGTTACAAGAAATAAACCGGTTCGGACATCTCTTGCCACCAGATCAAGACATTCCAAGTTCTCTTGCCACAAAGCTAAAGACATACTGAGTTTTTAAAGGAACCTGGTTCGAACATCTCTTGCTACAAGATCAGGACTGCGTTTTTTTAAAAAACTGGTTCGAACATCTCTGGCCACAAAGATTGTGAGTTTTCCAAAAAGCCCGGTTCGGACATCTCTTGCCACAAACGAATATCTGAGTTTAAAGAATAAACTGGTTCCACCAGATCAAGCAAGACATTCTAGGTTCTCTTGCCACAAAGCTAAGACATACTGATTTTTGAAATAACTTGGTTCGAACATCTCTTGCTTCAAGATCAGGACACACTGAGTTTGTTCAAAAAACTGGTTCGTTCATCTCTGGCCACAAGAGATTGTGAGTTGTTTTTACAGCTAATCTGAGTTTAAAATGAAAACTGGTTTGAACATCTCTTGCCACCAAGCTAAGACATTGCTGAGTTCGCTGCAAGATCACGAGAAACTGAGTTTTCAGAATTACCTGACACATTTCTGCAAGATTTGAAATTTTGTCAAATAGTCCGGTTCAGATATCTTTGGCGTGAAAGAACACATTCAACAAAGTTTCAAAAACAAACTGGTTCAAAATCACACCTGCTAAAAAATACTGAGTTCCAAAAAAAACTCTTGAACTCCAACAAATACATTGCAAAGACAAACTGCAAGTCAAACAAAGTTGCAGCGACTAAACTTCTTGGAACACTTCAAATTGCTCAAAATCTTCGTTTTGCTGGAATTTTGGCATGAACAAAAACATTCTCTGACTAATTCGGTGTGGAACACGACTCTTGTGCCATACTAGATCACAGGGAAAAACAACCTTCCAACAGCTCGCTTACAGCTGCAAGGAAGCTTAGCCGAGTCGTTTCTTCTGCATCTGGCAGATCCAAGTAACAAAGCACACACACACACACAAAGCCTTGCAAAGAACTCATTGTTTAAAAAACTTGGTACACTTCTCGATTTGTGCGTGTCATCCTTGCGCAGGGGCCATGCTAATCTTCTCTGTATCGTTCCAATTTTATCGGATGATCCCCGAAGGGAATCCGGCAAGTGGTGCATCAGCTATGTGCATGTTTGTTGTTTCGGCACAATGCGACAATCTTGCACATTTCGAAGATGACGACGACACCTTGCATTTTCCTTGCCACTGCCACACCTTACAGAAGCATGCAAGGCTGCAAGACAAAAAGCCCAAATACAGTCTTCATCCACAAGCCACACCCACAACTCCACATTTGCCAGTGAAAAAAAGGCCCCGAGTTGGAACTTGTCTCACCTACCCGACCGAGCCCGGAAATCCAATGGTTTCCGCAGAAGACACTTTGGCCGAGCGGCTAAGGCGTCGGCCTGCTAAGCCGATGGGGTCTCCCCGCGTGGGCTCGAATCCCACAGGTGTCGATTTATCTGGCTTTGGGTTTAGAAGAACATGCGATATCCAGAAAGAACGACATCTCAGGACAAGCTGCAGCCATCCCCATGTCTGTTGTATTCCCAGTGGATGGTGCAGCCCAATCACAAGAAAGCTGACAGCACCCTAAGCGCTTCCCAGCCGGTCCCCCAGGCCAGTACTAGGCGGGCTCTCCACCGCTTAACTTCGGAGGTCGAAAGAGATCCGGTGCATTCGGTGAGATATGGCCGTCAGCGGGGACAGGATCAGCAGCCTTCTCGTGCAAAAACAAAGCCTTGGCGTGGCTGCCCATCGCCGAGAAACCAAAAAGTATCCGTTCGAGATCAACTAAGCGGCAATAATTTTGGAGCTTTGGTCTTGGAAGCAACTTTGCTAAAGGTGGCATCAAAAGAAGTTGTCGATTAAAGAGCAACCCAGGCAAAGGATGGTATGAACGGATAAGTGTGGCTCCGGCGAGTGCACAGTCCTCTCCACCTTTGTCAATCTGGCTCCGGTGAGTGCACAGTCCTCACAAGCTCCACCTTTGTCAACCGCCTTTTGCATGTCTCTTGCCACCCCAAAAATATACCCCAAAAAAAGTGGAGTGGCACACATTCATGCCACCAGAGGTCACTGCCATCCATTCAAGCTCACTCTCTCCCATCTGCTTGCAGTGTTGAGTTTTGCCTGCTCTGTTGCCAGCCTGAGCCTTTCCTCAATCTTTGCCTGCCAGGTTAGCACAGACTACTCTATGCTAACCTTGCAGTCTGCAAGCTAAAGGGAGGTGAGCTCTCCACATGAAGGGCAGGACTTGGGGACAGTAGTTGCCCTCCTCCACCCAAGCCCCGGAGGTGACAGGATGATATGATCCCAGCACAACTGCCTGAAGAGGTTTTGTCGCTTCCAGAGCCAATCGAGTCTCCCTGAGAAGCATACGGCAAATGGGGTGTGCAAGAAGATGGGCGGTTTCTGTCCAATCCTAGAATCCTAGAAGGCTTCTGGGACACGGTGTTTCATCCCGAGGCCAAGCAACTGCTGCAAAGGCAGAGACCCGTTCCCTGTCTTCAGCATATGTTCCCGAGGCCAGCAGCAACAAAAGGCCTGCTGTGAAGCAAGGGCCCGATTTGTACCTTGAGCCAAAATGGCTACGGTACTGGCATTATGCACAGTACACAGAACGGTCTCCATCAAGCAATGCTGGTCCCAGATGTGCTCATGGCCAGTCGTCAAAACAACCCTGCATATTATGCGGTGAAGAAACAAAACGTAGCTGCAGCGTCCCGGCCGGAATCCGTTGCATCGACCAAGCAACAACACACTCTTCCACTCGTGCATGTCAGCCTGACACACAGCCTTGTTGTTCTCGGTCCTAAGTTCACCAACGACCAAGTCAATCAGCACTTGGCGGTGAAGTCACATCTGTTTACCATGGGTCTTGGCAAAAGTGATCCTGGTAGGACTCGAACCTACAATCCCCGGCTCCGTAGGCCGATGCCTTATCCATTGGGCCACAGGACCTGTGCTGGAGCGGAGCTTGAAACTGAAACAAGTCATTGGTCTGATCTTGCCAACTCAAGCTGGCAGCTAACCAGCTAACACGTGCCCTGTGCCCAGCTGCCAACTTTAACACCGATGGTCTTGCACAAAAAAGTTCGCCGTGTTTGGCACAGCTGCCCTGCATGTGTATGCATCCTCGGAAACTCCGAGGCACGACTCCAACAAGCAGCATATCCTACTGCCCAGCAGTGGCAGATAAGCCTGTCGCAACTGTTAACCCCAGGATTCCCTCACAAAAAGCTGACAGCACCCTAAGCGCTTCCCAGCCGGTCCCCCAGGCCAGTACTAGGCGGGCTCTCCACCGCTTAACTTCGGAGGTCGAAAGAGATCCGGTGCATTCGGTGAGATATGGCCGTCAGCGAGCACAGTATATTTCAAAAGACCTAACAATTCGGGACTCGAAACCCGAATAGGTATACCATTTGACCGAAGAGTTAGCACGAGCAGGTTCGGGATTGGTTCGGGCTCCATGCCGGGTGTCAAATCGAAAAAAAACGGGTTGGACCGTTGTTCTAAATTGATCAGCATGCTTTCGTTTTATGTTTTCTTGGGTAGTTCTTACGACGTGACAACCGTACGTACAGCATTCTCAGAGGTCTCATAGCTCAGTTGGTTAGAGCGTACGGCCAATAACCGTAAGGTCCGCGGTTCGAGCCCGCGTGGGACCACTATTGAATTAGAACGATGCCAACATCTGATGCTGATTAGCAGATGTAGTAAATCTGGAGCAGTGTTCGTCTAGTTTTTTGATGTTCTTTTCTGACTACACTACACCGTCCAGGTTAGCTTCGGTTCGTCTGCTGCTTGAGTGCACACACTGTGTGCGTCGACACTGCACTAGACACGGGGACGGCTTGCAATGCGAACCATAACAAGGACAGTTTGGCCGAGTGGTCTAAGGCGCTGGCTTCAGGCGCCAGTCCGTAAGGGCGTGGGTTCGAACCCCACAGCTGTCACTTGCACTAACAGGATACGGTGCTGCTGGTCCAGTCAAGTCAAACATCATTTAATGCAAAGCTTGAAGATGATCTGCCGAAACAAAGAATCCGCATTGTTCAAAAAAGCCATCATCCTGCAGGTCGTGCTGGGGAAGCAACTTCCGCTGCACTTTCCTATCATGGCTTTCTCTGATTGCAGTAACAGTAACACCCTGGCTTTCCTGCAAAGGAAAAACACGTAGCAAGCAAGTCCACAGCATGGCACACTGCCATGCAGGAGAACTTGTGCCGTTGAGAACACTCATCTTAACACATCCAAAGCTCCGCCGCCGGGAATTGAACCCGGGTCTTCCGCGTGACAGGCGGAAATACTAACCACTATACTACAGCGGATTCTGCATGGATGTCCAGTCATCCCTCCCAAATTGTGCTGGGCGAAATGAAAAAATGCGCCACATCATCACTTTAACCGGGCAGCTTCGATCGGGCAACGAGTCAGTCGGGGCCGTTCCCATACAAGCATAAAAACAGCAACACATTGCAGAAGACTGCTATAGATTCGTCACGATCAATTTGGATCGAGCCCAAAGATCGAGAACATGGTGCACTTTGTGATTGATGTTTAAGGTTTAGGATTTGCGGGTCTGGAGTTTAGGGTTTAGGGTTTAGGGTTCAGGGTTCAAGGCTTCGAAAAAAAAACAGATTCTTTTGAGGTTTAGTTTGAATTTAAGGCTTCGGGTTTAGGGTTTAGGGTTTAGGGTTCAGGGGTTCAGGGGTTCCACAGCAATTTTTTTTTAAGGTTTAATTAGTTTAATTTGCATTACAATTTACAACAAATGCATGCTCTGCACCCACTTGCAGGAACACCCACCGTGGGGCTCGAACCCACGACCACAAGGTTAAGGGCCTTGCGCTCTGCCGACTGAGCTAGGCGGGCTTCTGTGAGATCTCGCAATGCATCCCACATCATCGGTGGCTACAGGTTGCAAAATACCAGTGCCACCCGTATGTTTTTTTCGGCACACAATAGAAAAGGACAGGCAAGCTTCTTGGCCGGTGAGCTTTCCAAACCCTGCGACAGGACTTACTCAACCCATTCAAAAGCTTGCGGTGGATCAAGATTTTTTCTGCTGCGGTTCTGAAAAATCACACAAGCAGCTGCAATAAGCCTTGGACCCCTCCTTCGAGCTGGTTGAAACTGACGACAAAACTTGCAAGCAGCCGAAGTTATTTGCATAGGATTCGGTACACAGAACCGAACCACAAGCCGTAGCTTGGTTCTGCACACGCACATCTGCAATCCAATAATATTCCGCCACCGGGACTCGAACCCGGGTCGCTCGGGTGAGGGCCGAGTATCCTAACCAGCTAGACTATAGCGGATCTTGCAGCTGTTTCGGACCCAAGCCAGCAATATCCTTGCACCGCCATGTCGACATATGACAGCAGCATCATCAGCAAGCATGATCACAAGCTGCTAATGGTTAGCTAATGCAGCTAACGTTCAGGTTGCACTGAGCCCGCCCGGAAACAGCCCGCCATGGCCAGCACTCAGCACTGCAGCAGGGCTCTGTGCACAGATCATGGTTCTTGCGCCATTCTTCAACTGCGGGCGAGCCAGCGATGCATGTCAGCCGCAACATAGCCCCCTACGGGGATCGAACCCGTGACCATACGCTTACGGAGCGCATGCTCTACCAACTGAGCTAAAGAGGCTGCTGCTGTGTTTCGAAGACAAGCAAACCAAAGACCTAGGCTGTCAAAACACCCAATCAGACTCCGGGCCGACATGCTGCCCAATATCGGAAAGTTTTGAGCCGAGGCCGAGGACTTGGGCAAAGACTGAGACTGGGCAAACCAACTCGGCGGACAATCGTGACGGAAGGTCGGGCAATATAGGGCTACAAGTCAGGTTGCTGGCGGGCATCCGCAGAGCAGATGTCAGTTTGCCCGAGTGGTTAAGGGGGTGGACTTAAGATCCACTGCACGCAAGTGCGCATGGGCTCGAACCCCATAGCTGACACACGGTTTGCTGAGAATGATTTACCATCAATTGAACATTCCTTGCACCCTTGATTATCGAAAGAAAAAAGCAACTGAGTTTGCCACAGCACAAAGCGGCTATTGCCACAAACTCCGTACAAAGGATACGATACACACACCGACTTGCGCGTGTCCCCCGGCACAGGCACCAGGCTAATCCTCTCCGTGTCGTTCCCCTGTTCCAACCTGCCCGGATTTATCCCGGCAGAAACCATCTTTGCAACATGTCCTGCACCCTGCTTTGACTCGGCAAGCGGCTTACATAAAGCAAGTGCTTGATGCGGCAGTCCATTTGATCGGTTTACAAACTACAGGGACACACTGAGCTTGTAAATTCGAGGTTTGGATCAGCCTGGCTCAAACATTGCCCCTGAGGGAGACCGCAAGCCGCAGAAGCCAGGGGCCGCATCCTTGACATGGGAGGCTGGCCTTGTTCTAGCTTTAAAACTCCCTGCATCAAAGCTCAGTCGGCACAACTTCTGTCCAGGGCCTGCATTTATAATGAACACGGTTTGCTTCGTGTCGTTCCGCTTCCTTGCATTCCTTAACAAGATGCTGCAAGCCTGAGCACATCGGAAAGAAAAAAACTTGGTACACTTCTCGATTTGTGCGTGTCATCCTTGCGCAGGGGCCATGCTAATCTTCTCTGTATCGTTCCAATTTTATCGGATGATCCCCGAAGGGAATCCGGCAAATCCTGCCTCTGGGATGAACACATTGTCCAGGCACCAGTCGACGATCTCGCACATCTGGACAGTGGTGCTTTGGCGGGCTGCAGCACAAGAAAGCTGACAGCACCCTAAGCGCTTCCCAGCCGGTCCCCCAGGCCAGTACTAGGCGGGCTCTCCACCGCTTAACTTCGGAGGTCGAAAGAGATCCGGTGCATTCGGTGAGATATGGCCGTCAGCGGCTCATGGCGATCAGCCTTGCCATGCAGAAACAGCAATGCCACCGAGACTTCCACAGACTCCAAAGCCCGAAAACTCGATGTTAGAAGAAAGAGCACAGCCCGAACACAGGGGTTCGTGCTGCTAAGCTGCTAAGCCAAGTGTACATTCATTCCGTTCCTCTCAAGCTGCACCTTGCTCAACTTACATCTCTCCTGTCACCCCAAAAATATACCCCAAAAAAGTGGAGTGGCACACATTCATGCCACCAGAGGTCACTGCCATCCATTCAAGCTCACTCTCTCCCATCTGCTTGCAGTGTTGAGTTTTGCCTGCTCTGTTGCCAGCCTGAGCCTTCCCTCAATCTTTGCCTGCCAGGTTAGCACAGACTACTCTATGCCAACCTTGCAGTCTGCAAGCTAAAGGGAGGTGAGCTCTCCACATGAAGGGCAGGACTTGGGGACAGTAGTTGCCCTCCTCCACCCAAGCCCCGGAGGTGACAGGATGATATGATCCCAGCACAACTGCTTGAAGGGGTTTTGTCGCTTCCAGATATGATTGAAAAGCATCTGGCAATTATAGAAGAACACTGGCTTCCTCATCTTGCCCGCCCTTGGTCTCGCACCAATTGATTTCCATGTCAGTTCTGGCTCTCGTTGCAGAGGGTTCCATGTGGGTTCGCTCCAAGATCAAGAAGGTTTGTAGCCAGTGTTCCATGTTTTTCTGCAAGTGGAAAAGGCCTGCTGTGAAGCAAGGGCCCGATTTGTACCTTGAGCCAAAATGGCTACGGTGCTTGCAGCATGTGATTTGCACTCCAGCCACGAAAATGTCAAAAGATTTCCCTCATGTCTGCATTCCTCCTGCAAAGTGAAGAGCGTCATCTTTGCTCAGGCAACCGTCACCTTTGACCCTCTCAGCATCGTTCTAGTTTTGCCGGATTAGGACATACTGAAATTTTAAAATAACCTGGTTCGAACAACTCTTGCCATAAAGATTGGGATATACTGAGTTTTTCAAACAGCCCGGTTCGAACATCTCTTGCCACAAAGGCTAGGACATACTGAGTTTTTAAAATAACCTGGTTCAACAAGACATACTGAGTTCTCTTGCTAACATACTGAGTTTTTGAAATAACCTGTTTGGAACATCTCTTGCCACGAGATCAGGACATACTGAGTTTTTAAAATAACCTGGCTCGAACATCTCTTGTTACAAGATCAGGACATACTGAGCTTGAAAACCTGGTTCGCACATCTCTTGCCACAAAGATTAGGACAGACTGAATTTGCCAAATACCCCGGTTCGAACATCTCTTGCCACAATGGTAAGGACATACTGAGTTGTTACAAGAAATAAACCGGTTCGGACATCTCTTGCCACCAGATCAAGACATTCCAAGTTCTCTTGCCACAAAGCTAAAGACATACTGAGTTTTTAAAGGAACCTGGTTCGAACATCTCTTGCTACAAGATCAGGACTGCGTTTTTTTTAAAAAACTGGTTCGAACATCTCTGGCCACAAAGATTGTGAGTTTTCCAAAAAGCCCGGTTCGGACATCTCTTGCCACAAACGAATATCTGAGTTTAAAGAATAAACTGGTTCCACCAGATCAAGCAAGACATTCTAGGTTCTCTTGCCACAAAGCTAAGACATACTGATTTTTGAAATAACTTGGTTCGAACATCTCTTGCTTCAAGATCAGGACACACTGAGTTTGTTCAAAAAACTGGTTCGTTCATCTCTGGCCACAAGAGATTGTGAGTTGTTTTTACAGCTAATCTGAGTTTAAAATGAAAACTGGTTTGAACATCTCTTGCCACCAAGCTAAGACATTGCTGAGTTCGCTGCAAGATCACGAGAAACTGAGTTTTCAGAATTACCTGACACATTTCTGCAAGATTTGAAATTTTGTCAAATAGTCCGGTTCAGATATCTTTGGCGTGAAAGAACACATTCAACAAAGTTTCAAAAACAAACTGGTTCAAAATCACACCTGCTAAAAAATACTGAGTCCAAAAAAAACTCTTGAACTCCAACAAATACATTGCAAAGACAAACTGCAAGTCAAACAAAGTTGCAGCGACTAAACTTCTTGGAACACTTCAAATTGCTCAAAATCTTCGTTTTGCTGGAATTTTGGCATGAACAAAAACATTCTCTGACTAATTCGGTGTGGAACACGACTCTTGTGCCATACTAGATCACAGGGAAAAACAACCTTCCAACAGCTCGCTTACAGCTGCAAGGAAGCTTAGCCGAGTCGTTTCTTCTGCATCTGGCAGATCCAAGTAACAAAGCACACACACACACACACAAAGCCTTGCAAAGAACTCATTGTTTAAAAAACTTGGTACACTTCTCGATTTGTGCGTGTCATCCTTGCGCAGGGGCCATGCTAATCTTCTCTGTATCGTTACAATTTTATCGGATGATCCCCGAAGGGAATCCGGCAAGTGGTGCATCAGCTATGTGCATGTTTGTTGTTTCGGCACAATGCGACAATCTTGCACATTTCGAAGAGGACGACGACACCTTGCATTTTCCTTGCCACTGCCACACCTTACAGAAGCATGC
>CAJNDT010002383.1:0-32291 GCA_905221615.1 Symbiodinium sp. CCMP2592 | reverse complement strand
ACATATATGTATTTGTATATATGTGGTTATATGCAAAAGAAACGAACATCTTGGACTTTTCGCTCCAAATTGCAGGAACTCCGCTCCCTGGCATCCGAAGTGAGGGGCGCCCAGGCCACCGGGATGTTCCCTAGGGCGTTGGGGTTTGGGAGTTTGCTGTTTTGGGTTTAGGGTACTTTAGTGACTTGGGGTTTCTGGTCCAGGTTGGGGGTTGGGTTGAGGGCCAGGAAAGCGCGACTAATTTTCTTTGGTTGTGGTATAGACCGTAGCGTTTATCAACAATACTACTCTTACTCTGGGTCTTGGGGGGTGCACCCCAGCAATAAGAAGTCTTGTGCGTAATCGGGGGCATCAGTTGATATCAGTTGCAGATCCTCGACAAAGGACTCTTCTTTCACTGTGGTTATGTTTCGAGTTGGAGTATGTAACAGCTGTATGAGGGTTTTATGGTGTGCGACCTGTTTTTGCTGCTGCGTGATTTCAGGGTTTGCGTGGGTCCGTCAAAGCGCTGGATCTGTGACAGCCCCAGAGACTCCAATATTCAGGCAGATTTAAGGAACATACCCTATGAGTTATGGTA
This sequence comes from Symbiodinium sp. CCMP2592, assembly GCA_905221615.1. Lineage (NCBI taxonomy): Eukaryota > Dinophyceae > Suessiales > Symbiodiniaceae > Symbiodinium > Symbiodinium sp. CCMP2592. The sequence goes on along the minus strand of CAJNDT010002383.1, from coordinate 31,711 downwards.
GGATGCTTAATATGATTTAAAGAATATTCTTTGATTAAGGGTTATTCGAGTCTCTCGGGCCCACCCCTTCATTGCAGGTTCTCGAATTGCAGCGGGAATCTGAGGCCTCCCGCAGACCGGGAAGTGGTGCTTTTTTCTTAAGGGTCCGGGGTGTTTGGTTCAAGGATCTAATGTAGGAGCATAGATATTTACAAATACCGTTGTGGTGGTTTCCTGATCATAGTTACAGTATTATGGGCCCCACACCCTAGTGTAATTATCAAGGCCCCTGCATTATTCGGTAAGTGCGCGGAACTAAAGATCTGCATTGGGTTGGGCTGAAACGGAGTTACAGTACTCAGATTAGAGGGAGCATGACTGAACGACTCACGAAGGTGTCGCTCTCAGACGGTTGAAGACGTAAAATCTGGTTTCAACTCGGTGCAGAACACCAACACCTGAGCCCCAACCATGGCCGCCTTAAGCCAGGTTCCCCAAACTTGGAATCTTAAACTCAGGAGCCCAAGTGAGCCCCAATCTTCACGGTTGAGGGCAAAGCCTCGGATCCTAAAGCCTTGAAGTACGCAGGTGGCTAGCTACTTCACTGCCACTCCAAGCACTGCGCGGCGTGCGCCGAAAGTCAAAATGCCGTTTGGCACCCAGCCGGAGTATGTGAGGCCTGGAACAGGGCAGACTGTACGCTATAAGCCCCAGCCCAGTTACATGTAGAGTACATGATTGCCTTTCGGCCCCAACTTAGTATGGTACTCCAGCATCCTTGTCGCTCTAGGCCATAGTAGCGTCTTGCGAATCGGGCACATGCCTTAATGACTAAGGCGTGAGCACACTAGCATGTTTGGGGATTTGTTGTTGATTGATGGCTTGAGCGTCTTGGCCTCAAGGAGCGGAGCGTTAGAGCCCAAGCAGATTATAGCTGCTATCTTCGAGCGCATTATGGTTGCAGTTCGCTGGCAAAGTGGCATGAATACGCAGTGTTGGTGTTGAGAGCATTTATGGCACTCCACCGAAATTGACCCCAAGCCTTAGCTGAACCCCCCAACTGATAAACCCCACAACTTGAACAGCTAAGCTGCTAGGCAGCAAAGCACAAAGGCCGTAATTACAGTTGTTTACGGGTGCCTTTGTTGAACAAGCGCCGTTTCATTGAGGGCTATGTTTTGGGGTTGTGGTTTAGGGTTGAGTGTGGGGCGTTTGGGGTTTGTGTTTGAGGGCTTAAATAGGTGGTATCAGAATTTCTGTTTTGCGGGCTTCAGGGTTTAAAAGCTTGGGGTGAGGGTTTAGTAAAAACTTCCAAAGCAATCTCGACCTCACTTTTGGGCCCAGGTCTGTGGTGGAAAAGGACGACTTCGCAGACCTGTCCCGTGTCTGCAAAAATCTGGGTGCCAAGACAGGCTTTGTTGCTCTGCGAGAAGCCAGAAGCCTTGCACCCGAATCCTGGGACTTAGATTACAGCTTACATAGTACCACATCTAGTAGGATCCTCATCATAAGAACCCCAAAATAAGGCACCCCTAATTCTCGGAAAGCCCCGTATATACTACTATTATGGAATCAGGATGGTCTCATCCTCAACCAGGTCCCAAACGTCGCATCGTCACACCCTCCAGCCCAGAGATTAAACCGTCAACCCTCAATCCTATCTCGTGGGACCTCCTTGGAGGTCCTACTCCAGGTTCACACTGCTCACATTTCGTGGTTACAGGACATAGGGTTTAGGGTTCAGGGCTCCGGGGCTCAAATGCCTACATAAGAAAAGATTTCGGCTCGGGCAGCTGATTGAGACAACAGCTAGAACATGATTTTGTGTAGTAGGACCCTGAAACCCTAAAACCCTGAACCCTAAAACCCTAAACCCTAAACCCTTGGTCTTAAACCTGCAATAACCTTAAAATTGGGGGATCACACGGGTGTCGCCTCCCAAAACAGGTTGGGCCAAGTGGGCGACGGCCCCAGCGAGCCGGGGAGGCTGGGTCCCACCGGTTCTAGGAAGGGTTTAGGGTTCAGCGTTTAGGGTCGGGTTTAGGGTTTGTGGGGAAGGGATTAGGGTTTAGGGTTTGTGGTCAAGGGGTTAGGGTTTAGGGTTTAGGGTTCAGGGTTTAGGGCAGGGTTTAGAGTTTAGGGTTTAGGGTTTAGGGATTGTGGTGAAGGGAGTAGGTTTTTCGGGTTTAGGGTTTGTGGTGAAGGGTTTAGAGTTTAGGGTTTAGGGTTTTTAGGGTTTGTGGTGAAGGGGATTAGGGTTTATAGTGAACCTCAGAAAGTGGGAAGATGGGTTTAGGATGATTAGTGCGAGAATTCCCTCCGAGCGAAACCCCGAGGCCGGTAGTATCATGAGTCTCAGGGGCCCAGGGCTTTGGGCATTGCATGGGCTGGGCTGGCCCATAATACTGTACTTATTATAAGGAATCCCCAAAGTAGTATAGGTAACTAGAAGGCCCCTATATTAGAAGCTTGAGGTTCAGAGGTGTTGAGAGTATAGGTCTTAAACGCAGAAGCCCGCAAGCATCATGCTTTATGATCTCAGGTGGAGGGTTTCTCAAGCCCTAAATGGGAGTTTCCGAAGATAGGGGACCCTGATATAGTACCCTAAATCGTAGGACCCTTCTTATATTATAAGGACCCCCAAAAAAGGTACCCCTCATTTTCGGAAACCCCCAAATCAGGAACTCTAGAAACCCTAGACCCCAGTCTCTGAATCCATGCATTATGGGTTTGAGGAGCTTGAGATGGGTGGGGCTAAAACGAGAGGCCAGCAGCCAGCGCTGCGCTTCAAGCAGAGGACGGCAGCGAGAAGATGCTAGTTCTGTTAGTCCAAGAGTCTAGGGTTTGTTAGGATGCAGTGGATGAGTCCTCCCAAAAGTTTCAGATGTTGCGTTTAGATCAATATCCAGCTCTGAATAGCTGCACGCATCATAGGACAAGACCTTGAGTCAGGCTAGCACAGCAGCTTTCCTGACTACCTATCGTTTTTGTTTTTCCCCGGTCGTTCAGGCTTCAAGGCTTTGAAAGCAGCCCGTCTGGCGTGCAGGCTTTCAGAATATATAGAAGGCATTGGGTTTCATACTCATGACACTTTGGGAACAAGTATGACCGGTGTTCTCACTCTTTACTACGGTGTGACAGTTCTGGGAGTCTCGCGCGATAGTTGCCACACCTTAAAACCCTAACCCTGAAACCCTAAATTCATAGCTCCCTGAAGCCCTAAACCCTAAAGCCCTAAACTCGTAACAGCCTAAAGTATTAAACCCTAAATCCTAAGCCCTAGAGCCACAGGAGCAACGGCTCTTGGCGACCTTCACCACTGATCTGGACAAAATTCAGGCACGGCCAGTCTCCCTGAGCCCAAAACCCGAAACTACTGTTGATGGACAAAATCCTGCATGACCCTGAGGACTCTAAACTATGGGAACTATGGTATATTCCTTATTCTGGGTCATGCAGGATTTTGTCCATCAGCAGTATGATCTCGAAGGGTTCAGTGTTTAGTGATTTAACCCTAAGCCCTGAACTAGACATGAACTCGAAGCCTTCAAGCCTTAACCCTGCACCCTAAACTAAACATAAACTCGAAGACCTCAAGCCTTAGCCCTGCATGAAACGGCGCATAATCTCGAAGCCCTCAAACCCTAAACCCTCAACCCCCAGCTTCGTTTCGCTTGACATCGAATGCATGCATCGCAGAGACGGCCCGCACTTTGAGCCATACTCCCGAATGTTAATTTCCACATGCTGCCGTTGTTGCAAGAGAGCTACCCTAGATTCTGCTTGATGCTATACTAAATAACCCAAAACCCTAAAACCCAAAACCCTAAACCCCTAAACCCAAAACCCTAAAGCCTTAAAATCCTAAAGCCCTAAAACACTAAACCCCCCCAAACAACACGATGAGCCCCAACCAATAGCTCAGCTGCTTCATCCTCGGTCCTCGAGGGCTGCCCTAGAACTCCGGCGTCAGCACGAAACAGGGGTTTGGGGGAATTAGGGTTTAGGGATTTAGGGTTTAGGGATTAGGGTTTACGGATTTAGGGTTTAGGCTAGCTCAACTACGTAGCCCAAAACCCGAATGTCCTTCATGACGGAATCTGTCCAACATCTTTGTCGGGTTTATGTTTCTATTGCTGAACCGCGGCTTTCAGCGGTGCCCTAAACCCAAACTGTAAGAATTAAGCGATCCAGGAGACGAGAACGAAGATCGAGGAGGTCTCGACGATGGTGGGTCTCTTCGCGACCAAGGTGGCAACCGAGTGAAGCCTGCAACCTCTATTGTCCAGCATCTCTGAGACTTACGGTCAGGTTTAGACAGGGCTTCAGGGGCTTGGGGTTAAGGGTTTTCAGGTTTGTGTAAACGACATTTGGCTTCAGGGTTTGGGGTTTAAGAGCTTATAGTATGCATGGGTCTATTTTTGTAGAGTTATCAGGCATATTCCTAAGTTTCCTGCTTTTCGTGCTGCCCGCGACCTCGGACTATCTTGAGTCCCTTCTTGCGTGAGACTCTAGTGTGGGCAGAACTAGGAACTACATACAATCTTGCACCACATTTGGCCGTTCCTACTAAGCTCGTTTTGTTTGCCGAGGGGTTGGAGGTCTTCCCGGCCAATAATCCTGAACCACAAGGAAAAGGGTTTACCTATAGTGACCATTGTAGTTCACTGTTTAATGGTTAGCCAAATCTATGTTTTAGGATCTTGAACATAAAGCGGGTTAGCCAAAACAAGGAACTACAATGGGGACTATAGCTGGGGTCCATGAAGATATTGAGCGGATATTCAGGAACCGAGGACTATCAGGCTCACGGTTTCGGGTTTTAGGGTTTGGGCTTTTTGTTCGGGGATCAGACTGCAAGAGTCAGCTCTACAAATTCCTCCAGAACCTTGCGATGAGCTATTGCCATGCTCCGGTCTCCTTAGACTGTCGATATGGAAATCCAGATGCTCTTGCCCGTCCGACTTTGAGAGCGCCTACCGAACAGAAAAGCAATTCATATCTGCAACACGAGTTTCATGCAATCCAAGTAGATAAAATGTGTGTAAATGGCAGGTTGCGGAGCAGACGGAACAAACCGTCAATGCCTTGGGGGAGAATTGGCACAGTCGGTCCATCGTGATGTCTTGAACAATGATACTAAACCCTAAACCCCAAGGGATTTGGGGATGTGAGGTTGAGACGCACGAAACGTGAGACGAGCTTGCTGAAGGGCTTAACTCAAAGCTGTTACCCATTCACAGGGTAGTTCGAGATTAAGTTTTCCTTGGTTTGAGATCTAGGGACCTTCCTTCTCTCGGATTTGTATTGGATGACTACCGCGGAGGGCCTCGTGGCCAGCTTACCTTCGGTTGACGATGCCTCTAGGGTTGAAGATGCATACACTCATGCTCCAACTCCGGGGTTCTGATTTGTGATCTTAGGGTTCAGTTTAATAAGGATCTGAGGGTTTGAGATCTCGGGAATCTAGGGTTCCGGAAAGGGTCAGGGTTCAGACTCAGTTCGTGAGACCCTCAATCGCTCAGCGAGCTTAGCTTGGACCCCTGGCTAATACAACCACACTCTCAAATGATACTGTTTGTGAAAACGATATTTCATTTTTCAATATTTAGTTACTGTCTTTGCAGAGTTCAGACGATGTGTAGGGTACAGCCTGAGGTTCCGAAGCGAGCCCCCCGATCTCATCCGAAGCAGATTGGGTACTGAAGGGACTGCTGCTCCCATTCAAAAGCCAGTTGACCCGTAAGCCCTGAGCCAGCAACACACCAAGGATGAGATCTACGACCTCACCGAAGAGAGTCCTGACCTTGGCCCAAGGTCTTTGTGTCGCTGCACGCTGTAGATTACCAGGTAAGGCCTTTGGGACATTTCATGGTTTCCTTTTGGGCCCAAGAGGATCTTTCTTTCCGAATATTTTGTCAAGGCTTTAAACAGCCAACCTAGATTTTATGCCATCGGCAATCGCTCAGTTGACTGCAGCGCTGCCCTAAGTCAGGCGTTTAGACCGATGGAGCTTCCAGAATGTTCTAAATCTTGAGTCTTGAGAAACTCTTCGAATAAGCAGTCGTTGTTGACCATCGCCCGCCTAGTGCTGCTGATGGACAAGTAGCGGAGCTCCTGGTCAGATCGTAGCAAGAAGAACCCTGAAGAGATTTCCTGTACTCATGAGCCAATTGTTTTGAGCAGCCATCTTTTGCTTAAGGAAACTCGTTCCAATCCCTAGAATCCTAAACATCAACCTATATACTGCACACCTTAAAACCCTAAACCCTAAACCCTAAACCCTAAACCCAAAAACAAGCGCCTAAACCCGAAACCAGGACGCAGGGATCCTGAGTCCATAGATAGCACAGCATCTTGGCCCCAGATGCCACACCCCCACTCACCGTCGAAACCGCCTCCCCCTTCGGACTTGCCATGGTCTTAGGGGTACTTAGAAATAATTTTCAATTTTCGGTTATTATAATACCTAAGAAACAGCTAAAATTAGAATTGTTGCTAGGGTTCTAAGTTCAGTATAGTGGTGCTGTTTCTCCTGTTTAAGGTTTAGGGTTAGGGTGACAATAAGACCGACCACAGCCAACGAACATCTGGTAGCACTTTTCTTGTTTCGTCTAAACCTAACCCCATATCTGCAGACCCGGCGGATCCTACAGTACTACTTTTGTTTAACTGAATAAGGCACTTACTAGATAATTACAACAGATCCCATACTACGAGTTCGTCCTGTTACTGCATCCGTTCTCCCCCCAATGATTTCAATTAGGCCTTGGGGACCCACTGAGGCACGGCATACGTCGAGTCTGCTCAGCAGCACCTGGAAAGGGCCGGAGACCTTGAACTCACTGCCCCTGAAGCTATCAAGACTGTCATTAGACCACCTTCTTCTGGGGGTGTTGGGTCAGGCATGACGGTTCAGGGATTAGGGTTTGGGGTTAATTACAGGACGTTTTCTAGGGAGTAGGTCAGGGCTTCGGGATCTAAGGGTTTCGGGTCTAGGCAAATGACCTTTTTGAGTTCGGTGCCACGTGAGCCGCGATAGAGCCCTGAACCAAACCCTGCTTGGAGATCCAAACACCCTACCCTAAGTGTCCAAAGGGCCCAATCATCAGGTACTTAGGTTTCGGATAGTAGTTATATAGGTTACAATTTTGGACAGTATATTAATTAGGTACTTGGCTACCGTTTTAGGGTGGTCAGGCTTAGAATAAGGCCAGGGTTCACAACCTCATCTTGCCCACTGTGTTGAAGAGTTTGGGGTTCCTTCAAAGGCTAAAGTGGCGCAGTGAGCAATTGACGAACAGTTCCTGATGAAGCCTCCAGCAGTCCTGAATCATAACATCTAAACCCTAAGCCCTGTCCCTCGGCAAGCCCTGCTCCAAATTCGCATTCTAAATGTCAGGTTCGGGATGGCTCAAACTCGCTGGTGGCTTGGCCTGGACTATGCCTCCAGGATCTTTTCGAGGAGGAGACTTCGAAAGAACCGCTCGAGAAGCCGGCCCCGGAGACTTCGGCAGGACCGGAAACTTCGGAAGGACCGCTCGACAAGCCGCCCGGGGAGACTTCACAAGGACCGGTCGACAAGCCGGCAGCGGAGAATCCAGCAGGACCATGTGCACCACGATCGGGCAGATGCTACGCAAGGAGGGCGCGGCTTCCTTGTGTGCGAGTTTGGACAGGTGCAGCAGGGGCCTTAATAGTTATAGTATATTATACCATAATTATAATTGGGAACCTCCCTCCCAAAAAACATACCAATATTACTTTTTTGTTTGGTGGGCCCCCAAACCCTACCGTTGCCTACAATTCCTCTAAGAATTAAGGCCCCCACATTGCCTGCCCTCAGCCTGGCCGATCCTCCCTCGGCCTCCCCGCCCCCCTAACCCTAAGGGTCCAAGTAGCTAATTATCATATGGGAGTTTCCGAAAATAACGGGTACCTTTTTTTGGGGGTCCTTATAATAAGGATCATACTATTTAGGGTGCTACATTGGGTCTCCTATTTTCGGAAACTCCCATATACTCTCCAAAATAGTAACCTACATAACTACTATCCGAGACCTAAAGTACCTATAATTACTGGGTCCTTTGGACCCTTAGGGTAAGGGTCTCATGCAAAAACTTGCCAATGGCTCCATGTCACGTGTGCCTATCTAAGACCAAAGCCCTGAAATGGTTCATAGTATTGCAATTTTCTTACCGTTGGTTAGTAGGGAATGGAGGAATGGGGTACAGGTATAACTACTATTTCTACCATTCTTCCATTTCCCACTAACCAAAGGTAAGTTTTCAGCCGAAGTATAGTGCATATTTTGCACAGAGGAGTGCAAGATTCCCGAAAACTGTAGTAGTGGTTCTTGATGAGGAATCCTTCGAAATTAGGGGATGACACTTTGGGCATGGCTCCATCTAAATAGTACCCAGCTGTTGGGGACGTGGGATTAGGATAGTCGCACCTGCAGTGGAGGCATACGTAGGGGACGGAATACTGTAATTATATCATATACAACACCCTTATAGTCGGTACATAGCTATAGTAAAGTATGCCTCGAAGCCCTGTTCCACTTCTTGAGGCCCTGTGCCTGAACTCTAAACCCTAAACCATAAACCCCTGAACCCTAAACCGGTATAGGATGGAATGGGTCTCCCATGCGGCATGCCGAGGGCCTGGGAATTGAACTTGCTTGGATGAAAGGCTCATGGCTTAGATGTGGAGGTGGTCGGATAGCTTCCAGTAACCAGTCTCTGTGCAGCTTCCACACCCCCTTTCCCTAAACTTAGGGCCCGCGCTAGGTCGGGCCCTTGGAGCCTGAAATCTGGACTTCCCCAGGCCATCCAGAACAGCAACTCCTATCGTTTCTATGTCGTCTGCTGGTTTATCGGGCCCGGTGCTCAGTGGCTCAGAAAGACCAGTGACCAGGTGAAGACATTTGGGAGTTTCCGAAAATAGGGGACCCTAATATAGTACCCTAAATAGTAGGATCCTCATTATAAGGACCCCAAACTAATGTACCCCAATTTTCGGAAAGCCCCATTTGTTTCACCACGACCTAAAACCCAAGGCCCAGACCCCATAAACCTTAGGGTTTCCAATGTTCCAAAGTACCCAACAACTCGGGGTACTCACGTCCAGGATGGCAACTATAACAGGTAGGTCATTAAGTGGTTACCAAGTGAATAGTACCTGAGTGTCAGAGCTTGCGGTTGCATATGAATGAGTTGCTACGAACACCTTGTGTGTACAGTTGCAGCACAAGCAGGACGTATCAATTCATAAAGACCCTGCGAACGATCAGATCATGGTGGCTACTGACAGCTTCAACTTCAACGTTGTTCCATAGGGCCCCTTCATAGAATTTTCAACCATTTCGTAGCAAGCCATCGTCTCCCAAGTGGGTAGTGTTCGAAGTTATGGCCCCTTTTGGGGTCCAAAAGGGACCCTAATTTTGACAATCACCCAAGTATTAAGGCCTCTCTTTTACTTCCTGTGGTCGTGCCAAGGTCGGCGCTGTTTCTCCTCGTCTTCGACTACATCGACGCTCGCTGGTCCCCGATTTGAGCAGGCCCCGGGGATTTGTTTGGCTTTTTTGTTTTCGGAAAGCCGCACCTCGTATTGCGGAACCTGTATGGGAGTTTCCCAAAATAGGGGGGGTACCTTATTTTGGGGTCCCAATAATCAGGATCCTACTACTTAGGGTACTGGATTAGGGTCCCCTATTTTCGGAAACTCCCGTATATTAAAGATCCTACTAGTTCTCGGTTCTATGTTGAGGCCTTGCTCTGGCATCATGCGGGAGTTGGGATTTCGGGGGACCCCACACGCAAGGCCTAGCACTGGAAGATTCCTTGAATTCGGAGTTTCCCCTGGGCGTCAGGTACCTAAATAGTAGGTTACTGGGGTACATATTATCTGGATTGTCGTTTGGGTAGACAACCATAATAGTAGATAATCTTCAAAGGGCTTAAAGGACAACTCAGTTATATGGTTAGCAACCTACTATGTAGGTAACTGGAGCCCCAGGGTTTGAAGTGCACTGTCCAGGCCCCAAGAAGAGAGCCTCCAAACAAACCGAAGGCACAGCCCATACGGGGTTTTATAGGGCTTCTTGGGTTCCTTTCACGGATGGCCCACAAGACCTCACGCAAACCCAAGCCGAGCTTCGCAAGCGTGGAAGTTCAGCTGCAGGGATTTCTCGATTCTGTACAGTCGATCCAAACTGGGACCCCGTAGTACAGAGAGATACATATTCAAGGGGCAGCAACCCGAATCGGGCATCATCCAGATCCGAGATCCCTGTATAGGGGTATCATTTCATGTCTTTCTGTCGTAACCCTAGTCTCGGGCACAGGATGCAGAAGGGGACCCGTGACTTGCAGATCATCCTAGGTAACAGTAACCACCTCCCAGACAATCCTTTTTGAGACCACAGTCCGCCCGAAGATGGTCAGGTAGTGAAGCATTTTGGTTTGTTGACCTTGCCCCATAGCTGCAAGATTCGGGCCCGCAAGCACGGCCCTTGTAGAAGATGCTCGTCAGATTATCGCGCATAGTTCACGTTTTCTGGCGTTTTCTTGAGCAAATATCGTGACCGTTATCATAACCCCTTTTACGCCTTGCACCGTACAGTATCATGTACTATTTATAGGATAGAGGGCCCATATATGTTGGGGGGGTTCCTTGTTAGAAATATAGTATAGTGGGCCCTTATTTAGTTTCACGAGCTCCCAGCCCCTGCATCCCGAGCCCGAGAGCACTGCGACTTGGATGCCCGCCGGCAGGCCTCGCACCAGCGTAACTTCCCGCGGCGCACGCGGAGAAAAACGTGTGTACGTGGGTTCAGATTTTTTGGTTTTGGTGTGGTCCGATTTAGAACTCAGTGGGGTTCAAAACCACTTGTAGGGCTTTCTTTTCGGTGTTTTGTCTTGGGTGGGGGAGCCTGCAATGACTTTGCATGCCTGTCTCCCCACATCCTCTCTGCGAGCTGCTGAGCCCCTGAACCTGAACCCGAAACCTGATAACCCCCACCCCTAACCCCCAGTCCCCAAACACAAAACCTACAAGCCCGAGGCTCTTCAGTCGAATCTCAAGGTTACCATGCACAGCATCGTGCATGATGTCCCGGCTCGCAGAGTACTTGAGGTTTGGGTTTGAGGGCTGTTGTTGATAGCACAGTCATATGAACATATCCTACAATGAAGCAGGCATGGTAGTTCGTCCTAAGCCTCAGGCCCCAAACCCTAGACACCCCTTCAAACCTCAACATCAAGGCTGAAATCCCTAAAGCCCACTTAAGGTAGGCTGGGAGTCATCTATCTCCCAAAAGGGTTCAGGATTTAGGGTTTGGGGGTTTAGGGTTTAGGGGTAGGCTATGGCAGTTACATGAGTTAAGGTACGTAAACCCTAAACCGCAAAAGCCGGCTGAAATGGGGATCTGCCAGGTCGCACCTTGCCTGCACTCTCCTGCACTCAAGCTTTCTCTCCAGTGGGGACGTTCAGGGTTTAGGGCTTAGGGTAGACATCCCCAAACCTCTGAAAGTCCACTACGTGGGAATACTAGGCCTAAACCCTAAATGGCCAATAACACCTTTAAGAAATCCACTACGTGGGGAGACTGGGCCACCAGAGCATCCGTTTCTGAAGTTTGGAGCTGCAGGACTGAGATTTGTTCTACTGGTTCACGACTTTTTCGCTGCTGAGCGCCATGCTGACGAAAATTTGGGTCTATGTCTACATGTACTTCTTTGTTTATGTTCTTAACATAAGGTGTGCTGAGATTATGGGGATACTTATAGGTGTGTATATACATATACGCATGTAACTACACACACACAGATAAGTGGATGGATATGTATGGCAGTTTCTTGTGAATAGCTAGTAGCATTAGCATACGGCTCCTTTTGCGACTTATGTATAACTTTTGCACGAATATTTGCGTCTAGCAGTCGGTTTCCGTTAAAATTTATATGCCAAAAATCACCAGAGCGGCGTTTTACTGCTACGCCCCCCCCCCCCCCCCCCCCCCCCCAAGTAGATTTTTCGTCCTCCCGGGACGAGCTGCAGGATTGTAGTCTCCGATCTCCCACAACGAGTCGATTAAGCTTCTTCAGATATACGACTTCGTCAAAAACTGATGCTCCAGGTGGTGACCCCAAAGCTTTTAGCCCTTTGGAACTACCCCCCAGACCCCAAAATGGGAGTTTCCGAAAATAGGGGACCCTAATATAGTACCCCAAATAGTAGGATCCTTATGAAAGGGACCCCCAAAAAGGTACCCCCAATTTTCGGAAACTCCCAAATCCTGAAACTTACCCTCCCCGAAGTTGACAGCACTCCCAAACGGTAAAACTCCGCAACGCGAAAGCTTGAAACCTGCTAAACTTTTTTTAGAAAATCCTCCCAGAGCGCCCATAATGTATGGGGCCTAAATAATTACCTTTGCTCTTTTTGGGGTTTCCTTATTACATTTATATTGGAATATCCCCCAAAACTCTCTTCGAATTATTGAGGCCCCTTTGCCCCTCCTACGACCGCATTCCGATGGCCCGAAAGCCGCGGCATCAGAGCCCAGGCACCCTGCCAGCCGGTGTGCCTGATCAGATACTCGCCGGCAGTTAGCTAGACCTCCATAGTAGTTCCTGTTTGTGGTTCATTTATAGAATCCTATAACTATAAGGTAGTCCCAAAAATGAACTACTCTGGAGCCTATGGGTAGGGGCTATATGAGGGTTTGAGGGTTTTGTAGAGTTGTTCGATGCCTTAAGTGGCAGTGAAGTTGCGAGGATTTAAGGTTGCAGTGATTAGGTTCTTTGGTGTCGGATACTAGCAGTTGCAAGTTATAGAACGTCGGGTAGCTGGAGAGGCCGGCCGATGTACCCCTTCGCCAAGGGGTACTCCTCGAACTTGAATAGTGCTTTGTGCGATGATTGGTAGAAGGAGCGTTCGTCAAACCGGAAACTGTCTCTTGTCGTGATTCAAGACAACTGCCTCGAATCATAACTAGGCGGTTTTCTTTCGAGTTTTCGGCATAGTCATTTTTGGTGTTGCATACATCCTCCGGTTCATACGCGGCATGTTTAAGGTTCATTGTTTGGGTTCAAGGCTGTGGGCGTAGCGCAACTCCGACGGTGGCAACGGGCTGCAATAGGTCCAGGTACCAATGTTCAGTACATAGCTTACTTCAAAGAGCAGGGACAGCTTATAAGTGGACTTGTCAACAGGGTTAACCCTACTGAGTGTGCTCGATAAGATCGCTGTAAAGCCTCCTGGATGTTTGAATATCATACAGCTCTACTGGTAGACGCCGAAGAAGCCCTGAAACTTGAAATTTCTCAGCCCTGGGCTCCACATCCTAAGCTTCTAAATCCTCAGCCCTCAGCCCTATGACCATCAGGTCCCCACAGGACCTTGCTAGAAACCACACACCTTTCAGCAGCGATCCTTACTATGAGGACTCCTAAATCAGGCATCCTCAGTTGTAGGCAACTCCATGTGTAGAACAAACACATCACTGAGTACGGGGCGTTTCGGGTTCAGGTTCTAGGCTTCGGGGTTTATGGTTTAGGGTCTAGCAGGACGCGCATCAAGTGCTAGGTAAAGAGGTTTCGCACTCTTGGTTAGACGGTTTGTCGTGTTGCAATCGAGAGTAGTTTGGGATCTAGGTGCTATGTAGAAGAAGGTCGCCAAGAGTCGCGATACACAAGAAGCATAAAGAGCATCACGTCATTGGACATGTTAAGATGAATTCAGTAGTGTTTCCCCAAACACGCTTTAAAGTCCTTGTTTAATATGTACCGAGAGCAGAATCCCACGAGCCTCCCTTGCAAACAAGCCCTACAAGAACACACTGCTATTTAGGGTTTATAAGGGTCTGTACAGAATTATATATAATTTACAAGTTCAATAAAACATGTAACATATAATTCTACATTATTAGATAGCTAATATTACTAATAGTTATTATTATAAACAAAGTTTCATTACCAGTATCATTGTATAGGGGTATATACACCCCAGCGCCTTTCTGCCCAAAGATCCTCCCATCCCGGACGGCGACACCATCACGCCCAGCACTTGGTACGTCGCAGACTGCGGTGTACGTGCAGGGTTCGCGTTCGGTTACTGGGGTTTGGAGTACCAGACTTATATTTCTGTATTTGTTCTAGGTTCGGGCATTTTTGCTGCAACGCCTTGCATTCAGGTTTCATGCCCCAGCTTAGGTCTAAACTTTGCCGTAAAGGGGTTCTTATATCAGAGTTTGCGGGCCCGAGCATGGCCTTTGGAGGCTTTGGGTTACTCTTCAATCGTCACGCCATTGGGGATCCAGTTGACACTGGAGTGGTAGAGTTCAATAATACTCGTATAGTAGAAGCAGCAATAATAGTAGTAGCTATGGTGGTAGTAAGGGTGCCGGTTTTCTCTTCTGTTAAAGTTCAAGGCCTGCATCTTCCTCTTCAGGTTTGCGATGAGGGTTCCTCGAAGGCCGGTGCGCTGTCAGGCCCCTAAACGGGTACTTTCTATGGGGTACTAGACGTGTTATATGTCTATATAGCTTTACATTCCAGGGGTGGGAGCAGGGTCCTTCCATTTGCCCCACCACGCCCAGTTGCCTAGACGAATCTTGGGTATACGGACCCTATCGGCCCTATCATTTAGGAGCCGCTGTTGTCCGAACCCCTTTGTAGTGTGAATAACTGGTTGGCCCTGCCGTACTGCGTACCCTTCTCAGTCTCAAGTGTATAGATCGCATTGCCTGAATTTAATCCGACACCCTAATGCAAGCTAAATAGCAGCTAGAACTACTACTACTGCTGCTGCTACTACTACTACTACTACTACTACTATTACTACTACTATTTTACTACTACTATTACTACTACTATTAAATTACTACGACGACGACTACTACTGCTGCTACTGAGAGTACTGCTTCTGCTACTTCTACTACGTCGGCTACGTCTAGTGCCATTGCTACTACTGCTACTATCACTACTACTGCGGCTATTAACACCACTACTACTACTACTACTACTACAACTACAACTACTACTACTACTACTACTACCCCTACTACTACTACTACTACTACTACTACTACTACTACTACTACTCCTACTACTACTACTACTACTACTACTACTACTACTACTACTATGTAACTGTACATAGTCTGCGGGCTGGCTGTTGTGCTGTATGCTTTTATGCATGCTCTTCTGTAATTCGTATTCATAACATTTTTGGCTCAAGTGAGCACGGCAGTTTGTCGTTGGTAGCTTCTCGTTGCCGCGACGCAATTGCGCGCAGCCCGTCCTGGGCGGACGTTCGACCTGTCACGGTCGTTGGACTTTCTGCTTGGACGGAAAACGAGGGTGCGTGCTGCCCCTTTGTGTTTCCGTTCTCCACAATTGGGGGCTGTTCTGGGAAACGGCCACCCAGGCGGCTGCTGCGCCGCAATCTTTTAACGTGGCCTCGAAGGCGCGCTTGTCGTGCGCCTTGAGGCCGTGGTCCTGTGTGGCACGGGGCTCTCTCCTTCGCTAGGCGACCATGAGCGCTGAGGTCGCAGGTCAGCCGGAAGGAGCCACGTTGCTGAGGTGCATCGAGGATGGGTCAGTGGAGTACCCGGAGAAGATGCCCTTTAGGTACTGGCTCCGTTGGCGTAAGGAAACGGGGTCCCGTCCCACCAAGAAGAAGGACGGACGATCCACGACGCTAGCAGATGAACAGCGTCTGTGGAAGGAGACGATGTAATTCCTCTACGACAACTTCGATGCCGAAGAGGAAGAGGAAGAAGATGAAGAGGAAGATGAGGAAGCTCCAGCTGCGGAAGCGGGCCCGGGTGCTCAGGATGGCGATCCTGGCCCCAGCTCTGAAGAGCTTCTGCCGGAGGCCGGGGTACCGGCTCCGCGTCCTGCCGCTGCGCCGGCGGACGTGGCCGAGACGGCGCGCCGTGTTGGTGCGCTTGCTCTCTCGCCGGTGGCCGGCGGCCCGGCCCCTTCCGGGCCTCCCTCGTCTGCTGGGACGGGTGGTCCCGTCACGGCGGAGACCCTGCAGGCGGACCTGCGGGAGCTCTACCGTCCCGACCAGGAACCGGTCGAGGATTACCTGACGCGGGTTTCAAGGCTGGTTGTGGCCTTGAAGGCGCACCAGGCAGAGGTCACGGTGGAGGATCTTGAGAAGATCACTACCAAGGCCACCATCCTTGCCGAGGAATACGGCAAAATGTGAGGTGACTGGCACCCTGCCAGGATGGTGCGGGCCCTGCGCACCAGGTTTACCGTTGCCGCGGTTTCTCTTGGGTCGGAAGACCGAGAGGAGGTCGAGAATGAGATCTCGTGCCTCGGCGAGCTGATCTTGGCCCTGGGAGGCAAGAGCAGCGGCGATCCCGAGAAGGTTTGGAGCACTCCTTCTTCTGTCCCGGCCCTGGCGGCCCGGACGGGCGCCGTTGCTGAGTCGGGCTCTAAGTCCGGAGCACCGGCGCCTCTCCCGGTGGACCTTCAGCTCGCGATCCCTGAGGATCCGCAACCTGGTCCGGGGGACTCACCCCTGAAGTCCCGCCGTGCGGCTCTGGAGATAGAGCTCGAAGGGCTTAAGAAGGATAAGCCCGGCGAGCCTCACTCCGCCAGCGGCGGAGCCGGAGAGCTCGCTGCAGCTTTGGCGGCCCAGACCGAGGCGCTCAAGGAGGCCTTGGCGTCTCGCGGAGGTCAGACGTCGATCACGACCGGGAAGACGGACCTCCAATGGCCCTCGCTCACCGACGATCGCTCCGACATCCGGGACGTGGTCCAGTTCTACGAAGAGTTCGAGGACGTCTGTGGCCTTGCCAACAACTGCAAGGGGATGAATTTCCGGGAGAAACTCATCGCCCTTCGTGCTCGCTGCCGCGGCTCGAGGCTTAAGACCTTTACTAACGTGTACAAGGCTGCCTCCAAAACCTGGGAAGTTACTGAGAATCCCCAAGCCGTTTACGAAAGGATCAAGCAGCGGCACCTTGTCTTCGGCGAGAGCCGAGAAGAGAAGGAGATGAGGGTGGACGCGGAGCACGTCGCCCTCACTAAGGGCCGTCTCACAGGGCACCAGTTCGAGCCCCTGTTTGAGGCCTCCATCGCGGAGCTGGAGAGTGTGGGTCTTGGCAAGACAGGGAGGGAGCTCTTCCTAAGCTACTTGCGCAAGATGCCTCCACATCTCCAGAAGGAGATCCGCGGTGATAAGCGGTTGTGGCCTAGCGACGGCGCATCCGCAGGGCTTCGAGGCCCTTCGACCTGGGAAGAAGCGCATAAGGTCGTCCTCGAATATGAGCAGCGTGAGGCTGCGCATCGGGTGACGGCTAATAGCGGGTACGCAGGTTCGACGGAAGACCCAGCCCTGTCCGCCGCGCGGAAGGAGGTCGAGAAGCTGAGGACGGAGCTCAAGGCTTCTAAGGCCGCGGCCAAGGCGGCCGCCTCTTCCACGCTTGCCGCTGGTCCGAAAGGAAATGGAAAAGGTAAGCCTATCTGTTTCCATTTCCGCGAACACGGGAACTGCCCAAAAGGGGACGCGTGCCCTTACTCGCACGACAAGGAGCTCCGCAAAAAGGCCCTCGCGGCCAAGAAGGAGCGGGACGCGTCCACCCTGGCGACAACGCCGGGGAAGGGCAAGGGCAAGGGCAATGGTGGACCCGGAGGGCAGCCCAAAGGCAAGGCCAAGGCCAAGCCCAAGGCGAAGTCCAAGGCGGGCGCGAAGCCGCCAGGGACTATCTGCCCTTTCTTCAAGAAGAAGGGGTCGTGCCGTAAGGGAGCGGACTGTGACATGGTCCATTCGCTTCCCGCCACTGGGGGAGCCGCGTTGCCTTCGAACTGGGCGGCCCCGAGTGGCGCCGGGATGGTGAATCCCTTCGCTACGCTCTCCATCCATATTGGGAGCGCTGGCACGGTTGTTGCGGCGAACTCCTCCGCTTTCCCGCTTGCCAAGAGCTCGTCGTCGAAGTTCAGCTCGTTGGACGAGCTGCCTCAGGACTGGTGGCACCTCTGCGAGAACGAGGTCGGGGGGTACCAGTACAGAACAGTCGTGCAGGTCATCGACGGCATGGTGGAATGCATGCTGGGCGGGTGTGCAGGCTCGAACCACATCACGGAGGAACTCCTCTGTGGGATCCTCAACCGGGCTGCTGCCTTGGGGATCGGCACGGAGGACCGGAGGTTTCCTGTCGTGAAGTTCGAACGCTGGGTGCATCCGGAGTTCGCCCATGGGATCGCTGCAGGGAAGCCGGTGCCCCTGAAGGGGGCCGTCGTGCTGAGAGTCCGCTTTCTGGAGGGGCTCTCCCCCGACAACTGCAGCGAGGGTCCAGAGATCTTCGTGCGCTGTAAAATAGCCGCGAAAGGAACCTCGGATTGGCATGGGCTCATCCTTGGCGGCCGCGCCTTGGATTGCTCGGGACGGCAGGGCTTGGGCTTCAAGCCCCTTCCTGCCTGCCACTCCCTGGAAACCCTTGGGATTAAGATCCCCAGGTGCGAAGACTACAGTAGGTCGCGGAAGGACCGCGCCTACGCCTTCGAGTCCAGGCTTTCTAGGCTCGACGGTGCTCTGTGCTTTGAGCCGGGTACCGGAGGCAGGGACCTGCTCCGGTACAGCGGGGAGAACCCGCTGGAGCTCTTGGCCGGAGATGGGGTCATCGCACCTGTGAAGAGGGAAGGCAGTGGAGGCCAGGATGGCTCCCTTACGGAGGCTGTCCTCCCGGTAGAGTCCGCCAACTGCGAAGCAGTGCCTGGGCTGTGGCCCACAGGAGCCGAGGAAGGTTCGATCTTGCTGGTAGCCGAAGAGGACACGACTGTCTCTCCGGGTGCCGTCGTCGGCGAGGTCCGGACCGGGCTCGCGCAGACCACCGCGTGTGAATGCGGAGGGGTTGAGACCCTCTTTACGGACGCGAGTGGTGACCCGTGTGGGAACTGCGGATTAGGCACTGCCGAAGACTCGACCTTCCCTGGATGCTTTGCGTGCGGGTCCACCGAGAGGACCGCCGTCTGTGGCCTGCAAGGCTGCGGCGCATGCTCGCACAGCAGGGGTTGGCGTAAGGGCCTGAGGGTTGGGGCGGTTTTCGCCCTTGCCGCCGTAAGCACGGTCCTAGGAGGGCCTTGGGCCACGGAGTCCGTGGTTACGGATCCGGATGCCGTGTCCTTCCTCTCCTCCATCCCCACTGAGGGCCAGTGGTGGCAGACGAAGGGAGGAATGGCTGGCCTTTGGAGCGGCAGGCCCCAGGAAGGTGACCCGGAGAATCGGCCGGATGTCGAAAGGCTTCCGTACGAGACTTGCCTCTTGAAGTCTTCTGGCGGCCCGTGGCGGTTGTGGCAGACTAGGGACCTCAGGCTTTGGCCCGAGTCTGTCGACTGGTCGACCGTGCCCGTCACGTCCGATCTCGCGGTCTTCAGGACGAAGACGGGGCCGCGTTGGGCAGGATGGGATGCGGGTTCCGCTACGAGGGGGCTTGGAGGAAGCCACGGCCGAGACGTCACTAGTGGTTCCAGAGTGGACACTAGGAACGAGCCGGTGTACCACATAGTGGAATCGGCCGACATTGAGAAGATGATCGAGGAACCTCCCTCCGACTACTACTACGACAAGCTGCGGGAGGATATGGGTGCGAGGCACAAGGGTGCTTGCCCGCACCTTCTCGATCACCTGGTCTCTTTGGAAGCTTTCCTCGACAAGAGCATCCTCTTTGGGTTCTCCTTTGGTGTCGCCAAGGCTGAGATCTGTGTGTCAGAGGGTAAGCTCCTCGGGCACCGGATCGGGCGGCACGGGAGTGCGCCCGACGAGGAGCGATGCCAAGCGGTCGTGGATTTCCCGCCGCTTAAGGAAAAGCTCCACATCCAGCAATTCCTTGGGTGTGCGAACTGGCTTCGGGGCTATCTGCCAGCGGAATATGGCCATGCTGCTAAGGTTTTGGGCCAATGGCAGAAACCGGGAGCGGAGTTTCCGGAAGGTGGCCTGGGGACAGGCACCACTGCCGGCTGCAAGGCTTTCAAGGCCATCAAGAAGATGATGAGCCACCATATCAGCCTGGCGGCCTTCGATGAGGCGTCGGCTGCTGATGGCTCTTGCCCGCTTGAGCAGATAGCGGACGCCAGCGGGATTGCGGTAGGGGGCTCGGTGGTGCAAATGAGCAGGGACCTCTCAAGGATTAAGGTTCTTATGACTCACTCCAAGAGTCTGACCCCTGCGCAGCAAAATTGGCCCCCGCTGATTCAAGAAGCCTTCGCACAGCTCGAAGTCAAGCGAGCAACCCGAAAGGTCTTCGGAACTATCCGAACCCTGTGTTGGACGGACCATGCCAATCTTACGAGAGCGCAGTCCTCTGATATCGGCTCCGACCAGAAACTGGTTCGATGGGTTGCGGAGATCTTGATGGATGGGTCTGAGATCAGGAGTCTCAGTGGTCGCAGTGCGACGCTGGGGGACTCCTTTTCCAGGAACCCGAAGGGTCGGGACGAGCTCTTGGCCGCCCGGACCAAGGACTTGGTCGGGATGACTGGCCAGCTGAAGGGGTTCGACCTGGACCAGTACCTTGGAGAAGGGACCGAAGGTGACGGTCCTGTTCCCTGGGCAGTAGGGGAAGACGCGGTTCCCGATCACGCGACGCAGGTTGCCCCGGCGACCGCGGCTGCGGTGCCGGTCGGGGTCGCGGGCGGTCCCCCTGTCCGCGTTATGATTGTTTTCGATTATGCCCCTTGGACGGAGCAGGAAAGGGCGCTCACGGAGATCCGTGAAGTCTTCGTCTCGGGAATCCCGGGGCACTCCATTGCGGTGAGAGGCTGCTGGGGCCCTTTTGAGGACGATGACGGAGTGGCGTCCCACTTCGACGGTATGACCGGTAAGCTTACCGGGCCCAAGAAGGTCAAGAAGCTCCGCGTCGACCTGCTTACGTCCTGTGCGAAGGTACTTCGGGAAGCCGCTGCGTTTTCCCCTACCTTTCTGGTAGGACTTGGCCAAGGAGGAGTTGTCACCGCTGCCTTGCGGTGGCCGCTGGTGGTTGAAGTCACCCTCCAGGCTCGCAACCTGCAGCGCAAGGAAGCCCGCGTCGCGGGCCTCGCTTGGGCAGGGATCAAGGGTATCTGGAGCCTTAAGCCTAAGGTCTGGAAGGCGCACTCTACTCATGCTGAGGTGGCTGAGGCGTGCCCAGAGATGGGGCGTGAGTTTCCCGAGCCCCCTATACCAGGATATGGGATAGTGGGCAAGATTGCCGCTTCCGCTGAGGTCCTTTCGTCCCTGAAGCTAGAAGGGATCTCCAAAGTCGCGGATGTTTCCTTGCGTGGTCTCGTTGACGCGCCCTCTCGGGAGCTTTGGGATCACGAAGGAGTCTGCGCCTGCGGAAAGAGGACATACCTATTTTCAAGGTGTCCTTCGTGCATCCGGCAGGAGGCGGAGGAAACAGCTCTGGAGGTTGCTGAGGCCCAAGCCGAAAAGGAGGCCGCTGAGGGCCCGGAGTCTGCCGACCCGAGCGTGTCACTCGAGGTGAACGCCCTCTTGTCCGCCAGCCTTGCTGATGGTTCGGTGGACATTGATACGGACCTCATCCGAGCATGGGCCAAAGGTTTCCTCCAAAAGCCCGTGGAAGGGCTCCTGCCCACGGTGTACGGCAGGATTAAGGCGAGGGTCTGGACTGGGGGCGACCTGGAGCTTCCAGTCGAGGGGTGCGAGAAGGACGGCCCTTCTTTGTGGAGTTCCTGGGTCGTGAACGCCTCTGGTGAAGTCCTGCAAGGGCACCAGGCCTTCCCGTCCTGCCTGAGCGGGCCGAGCTCGCTCAACTGGGCTGTCGAGCCCAACTGGCACAGCCACAGGCATGTGGTTAATTCTGAGTGCGAACGCATATGGAATCTCCAGGAGGGCGAAGTTCGCCTCCGGGAATCCTTTGCGTGTCTCCTTGGTCTCAAGGGAGAGGTGGACCGCGTGGAAGGTTGGAATGATGGGGACGGCATCCAGTCCCTTGGGCATCGGAAGTCGCTCAGGGCTTCGCCTGTCATCGCCGCCTTCCAGTGTTCAGGAGAGGAAGGCCATTGGATGGCCGTCCAGCTCTCGAAGAAGATCGAGGTCAAGGAAGGAGAGCTTAGCAGGACCCTGGCTTTTGTGGGGTCCGCTACCAAGGCCCCACGGGTGGTTGTGGAGTTGTACTCCTCCCACCGGCCCTTTTGTGTCAAGTCACATTCCGTGCGGACTTGCCGGGTTAAGGTGTCCGCGTCCGGGGGTTCTGGTCCCCTCAGCCTCGGTTCTTTCCCTGTGCTGTCGGACAAGGACAGCCCGGAGAGTCAGAGAGAAAAGCTGGCCTTGGCGGCCAGGGATGGCGCCGGGCTCTGCGAGTTCGGCGTCACGCCAGCTCTTCGCACGGCTTGGCACGAGGCTCAACGGAGAGATCCGTCCCTTACGGCTTCGGTCAAGAAGCCGGAAGCCCCTTTCAAGCTTGGCTCGGACGGAGTCTTGGAGAGGGAAGTGACCATCAAGACTGGCCAGACGGTGGTCGTCCCGGTCGTCCCGAACGGTATCGCCGGGCCCAATGGCGTCACGTGGCGGAAGTCATGCTACATGACTGTGCATTGTGGCCTCCTGGGGGCGCACCGTTCGGCGGAGGTCACGTTCCGTCTCCTTGAAAGGGCCGTCTGGTGGCCAGGAATGGAACCAGACGTTAAGTTGTGGGTGTCCAAATGCCTGGCGTGTGTTAAGGGCAGGGCCCGAGCCACGAAGGTCGAAGCGAAACCTGTCAAATGTCTCGCGGAAGCGTGTTGGCAGGAAGTTTCCGTCGACTGCGAGGGTCCTAATCGGGAGGACCGCGATGGCTTCCGATACAGTATTACGTACTTTGATTGCCTTAGCCACGCAGTGCTTCTGGAACCCATGAAGACACTTACGCATACGGATGTGCGTAGGGCATTTCTGCGGTGCGTGCTGAGATCACGCACCCTGCCCCGCCTCATCCGATCTGATCGAGGCACTGAGTTCAAGAATGCCATGATGCTGGAGTTGTGCTCCATGCTTGGGACAACTCAGCAGTTCAGTATGGCTCTCAGGCCTTGTGAGATGGGGTCCAACGAGAGGGTCCACCAAGAGGTCCAGAAGGTTCTGGGTAACCTCATCCGGCATATCGGCGGCTCCATGGAGAACTGGAGCGAATGGCTCATGGTCGCCGAGTATGTGTTGGATAATACCCCGGGGGCGCATGGGTACACCCCCAGGGACCTGGAACGGTCCTGGAGCCTCGCCTTGCCGTTGGAGAAGGACGTTCTCCGCGAGGCCCTCCAATTCGAGCCCATCACGGACTGGGCCCGTTCCCAGTTCAAGCAGTTTTCCGACTTGGCGGCCGCTGTGCGGCGCCATTGGGACGCGAGCAGTGAGGCGCGTGCCCGACTTGCTAATCGGTCGCGTCGCACAGTTGAGCTCCGCGTGGGGGACAGAGTTGTCTGGAATTCCCCCAAGCCCCGGCCAGAGGGGGCGGGGCGTGTCCCTTGGAAGCCTGGTCTGACCGGCCCTTGGAGGATAGTGGCGGTTAAAGGCCATAGGCTGCAACTCGAACTTGTTCCTGGTGGCCCTGGTGAGGCGCCAGGCCGGCAATGTGAAGCCCACGCGGAGGATGTAGTGCTCGTGCCGGAAGATGCGGAGGTGCCCGAGAAGAGGGACCCCATAGAGTTTTTCGACGAGCCAGAGCATCAGCCGCCTTCATTGGGTCAGCAAGCGGCCGGTGAAGCTAAGCAGGTCGAGTTTACTGTCAAGCGCCGGGGCCGCAACTTCGTGTTGCGTATTGGTGACCATGTTGCGTACCATGGCGCCCGAGTGGGCCCTAAAACCTGTCGCCTAGGCAAGGTCACGCAAGTGGACGAAGCCAGGGCACAGGTGGGCGTCCACCGGTACATCCCCGACGCCTCAGGACTCAGAGTCCGGTGGCACCTTGCGTTTTTGGACGAAGGCGGTTCTCTGACCCGCGAAGGGACGAGACAGGCCATAGAGTCCATCACCGTGAAGGAGATTATCTCCAAGGTGGATCTTAGTAGGGATGGGGTTCTCGCTGCGTCTTCTGCCCGGAAGCTCGATAAGGCCGGTTACTCCTTGCAAGAGTCCGTGCCGGACCGAGTGGGTGTGGCAGCTTCCCCGATTGACGTCCCTGCTGCGTTGAAGGAGCTCCTTGCTGAGGCTCCCGCGCCCTCCTTGATCGTCGGTAGAGGTAGCTCCTGTGCCGCGGTCCAGGGGTGGATCAGAGATCACCTAGAGGGTATGGACGTGGACCTTGTCGAAGTAGCGGTGTCGGAGCACTCGCTTACTCAGGTCAGTAAGGCAGGAGGCCTGCGTAGCCCTCCTGCTGCGGTTCAAGGAGCCAGCTCCTACGGGATCCGCTGGGACTTCTCCTCAGAGGAGGACCGGCAAGCCCTGAGCCTTCTGGTCGATACGCTCGACCCCAAGTGCCTCGTTGTGGGCCTATCCGGTAAGGGTATCCCCAAGGAGTTCCTCTACCTGGTCAGTAGGTGGGGAGCAATGGTGGCCGAGAAGGGGCGCCAGATGCTTGTTACTATCTCAGATCAGGAAGGACTTTGGGAGCCTTGGGAGGCCCAGGGGTGGGCTCCCGTGTTTGGGACGCTTTCGGAACCGAAGTTCCCTTGGGCTTTCGGCCGAGCTGATCGATGTCAGCTCTTGGGATCAGTTCCTAGGGGTTCTAAGCATTCGGAAGGAGCGCTGATCTGTCTTTCCAACTTCGAGATGGATTCGGTTTGCGTTCGCTGTGCGAAGCCTGACGCTTTGGGCAGGGTAGCCCATCAGCACGCAAAGGCCCGGACCTCTTCGAGGGTTCTCGCTCCGGCCTTGTGCCGTTGCCTGGCGGATGCTGGTCTGAGGGGCGACCAGCCCCCTTGCTACGACAGCATTTGCTCAGTGAGCGGCCAGCCGCCGGCTGAGACTGCGAAGCCTTCCGCTCCGGAGGTACCGTTGCCGGACGTTAAGTCTGGCGAGGACCTCTCCCCTCAAGAGAGAGCGAAGATGGAGGCTGAAGTTCTGGAGTTCTCCAGGAAGATGGATGCTCACTGGCGGTCGAAGGCAGACGCCAAGGATTGGGATGGTGTCTTCGCGGACCTGGAGGTCTATGAGTTGGCAGGCCAGGCTGTGGCTGCCGATCCCCGCCGTACGCCAGAGTATAAGGCGCAGGTCATTGAAGGCCTCAGGTTGGGCCCTACGGAGAACCGTCCGGGGCTCACCGAGGCTGATCTCGCAGCCATTAAGGAGACGGTGGGCCGGAAGGCCGATGCATTCTGGGTCGAAGGTACGGCGCGTACCACGGTCCGGAAGTTTGCGCACGACTGCGTCCCTACGGGGCCTCCGGTCAGCTCTCAGCCCCATGCGCTCCGCGAGGAAGCGGCGCAGTGGGTTGATGACCGGCTTGAGGAGGAGGTCCAGAGAGGGCAGCTTGTGCGAGGCCCTTCGGCCTGGGGTTCGGCCCCTTTCCCTACGAAGGAGATGCCTTCCCACAAGCGGGCGAGGAAACGCCGCTTGGTGGTAGATTACCGCAGGGTAAACGCCAGGGTGAAGAGATCCACTTACTACTGCCGGCGGAGCACGGACGTGCTCGCTGCAGCGGTAGGATCAGTCTGGTATAGCTTCGTTGATGCGGTTTCCGGGTTCAATCAGATCCGCAACACGAAGCGTGCCAGGGAGGTTCTTGCCATTGTTGCGCGTAGCGGTAAGTACATCCCTATTGGGCTTACCTTCGGGCCTGTCAATGGTCCCGACGATTTTAACTACGTCGTGGACCGCGCGTATGCGCCGGGTCGCAATCGAAGGCTTAGGTTCACTAAGGAATGGGTGGCCTATGTCGACGACCTGACGGTTCGTACAGGTAGGGTCGTTGACGGCCGTTTCCTCACGGATGCGGAGGCAGAGGAGGAGATAAGGACGGCGTGCCGGACGGGCAGCCGCTCCGCGCCTCAGACCGCCGCTTCCGCCCTTGAAGCCTTAGGCGCTCGAGGCCGCGACGGCTCGAGCTCCAGTCCGCCTGACGCGGAACGGAAGGTCGCGCCTAAAGCAAAAGCAAAACACGATGAATCCCTAACGGACACTAACCACCCCACAAGAGCCCTATACCCTAACTCGCTTGTGTTCGTCTTGACCGCTTGTGTCTTGACCGCGGGGGCTAGGTTAGGGTTCGGGGTCTTAGTGTGCCGCGTCGGGGGGGTTCGGGGGGGAACGTGGGGGGCAGCTCGGACGCAGGCCTGTACGCCCGTGGGTCGCTACCTCCTTTCTATGCTACTACTCGTTGCGGGCGTGCTGCAGCAAGGGTGTAGTGAGGTAGTCCAGGGTGTAGGTCGTGCTGAGTGTGAGCCCTACCCCCTCTCTCTGTGCAGCCCCCTTGAACCCCCTGCCTTTCAGGACATGGCCGCGCAGCGTGGGCTCAAGACGAGTAGCCCAGTAGCTTGCGACGGGCCGCGCGGGCCCTTGCCATCGGCTTCTTGCTCCTCGCGGTGTGCTTTGGCACACGTGGGCCGGGAGGTCGCGTGTACCCCTCTTTCCTTCGCTGCCGGTGGGTCCTCCGTGGACCGGCTGGTCGCGGAGCCACTCCCACTTTTTCCTCCGTGTGCCGGGCCCCTCGTGGGCCAGGGAGCCGCGAGGGGCGCCATGGGAGGTGGCCGCAGACGCGGGAAGGAAGGGAAAGGCGGTCGTGATAGCAACTCACGATGGCAGCCGTGGGTGTGGCTAGAGAACCCCGCGGTTTGCCAGAGGGCGCTTACGCAAGCCCTCCGCCACGGCAAATTCGGCCTGCAGGGCCATCTCGGCGAAGGGGGCTGGATTAGCGTATCCGCCTTAGCCGATAAGCTCCAGATCACTTCGTCCGCGATCGAGGCAGGTGCGGCGAGTGATCTGGAAAACGCGGCTGGCGGTCGGGAGAAGCAGCGGCTGGAGCTGGTCGATGGCCGGATCCGGGCTCTCCAGGGACACGGCCGTGGGTCAGGATTGACCGCGGACACCGTGTATGGAGACGGCCTCGATGAGGCCGGCATGAGGGAGCTCTCGGTAGAGTACGGAGGCTCCACCCTCTGTCATGGCACAGAGGTGTTTCATGCGCGGCGGATCGGCCGCGACGGCCTCCGCCCGGGAGGCGGAAACGGCCCGCGCCTGACTGTCCATTGGGTGATCGGGCCCGGGTACCCAAGACAGCGGGACAGTACGTCGGGCTTTAGAAAGAACTCGACCTGTCTTGTGGTCTCGAACCTCGAGCTCCTAAGGGCTTCCGGGGTGTCCGTCTGGAGAGGGACAGACGGATGTGTTCTGACAGGGCGTGTCCCTCCAGAATGCATCCTCCGAATCCTCACGGTGCAACCCGGCTGTGAAGTCTTCGACCTCTCGCTTGGAGAGCGTCAGGGTAACACCCTGCGGTGGGTCGATGATGCGGAGCCCGGGAGCGGAGTCCGCAGAGAGCAGTCGGCGCCGCCTGGCGGAGCCGGCCCGGTCAATTACTATATCGGGGACGAGGACTCGTCTTCCGAGCTGGAAGTTGAGGTGCGGGCCAAGAGCTCGGCAATGCCGGCGGGACCCCCGCCTGGACCACCTAAGGAGGGTGGTTCCCGTGGGATGCCCTCTGCGCTGCATCGGTCCAGGACGGTCGATGATAGGCCGCCGCCAGGGCGGGAAGGCAAACTAAAGCCTACCCCCAAGGTGGCCCCAGAGGGAGCGCCTTTGGCAGGGGAACAGGAGCGGGGAAGATCACACCGCCCCCCTCAAAAGGTGCCTCCCGAAGCACCGCCTGCGGACACGATCCGCTACAAGACGCCGCCCAGGGCCCGGGATGAGCTGCCTGAGGATCCTCAGGCCGCGCCCGGTGACCCTGAGGGTGCCGGTGCAGCGCCTGGGGATCAGCCTATGGAGGCGGACCGTACGCTTACTCCAGCGGATTTGTTCCACCCGAAGAACTTCAGCAAGAAGGCGAACCCGAAGCCGCCGCCGAAGAGGCCAGCCGTTCCTGAAGGAATGGTCACGGTGAAGCCTGGCCCGACGCCGAAAGGGGTCAGGCCTCCACCGCCGTTCCTGATCATGGAAACCGAGAGGGCCGAGGAGTTCTTGAGCACCAGGCCTGGATGGTTGCTGGGTGGGCCGGCTGAGCCGCCCATCGCGCGATCTCCTCCTCCCCCACCTGCTGCGAGGAACCGGTCGGAAAGGCCCTTGCCTCATGGAGGGCTGGGGCCCGGGCCTTACCAAGGCCCTATCCGGCCTAAGCTTGGTGGGCCTCCGCTCAAGGCCGCTCCGAAGGGGGCCGTTCCTAGTGCTGAAGCCCCTTCTGCGAGCTCGGCCTCCACTGGAGGCCCAGAGGGCTCCCGAGAAGGAGGTACGGCCGTCCCAGAGGAGACCGAGGAGGAACGGGCCAAGACTGAGGTCATCCTCCGCGGGATCGACGATTTCATGGCATCCGTGGAGCGTCGGTCGGCAAGCCAAGAACGGCCCGCTCCGAAGTCTCCTGCGCGGCACACCTTTGTGCCTTTCAGTTTGGATCCGATTCCCGAGGAGGCTGCAGTGCCTGGGGAATTCGTCGATCTCGGGGACACCCCCGACCGGAGTGCGATCCATGGCGGGGGCGTGGCTGGTTGCCCTACACCCGAGGAGATTGGGAACGGAGACCCTAGAAGGGTTCCTTCCCGTGGGTCCGGCCACAAGTGTGGTATCCGCGGGTGCCGTGCCGAATTCGAGCACGAGTACGACGCCGCGTACCACCGAGCGGCGGTCCACGGAAGGGGCCTTCCGGCGAACATGGTGCCGGCCCCGTGCGACGATGCGTTCTTTGGAGAAGCCGCTGTGGCTCTGAGACGCTTCCGCCACGGAGAAGCTCGCAGAGACCACAGAGACCGTGTCTGGGTCTTTGAGGCTGACCTGGGCCGGTTTACGCATATCTCCAACCCGGACCGCTTCTGTGATCGCATCGGGGCGGAGCTGCGTGACTTCAGGCGGCTCCCGGATGGGGCGCCTTGTGTCACTTCCGATGGTCTCTGGCGCACGTATCGCCTTGACCGGAGGCCGGTGCAGCGGGCGAAGCCTCCCGTGCGCTACCCGAGTACCATTCTCGGGCCAGCGTACGAGGAGACGGACTTCATGATGCCCAACGCCGCAGCGCCGAGTCCCTACCGTCACTTGTTTAGGGACGAGACCCCGCTGGGCGAAGCGTTGGAGGCGATTCGCGAAGAGCAGGGGAGATCCGGAGAGGTTCCCGAAGATGTTGAACCGCCTCCTCCGGCGTTCCCCGACGAGCTTTTGGAGCCCCAAGATCCGGACGTGGACGCTCCCCGGGAAGATACCCCGAGGGAGCACGTCCAAGCGATGAGGGAAACCTTTTCAGACCTTATCTGGAACGACCACGATGGGCTCAGAGAAGAAAAGCTCGCCGCGGGTGTCTTGAACCCTATCGCAAAGCAGACTGACACCCAACTGGAGATAGATCCCCCTATGCTGGAAACGAATCTGCTCCCTCGAGAGAAGGGGGGTGTCCAGAGGACTGGAACCCCGCCTGATCCACGATGGGGTGCGGAGCCTCAGGCTTCCAGCCCTAAGAAGAAACCTCCGCCATCTTCGGCGACGCATTCCGAGGATCAGGAGATGGCTCCTGCTCCTCCGGATGCCTCTCAGGAGGCGTCTTCCTCCTCTGCAGCGCCTGCGGCCAACGTGACTCCCCCAGCTGAGGCAGGGAGTCCGGAGGTCCGGATCCCTAGCCTCGCGGAGTCTATGAAGGCAGGCTTGGCACGGGGAAGAGCGGCGGCACGCGCCAAGGAGGAGCTTGCTGCTTCGGCCCAGGAGGCCGCGGCTGCGGCTCCTGAGGCACGGCGCGACACCCGCCTTCCTGCAGTGACCAAGGAGGAAAAGGAGACAGCAGAGGCTAAGTCCCTCTCCTCCCTCAAGCGCGCCGTTGAGGAGAGCGGCTCTGAGCGTCAAGGCCCCGCGGCCAAGCGGGCCACCACCAAGAAGGAAGAAGCGCCCCCGGCACCAGCCGGCCCTGCAGGAGCCGCGGCCGGGACAGGCGCGGCTCCCTCGTCTAGTGGCGAGGCAGGTGCCGAAGAAGGTGCCAGCGGGGCCGCTGCTTCGTCGAGCACAGACAAGCAGCGACCCGCGGAGCCGGAGGGACCGCCGCCGCCCAAGAAGCGATTCACAACATGGCAGGATACCATGGAGTCGCCGGCTCCCCAACACCGAGTTTCGGGAGTTTACGGACTCTCGCACGAGGTTCCCGGGGCCGATTGGCGCGACGTGGACTGGGATGCGACTCCACCGCCGGGGCCTGGAAGGCCCGGCGCCCGCGACGTGGATCCCAGGCTCACGGTCCCCCTTGATCTCCAACATGATGAACAGATCAGGGAATTCTTCCGAGGCGGTGGTGAGCATACTCTCGAGCAGCTCCTCGCGTTGGCGCGGCGCCGGAGGCGCGCGTTCGTCTACCAGGCTGCGATTTTGTCGAACAGGCCAGTGTTTGAAATCTGGCCCGATTACGATGAAAACGAGCTTGGACCGACACCCGAGCGCGTTCCGCTCCTCACAGGCAAGGTCTGGCCTTGGGTCTGGTGGGATTGCTTTACTTGTGGGCGTGCGAACCCACCAGAACGCAATACCTGCCGGCACCATGATTCCGAGGAGCTCGGAGGTGCCCCCTGTGTGGGGATCTTCGAGGACAGCCTGTACTGGAGCACGCCGGTGGACCTGCGAACGGCGCCGGCGTGGTTCATCGATGTCTGGCTCGATGAACATAAGGAACGCATAAAGGAGTACCTTTATGCGAAGCGTTCGGACGCGATCGCCGCCGCAATGTCCAACGCCTACTGGACCTGTGGGCGGGACACATGCCAAGAGAGGAACATGTTATGGCGCAAACGGTGCTTTAAGTGCAGTGGCCCTAAGTCGGGCGCGTCGTTCATAACCCACGGCATGCCGCCCCAGGAAGGCGACGATGAAGCTGCTTCTTCGTCGGAAGAGAGCGAGGGCACGAAGATGGAACGGATCGAGCGTTCCATCAACGCCGATCCCCTTGCGGAGCATGCGAGGAAATTCCTCCGCTCCGGCCGGAAGAGGCTCCGCGCTGAAAAGCGCAGGCAGGCAGAGCTCTCTCAAGACTCTGCCCGAGCCTGGTGGAGCCAACCTTCCTCCGGGCGCGGTGCACCCAGTGGGGGCCGCAGCTCTGGCAGCAAGGGTGGTGGCAAAGGTGGTGGAAGGGGAAGCTCGAACCGCTACGGCAACCGAGGATGGTGGGCCGGATGTGCTGCCGGACTGGCATACTCCTCCCGACTCGGCGAGCGTGCTGGGCAGCCCGCCCTCACGCTCCCACTGCGTGGCCCGGGTGGCCACAGAGTGGCGCCCGAGGCCCCTGCCGTTTCTTCTCGCCCCGCTGTCTCTTCCGGGCCCTCGAACCGTGGTGGGTTCCTTGGGGCCGTGCGCTCGATGGGCGCTGCGGTCTCCAGCTGGGCTCTCTCCAGGAGAGCGCGCAATCGCGCAGCCCACGCCACAACGGGCAACATTGGATGGAAGACGGGTTTGGTGGCCGCTGCGCTGGCGCCTACCCTCTTCACTGTTGAGCGCGGTGCCAGAGAGGTGGCACACGTGAGCCTCACTGCAGTTGCCACGGCGGCGGAGGACCTCATCGAGGAATCCTCTGGTATCCTCGTTCGGGGTGTCCGCGTGGTTGGCTTGACGGCCGTCGTCCTACTGTGGACGTTCGCGGCCGTAGTGCTGTGGTGGGCCGGACGTGTCGCCACTAACCGGCTACTGCACG
>CAJNDT010002382.1:0-32297 GCA_905221615.1 Symbiodinium sp. CCMP2592 | reverse complement strand
CCAGCACCAGCACCAGCACCAGCACCAGCACCTAGCACCAGCACCAGCACCGCCGCCGCCGCCGCCCCCACCACCAGCACCACCACCACAGCAGCACCACCAGCGCCAGCAGCACCAGCACCACCGACACCACCATCAGCAACCCCCACCGCCCGCGCCACCACCGCCAGCACCACCCCCGAGTTCATAAAGTCAGGAACCAGGCCGGATAAGTTCAGAAAAAGTTCATATTTCCAGGCCTGAAAAGTTCATAAAAAGTTCATATTTCGTGGCCTGAAAAGTTCATAAAAAGTTCATATTTCGAGGCCCGAAAAGTTCATAAAAAGTTCATATTTCCAGGCCGGAAAAAGTTCATATTTTTGGTGTTTTATTGGTATTTACAATGAATCCAAGCCTGAAAAGTTCATATTTCGAGGCCTGAAAAATTCATAAAAAGTTCATATTTCGAGGCCTGAAAAATTCATAAAAAGTTCATATTTCGAGGCCTGAAAAGTTCATAAAAAGTTCATATTCCCAGGGCTTGAAAAGTTCATAAAAAGTTCATATTCCCAGGCCTGAAAAGTTCATAAAAAGTTCATGGCTGGCACTCCACCCCTGGTTCGCCCCACCACCACCACCACACCACCCCACCACCTACCACCCTACCACCCCACCACCCACACCACCCCACCACCCCACCACCCCACACCCCCCACCACCCCACGACTCCCACACCACCACCCCACCCCAGCCCGCCCTTACACCCCACCACCCCACCCACCCCACACTTTACCGCACCTACCGCCCCACCACCCCACTACCGGTGCGTTCGGCGGTGGGTGGTGGTTGGTGGGGTGGGTGGTGGGTGGTTGGGTGGTGGGTGGTGGGTGGTGGGTGGTGGGTGGTGGGTGGTGCGTGGTGGGTGGTGGGTGGTGGGTGGTGGGTGGTGGGTGGTGGGTGGTGGGTGGTGGGTGGTGGGTGGTGGGTGGTGGGTGGTTGGTGGTGGGTGGTGGGTGGTGGGTGGTGGGTGGTGGGTGGTGGGTATTGTGGTGGGTGGTGGTGGGTGGGTGGCGGGTGGTGGGCGGTGGGTGGTGGGTGGTGGGTGGTGGGTGGTGGGTGGTGGGTGGTGGGTGGTGGGTGGTGGTGGTGCAATGGGTGGTGGGTGGTGGGTGGTGGGTGGTGGATGGTGGGTTGGGTGGCGTGGGTGGTGGCTGGTGCAGCGCCTAAAATTTCTAAAGATCCCCTAAGTAGCCTAATCAGCTGCGTGCAAAGTTTTTCTGGGAATGGATTTGTTAACCGCATTTTGGTGTGGGTGGTGGGTGGTGGTTGGTGGGTGGTTGGTGGTGGCTGGCGATGGCCACCGCCTCACCACCCGCTACCACCACCCACGACCCCGCCACCCCATCGTTGTTTCTTTTAACCCACAAGTTCACTTTTGCTAACTTATGTTAACTTTCTCTAACTTATGCTAACTTTTTATCTAACTTACCTAACTTACCTAACCCCCTAGTAACGTCTATATCTTAACTTAAGCCAAACGCACAATCTTAGTAGAAATTCGCCGCAAAGGCTCCCAGAAATGCGCCGCAAGGGCTCCCAAAAATGCGCCGCAAAGGCTCCTAGAAATGCGCCGCAGCGGGGCGCCCAGAAATGCGCCGCAACGAGACCCCAACAATGCGCCGCAAAGGCTCCCAGAAATGCCCCGCAAGGGGAGTTAGAAACACTATTGCTATTACTGCTGCTATTAATACAAATACTAGAACTATGAGTACGAATACTACCACTACTACTACTTCTACTACTATTAATTTAATAATAATAATAATAATACTAGTACTGATACTGGTACTTATACTATTCTTAACACTTCATGCTAACTACTACTGTAGTGCAGTAATCATATTACTACCACTACTACTTCTACTTAATTCTACTACGAAGACTTATGACCTGCTATTAAAGCTGTTTCTACTATTAGTTAATACAACCAATTACTATTACTACCACTAATAGTAATACTTACTATATACATTTATATATATATATATATATATATATATATATATATATATACACACAGTATATAAGTTACACGTGTATGTTTTTTTGCTGTTTTTTGGCTTGAAATCTGCCAGGGGTGTAGCGTTTATGCCCTGTTTTGTTTTTTGGCTCACCTGAGTGCCATCCATCACTCCCGACTCAAGCTGACCAACACACAAGCCTCTCAAAGAGCAAAAACTCGGACCCGAGGCACCCCCGATCAAGGTCTGTGGCTGTGGCACCGGGGATTTCTCGCCCGGTACGCCACACCACTCACGAACTCGAGGTGCTGTCTCCGGTCGCACCGGGGATTTCTCGCCCGTACCGCCACCGAGCTTGTCGTCGTCTGTGGCACCGGTGATTTCTCGCCCGTACCGCCACTGTGGCACCGGGGATTGCTCACCCGTACCGCCACTGTGGCACCGGGGATTTCTCACCCGGTATGCCACTGTGGCACCGGGGATTTCTCACTCGTACCGCCACTGTGGCACCGGGGATTTCTCACCCGGTATGCCACTGAGCGTCGTCGTCTGTGGCACCGGGGATTTCTCACCCGTACCGCCACTGTGGCACCGGGGATTTCTCGCCCGGTATGCCACCTGGCACACCCAACGGGGTTTTCACACCCGGTGCGAGTGGCCAGATTAATTAAACTCTGAAGTCAGAACCTGAACC
The DNA here is from genome assembly GCA_905221615.1 of Symbiodinium sp. CCMP2592. Classification (NCBI taxonomy): domain Eukaryota; class Dinophyceae; order Suessiales; family Symbiodiniaceae; genus Symbiodinium; species Symbiodinium sp. CCMP2592. The sequence goes on along the minus strand of CAJNDT010002382.1, from coordinate 29,603 downwards.
TGAATGTCTGAAATCTGAACTCTGACTGCAAAACCCCCTCATGCCGCGCCTGGGTTTAAGGTGGTCAGGGTTAGTAAGAGTCTAAAGCCTACAAGTTATTTCAGTTTAAGTTCACAGTACTGTACATTGAAAGCAAGACTTAAGTAACTCAGTCTCTCTCGGATATTTCCATATTTTCAATATACTTATTATATTAATTATATTATTGTATTCATAACCCACTTAGACTTAGGTCAATGTCAAGCAGTGGGGCTCGGGTCGGTTCGGATCAGGCTGTAGGGTCTGGTCTATAGTCTTAAGCCAAACTGACACTTCTCTACTCAGAGATTGATGTCGATACTTACTTACTTATTACTATGGATGATCAGATGGCCCTGTGTCTATTATAACTTACCGTACCAGTATTGCATTGCTATTGTCAATCCGGTCTCGGCATAATTTTAAGATTAACTTCAGGTTCGCTGCGGTTCAGGGTTGCGGGTTAGTATTACGTTACTAATAATTACTTGAATTAAATTGTAGACTTAGGTTTAGTTAGTTAAGCTAGTTAAAGGGCTCCGGACAGTCGCACCGCACCACACTGCCACCGCTGCCGGCTGAAGCGCTTGGCGGATGCAGGTGGGGTTGAAGGCTTGATTATTCAAGGATCACAAGGGCTAAGTCTGGTCATAGATGACAACAAGTACACTTTAGATCAGATTAGAGATGGAACTGGATGAATGGATTAACGTATTGGCCACTAGACAAGGTAAGAATATTTTAGTATTTTCTTAGATGGACTTCTGTTGTACTGTACTGCATAACTAGCATGTGGTTATAGTTAATCACTGACTGAAACACATCGGTGTGGCATTAGTCTCAGGAGATGAGAAATAATGATGTGCTGCATTTGATTATTTATTATTAAGGTAGGACTTCCCAACTCCAATGCCCTGAATCCTCAACACCAATGTTGCTGAATCCTCAACACCAAAAGTTGTCCACTTCTGTGCTCTAGAGTCTAGAGGAACTACAGGTCAGGGCAGGTCTTGCAATACTAATACCACAAAGATGTCTGCCAATGGGGGGGCTTACTGAACTTTATATCAGAGACTGTGACCGACCCCAGACCCTAGCAATTCAAGCACTAATCCTCGAAAACCCTTGGCCCAAGACCCTAACTTAAAACCCCCAGGTTTAGGAAGTTCAACATAATTGTTATTTATGGTCCCCAAACTGAACATTACTTTGTACATCACAAAATCCCCCTGCACCGACCGCAACCGTCATCCCTGAAGCCCTGAACCTATCCCTAGACCTTATGTAAACATCCCGACCTGAACCCGCAACCCTAAAACCCTTTATCCCTCAAGCTTAACATCCTAAACCTTTAACCCTACTAAAGCCGTAAGTTCAGGCCTTCAGGCTGGGCAGATGTAGACTGACACAGGACCAGGAGAGTGAGTGAGACAAGGGCAGCATCAAGCGAAGCAGCAGCACATTGTCACGTTTCTACTTCTGATGTCAATGTCAATGACTGAAAGAACATCTCAAATTATTTCAGCACTTGAAATCACAAAGTGGCATAGCGGTTTGAAAATCAATGAAACATAATAACAATGAAATCAAAACATGCCGTGTGCAAATTAAGTCCAAAGCAATTGTCAGTGTTACATTTCGTGCATCCATAGTCCTGAGGTCCTTTGGCAAAGTGTCATCATGCTTTGTGTCAGTGTCTGTATGTGTGTGTGTGGTTGGCTCCTAATGCACATCAACTTAGTAAGTTGATGTGCATGATTTACGAATTTGTGTGAGTAGTATTAGAAATAATATAACAGAAGGATGAATGTAGTAATCGAAATCACAAATTTCAAACAATAGGCAGAAGTTTGCAACAAGAACAGTAGTAATAATTGTAATAGCAGTAAAGGAATATCATAATTACATTGTGTAAAACATAGTAATAACAATAATAATAATAATCATAGTAAAAGTAATAAGAATAATAATGATAATAAGCAATACAAATATATTAACTAAGTAGTGATATTAATGTTATTCAAAATTGTTCAGTAGTAATAGTAATAAATAATAACAGCTATAAAGTCTAGTAATAATAGTAATAATAGTAATAATAGTAATAATAGTAATAATAGTAATTTTAGTAATAATAGTAATTTTAGTAATAATAGTAGTAATAGTAACAATACTAACTAATAGTAATAATAATAATAGTAATAATAGTAATAATAGTAATACTAGTAATAATAGTAATAATAGTATTAATAGTAGAAATACCAGTAATAACACTAATAATAGTATTTCATAGTATACTAAATAATAACAGTACATAAATAACACGGGGCCCCTGCAAACCCAATTTTGCTTCTCAAAGCCCCGGCGTCCAGAACGCCCCGCCCCCCCAAAACTCTCTGATATTAATTATTCTCAGTATTTATATTCGTATTGAAAAACCTATACTAACATGAATAGCAGTATTACCATTTGATACTCCAGCTAATACGGTTATGTATAGTATGAACAGCGATAATGCTATTGATACCAATATTGATGCTCCTACGAATACTAATAATCACGTTCAAACCAAATGCAAAAAACAGACACATCAATGTACCAATGAATCTGTATTTTCACATACCAATAAATAATATACTCGTATACTACTATTCCAATGTTACCATAGACTTACAAATACAGAATATACTGATATGAGACTATACACGGGTTAATATTAACGCCAAGAATAACGCAGAGGCTAAGACCAAGACTAATACGAATACTAAAACTCACGCTAGACATTAACACTACCATTAGTACACCTATTGTATAGACTTATATTCAGACTAATACTAACGCTGACATTGGAATTGACATTGACACTGACACCAACACTAACAGTAACACGAATCAACACGCTAGAACGCAGATACTAATACTAACACTAATGCCTAATGCACATCTGAAGACTACTGCGCGTAAACAACGAAACCATTTCCGATCAAGCATGCTGCGCGCTGTATTGGCTCTAAGGCTCCGAGAACCAAAAATCAAAAAAACCAAAAATCCAAAACCTTTGTCAGGGGGGTCGAAACTTTTGGATTTTTTGGTTTTCCTAGGGTTTTTTTGGTTTTCCAACAGAAAACCAAAAAAATCCAAGGTTTTTTTGGTTTTCCAGCAGAAATCCAAAAAAAATCCAAGGTTTTTTTTGGTTTTCCAGCAGAAATCCAAAAAACACAGGTGTTTTTTGGTTTTTCACGAGAGACACAGCAAAAAAACAAAAAAACCTTGTGTTTTTTTGGTTTTCCACCGAAAATCCAAAAAAAACATGGTTTCGCCAAGGCAAAACCAAAAAAACAAAAAAGACCTAGGAAAACCAAAAAATCCAAAAGTTTCGGGCCCCTCAGAAAGGCTTTGGATTTTTGGATTTTTGGTTTTTTGGTTTCCGCCGAAACACCACAAAACCAAAAATCCAAAAAACCAAAAATCCAAAACCTTTGTCAGTGGGTCGAAACTTTTGGATTTTTTGGTTTTCCTAGGGATTTTTTGGTTTTCCAACAGAAAACCAAAAAAACCCAAGGTTTTTTGGTTTTCCAGCAGAAATCCAAAAAACACAGGTGTTTTTTTGTTTTTCACCGGAGACACAGCAGAAAAACCAAAAAAACCTTGAGTTTTTTGGTTTTCCAGCAGAAATCCAAAAAAACACAGGTGTTTTTTGGTTTTTCACCAGAGACACAGCAGAAAAACAAAAAAACCTTAAGTTTTTTTGGTTTTCCACCGAAAATCCAAAAAAAGCCATGGTTTCGCCAATGCAAAACCCAAAAAACCAAAAAAGACCTAGGAAAACCAAAAAATCCAAAAGTTTCGGGCCCCTCAGAAAGGCTTTGGATTTTTGGATTTTTGTTTTTTTGGTTTCCGCCGTCGTATCGTATGGTTTCTTTTAATGTTTCTTGCTTATGAATACAGGCATATGAATTTGAAAGCGGACATGAGTAGGCACGACGTTGTAAAGAGACATGACTTCACATCAGCCATGATAGAGAAGGTATCATCCCCAAAAATTACGCAAAACACGAATCGTATGCCAAACGCGAATCCCTGCCAAGAGAAGGTTTTGACGGTATTTACAATGGAAAAGAGGCCGAGGTAGGTCATGGGGGGGGGGGTGTCCATATATATATATATATATATATATACATATTGTAAGCCATATCCCTCAATTACGGGGTATTGGAGTCCCCTAAACCCTAAACCCTAAACCCTACACCCTAAACCTGATAGATCCCTTTAAAGAACCCCTTAGGGGGTACATTCCTTAATTAAGGGGTATGGAGCTCTCTGGGTACCAGGAACCCAGACTAAGGTTTTACAACCCGAGGAGTGCCTTGCCCTTTCCAGCACCCGGCAGCTTCACAATCGCCGCCTCTGGAGCGTTCGGTGTGTGGGGGTTTAGGCAGTTAGGGTTTAGGGTTTAGGGCTTAGGGTTTAGGGCTTAGGGTTTAGGGTTTAGGGTAGGCAGTTAGGGTTTAGGGTTTAGAGTTCTAGCAAACAGCCAGAACCTTGATTTGTTGTAGCGTCCGTCCCTAAGAATTCCATACTTGGCACATATTTGGTACATATTTGGACACTACAGGAACAAGGTTATGGCAGGTTAAGATGGTGCTTGCCACCATTGCTTTGCAGACCCTGCAACGACCAGAGTCTCTTCGCAGAGTTTGCAGCTTCCGAGGATGGTCGTAATAGAGAAATCGGCTCAGCAACCAGCTTCATGTTTCACATCTCTCCGATTGTCGAAGTGTTGCTGCTGTTGTTGTTTGTGCAAACGAAGCTTGTCCTGGCATGAACCCTTGACCTCACATCCGCATAGCCCTCTCAGCACGACACCGTGACGGAAGCATTATCCATCAATTCAGTAAGCGCCGAAGTATTGGATTTTACTAGAAAGAATGCGACTTTAGGGGATGATGCACCCCGCTCGTCAGCAGCAGCCGCAGCTGGTGCCTACGGCAGTCGCCTCCGACACACCGCAAGGCTCCGCACTTAAATGCTTTGACATTGAGCATGAAAACCCGGAAGTGTTGCCACACTGCTTGGAGAATACAAGCGCCAATGGCCTGATGAAACCCCATCCCAGAATCGCCGAAAACATTCTACATCTCTACATTCTGACCCCAAACCCCTTAAAGCTCGTAAGAACCTAATCCTCTAATACCTGAACCCTAAACCCTCATGAAAGCCCCAACGATCCTTGGCAGCAGCCACCCTCTTCTTCAGCGGGCCGCCTTGCCCATCCTTGGCGGTCGAGACGAGCTCCAGGATGTAGGGTTTAGGGCTCAGGGTTCCGGGTTCAGGGTTTAGGGTTTAGGGTTTCGGGTTTAGGGGTTACGGTTTTTGGGTTTTGGGTCGAGGGAGCTCCAGGATTCAATATGGGGGCCTCAACAACTAGAGCCTGCAAAAAAAGTTCCTTGAAAAGGGTTACTATATGGGCTACTGCTATGATTGTACTATGATATAGGGGCCTGAATAATAAGAATAGGGTCCCTTAAAGGGTGCCGTTTACAGGGGTCGATAAGGATTATTATAAGGGCTACTCTAAGGATTTGGAGTGTAAGGGCCTGAATAAATAGAATAAGGTTTTGGGGCCCATTATACTATAGTTATCACAAGGAACCCTCAAATTATTATAGGTGTTTAGGGTTTAGGGTTTAGGGTTTAGGTGCTTATTTAGGGCCCTATACGTAGAAGGGTTGAAATGTCTTGTCTAGGGCTACGGCTTAAGCTTTGTAGTTCAGAGACTCCCAGCATCCCCTACACAAGAATCGGGAAGTAAGTAATCCGAGGTTGCTTTAACGGGACTTGTTGAAGGTGATTCATGGGAATCTACTTGGGAGTGGGCGGGACGGGATTTCAGCAGAGGCTTATGGGGTGCTTTGTAGAGCATTTTGGTAGTTCGAAACTCAGGACGTTTAAGCCCTCAACCCTAACATTAAGCCCGACACTGCCCGACACGCTAAACATGGAACACTACCCCTAACCCGTCGCAAACCCTTACAGGCAACCATTTAAGAACCTTTACAGGAACCCTCAACGAGCACTTTCAACGAAACCTTGAACAAAAAACCTCTTAGGAACCCGCAGAGGCACCCTTAAAATCAAAACTTGAAGGAGATCTCACAAGAATCTCTTAAAGGATGCCAAAACCCGTTAAACCCCAGAACGTAAACCCGAAGTTTTGGCTGCAACTTAGCCACTGCTGGCCGTTTGAGTCCCTCCTTGGGCGCAGAGGACCTGTGGACACGCAGGGGCAAAGTGGAAGGTCAAAGGGGTTTAGGGTTTGGTGTTTAAGGGTTTAGAGTTTCAGGATTTAGGGTTTAGGGTTGAAGGGTTTAGGGTTAAGGGGTTTACGGTCCAGGGCTTAGGGCTTTGAGGGCTTCGGGCTTAAGGCTTAGGGTTTAGGGTTTGGGGGTTTTGGAGTTCCTTGAGTTTCGGGTGTGTGTTCTCAGGGTTGAGGGCAGTCGAGGTTTCCAGATAGTCATACTGTTGATGATATAAATCCTGCATTACCTTGAGGACCCTCAACTATGGGAATTATCGTACTTTCCTTATTATGGGTAATGCAGGATATATATATATATATATATACATATACATATACATATATGTATATGTATATATATATATATATATCATCATCATCAACCGTAGGGACCCCTAGAGGGGTAGAGGGAGGCGGGGGTAGGTGGCCTTAATGCCTACAATAAGGACCTAATGTGGGCTCTTAATCCCAGTCCCCTACCCCCCCCCCCCTACCCCCCGAAGGGTCCGTCCCTATGAGATCATGTCGGCGGGGGGGGGGGGGGGGGGGCTTAATCATCATAATGCTCTTTTTTTGCTGCAATTTTCATCATTGTTATTGATATGGCTACTACTACTACTAGAACAAGCTTTGGGGTACACAGTAGTATACTTATATTGAAGACTACAAATAAAGGAACAACATTACCAGTTTTAATTGTTTAGGACTCTATTGTAGGATCGTGTTGTAGAGCTGGTCTCCTGAAGTACTATTATTATCTTGGGTGGTGCGGTTTACAGTGTTGACTGCAAGGGGCCGATACGGCTCGGACTTCAAGATCTAGTTCTAGGGTTCACGCTTTAGGGTTGAGGATTTGCGGCTTTACTTTCATAGCTGCAGCAATTCAGAAGTCCAGATGTGATGTACAAAGACTGGCCATTTTCCATGATCTGGCCGGACTGCAGCGGCACATAGAGCCGTGCTCAGCGCTGCGCGGAATCTGCGGGATCGGACGTCTTCATCTCCACAAGCCACTCAGATGTAAGAAACTTCTTGTAGCCCGTGCACGTAAAAGTTAGGCGCCACATCACCGGCTCGGGCCCTCGAACATAAATCAGGAAACAGAAGCGGCAAGGAACTTAGAAGGAAACCCATACCTGGAACCCTTACCAGAAGACGTGCATGGCCCGTTTTCAGTGTTGCCGCGGAGGGAGACCTGATCTGTGGCTCCCAAATACAATCCTGCATGGTGTTCGGCACGCACCTAGCTGGCTTGCAACTGATGGTCGCGCACTCAGTTTTCTTCTGGGTCTTCTTGTTGTGGTTCGTCGTCACTGTGGACGCCTTTGCCACCCCCCTTCGGCCACGCGGACTTGCCACCTCCACTCCTTAACTCGTAAGGGAGCGTGAGTGCGACCCGCAGCTGATGCCTGTAGCGATCTCAAGCAACACTCGGGCAAATCCACGAAAACCCCAAAGCACGCAGCCTTTTGACAAGCACAAGGCGCACTAGGCTTTAGGGTTTAGGGAACCGCTTAGCCTTAACCCTGTATCCTAAACCCTAAACCCTAAACCCTAAACCCTAAACCCTAAACCCTAAACCCTGAACCCCTCTAAAATCCTCAAACCGCCGAAAGCCCCGCTCCGTAAGTCGCAAGCTCTCGAGCTTTGGGACGCGCACCGGCGCAGCAAGCTCAGGGTTCAAGGCTTAGGATTTAGGATTTAGGGTTTAGGGTTTGGGGTTTAGGGTTTAGGGTTTGGGGTTTAGGGTTTAGGGTTTAGGGTTCAAGGTGAACCCGCACACAGCCCTGGACCTGAATCGTTACAGAACCCAAACCCTACACCCTAAACCCTGTACACCCACCCCCCTAAACCCTAAACTCTAAACCCTCATACAGTAAACTCCATTAAGTTGGAAACCGGATCATGGCCAAATAGTGCCGGGATTCCCTATACTAACATGAGTCTCAGGGATTGAGGCTATTGGGTTTCCGACTTTGGGACTTCTACTGTAGAGCCTTAAACCCTCAATACCCTTATCGAACCTACTTGGAGGATCATGGAACTTAGCAAGTAAGGTTTTAAGTACCTTAACGGGGGTTATAAGTAGTTTAAGTAGAGTTACCCTGATTATAACCCTAGTTACAAAGTCCCATGAACCTCCAAGTAGACCCTAAACCCTAAACCCCATAGATCCCTTTAAGGAACCCTAGAGATCCCTTTAAAGAGCCCTTTAAGAACCCTCCATGATCCGTGAATCCTTGAAGTACCAGGAATTATACCCTAAACCCTAAACCCTTTATAGAACCCTGATAGATCCCTTTAAGGAGCCGTTAAAGGATAAGGAAAGCCCCAACTTAAACCCCTAAACTAAACCCATAGACCCTATAGTACCCTTATAGTAACCCTTACAGATCCCCTAAACTAAACCCCTAAACCCTATAGTACCCTTACTAAGTCCCATGATCCTTGAAGTAGAAGAAACCCTGAACCCTAAACCTGAAACCGTTAAACCCTAAACCCCATAGATCCCTTTAAGGAACCCTAGAGATCCCTTTAAAGAGCCCTTTAAGAACCCTCCATGATCCGTGAATCCTTGAAGTACCAGGAATTATACCCTAAACCCTAAACCCTTTATAGAACCCTGATAGATCCCTTTAAGGAGCCGTTAAAGGATAAGGAAAGCCCCAACTTAAACCCCTAAACTAAACCCATAAACCCTATAGTACCCTTATAGTAACCCTTACAGATCCCCTAAACTAAACCCCTAAACCCTATAGTACCCTTACTAAGTCCCATGATCCTTGAAGTAGAAGAACCCTGAACCCTAAACCTGAAACCGTTAAACCCTAAACCCCATAGATCCCTTTAAGGAACCCTAGAGATCCCTTTAAAGAGCCCTTTAAGAACCCTCCATGATCCGTGAATCCTTGAAGAACCCTCAGCTCTGGAGCTCCGGACGGAGCTCCCTTCGGGGCAACGGGACCTGAGGTCCGGTTTAAGGGACTTAGGATTCAGGGTTCAGGGTTTAGGGTTCACGGTTTAGGGTTTAGGGCTTGTTTAGGGGCTCAGGGGTTCAGGGTTTAGGGGTTCAGGGGTTCAGGGGTTCAGGGGTTTAGGGTTCAGGGGTTCAGGGGTTTAGGGTTTAGGGGTTCAGGGGTTTAGGGGTTTAAGGGATTTAGGATTGAGGATTCAGGGTTCAGGGTTTAGCGCTCAGGGGTTTTAGGACTTGGGGTTTAAGAGATTTAGGATTCAGGGTTCAGATTCGGGGTTTAGGGTATAGGGGTTTAGGGGTTTTAGGATTCAGGGTTCAGGGTTTAGGGTTCAGGGGTTTAGGGGTTTTAGGACTTAGGGGTGTAGGGGTGAAGGGGTTAGGGTTTAGGGAGGGGATGAATATCGGGGGTTGATTAAGTTAAGGTTGTACGTGGTGTGTTTGAAATACTTATAGACGGCTTTAGTGGCCTCTGCGGTGTTTTGCTAAGGTTCTAGGCCAAGGGCATTAACAGATCAAACAAGGTTTTGCTTTGCTGCATGAAGAATTCATCTTCTGTAGGGCGACAACACACAACCTCGAGCTTCAATGCGAACTTTTCAGCAAGGCCTGCGGTAGATGCCTAGACTCGGCTTTTGCTAGGTATGTCATACTATACTTACTATACACTCTACATTGACATGAATTTTAAGACGGGTGCACAGGCACAAACCGTCACTTCCAGACTCCGGAAGCCCCAAGCCTTGAATTTCAGCAGGTCGACTGGAACAAGTGAGAGCTCTAAGCAAAGGGAAGCTGTACACAGCTTGGAATTACCCTGCTTCCTCTGATTTCTGAACTCGACGCACGGTGCTCAACACAAGGGCCTTAGTAAATAGAATAGGGCTTCGCATGTTTGTTATAGTCTGACTAGAACAAGAAGCCCTACGAAATAGTCTTAGTAGCTGTTCATATATACATATATATATATACACATATGCATGCGTGTCTACAGACATGCATAAGTACACTGCTACATTACATTACATACATAATTACATACATAATTACATACATAATTACATACATACATACATACATACATACATACATACATACATACATACATAGGTATGTACATACATAGGTACCTATATATATATGTGTGTGTATGTAGGCAGGGATATATGTATGTAATGTGAAAGATATAGATATATGCATATACATATGTATGTTCCTCTTACCCCAAATCTCCTTACTCCAACAAGCCTTTGTAGAAAACGCATGAAACCTGATCACCCTCCACAATTAAGAACTTTATCAACGGCTGCAAGTCACAGCGGAATGTAAAGCCTTCCATCAAACACAACCCTAAACTAACGGAAAGCTGAGTCCGGAGCCTTTCCGCAACTGCGCCTGCACTCGAGGATTCTTCTGCAGCTTCTCTCTATTGCCAGAAACACACTACGGGCTTACGTAATCAATGTAACCAACCCTAAGGGATGTACCCAAATAGTATATACTTTGGGACCTATGTACCTATATAGGGAGTACTTTAAGGCCAATGTATATAGTATTTAGGTACATGGACCCTCAGGGATTATCAGAAACACACTACGAGCTTAATCAATGTAACCTAGGCTTTGATAGGGGATCGTTTGCCAACTAGCTTAGTACAGGATATTCCCTCAGAGTCGCAGTATACTTACATTATGAACTGCTCAAAGGGGTGTCGGGTTCAGGCCAGGGATAGAGAACTCCACTCTGGGGTGGCTCCAACGGCCCCTTAAGATTGAGATCCTCACAACTGCAGAGTTGAAGACTTGACCGCAAACTAAGAAGAGCACCCCGTGTGAGCTTCTTCGGACAGCTCGACCCAATGGCCAATGTCAGCCGCGTTGGTCTTGCCCAAGGCAAGCAGACGGGTGGCCTCACCAAACACTGCGTGCCTGCAAGTCTCAATACCGCCATGCAGTCCAGTGCCTGCAGCAACGGAGTGCAGCATGATTGCTGCTGTGGCGAGATCGCCGCCAGAGCCCTGGACCTTGAGAACTTAATCCTCTCCGGCATGGGCAGTACGCGCGACGAGCTGCACAAGATTCTTCTCGCAATGGACGGCGCAGAAGCCAATTTGGGGCGTAGAGCTTAGGGCTTAGGACCCTAAACCCTAAACCCTAAACTTAGGGCTTAGGACCCCAAACCCTAAAGCCTTTAGAGTTTAGCGTCTAGGCCCTTGCCTTGGAAAAGTTGACCCTGCGGGTATGACTGTTGATATAAATCCTGCATTACCCATATCAAAGGGGAACGGAGGGACCCTTCATGGGAACCCCTACCCTGTAATGGGTTATATCATGGGTATCAAATAGCTATATTACGGGTATATACTTAGGGGTCCTTGTTAAGGGTCCCTCCATTTCCCTTTGACAATAATATGGAAGATACCATAATTCCCATAGTCTAGAGTCCTTGAGGTAATGCGGGATTTGTATCATGAACCGTATGACTGCAGTTCAAACCAACCTGAAGGCAGATTGCTCTTCTAATTTGGGCATCCCTTTAAGGAAAAGTCATCTAGGGGCCTTGGTAAGTAGAATATGGTTGCGAGGTGTACTATTCTGAATTATTCCATATACGCCGTGATAATATCTCGAATATTCCGCCCCCTATATACTGTTCCACTTGTCTTCTAGAATCGGACCGCGTTCACGTAGGCACTTCTCCAAGCCCTTCCTGAACCCTGCAACCCCCATGGTACACTTTACAGAAGGCTATAGGCGCCTAATGACGGGAATTTGAGGTATGGTTAAGGGTTTGGGTTTATGATGGGTGCTCCGAGGCCAGGCACGCCCTAAAACCCAAACTTCTGGAAACCCCCAGAGTCCGCAAACCTTTAGGGTTGAGGGTCACTGTGCCCGCTTATAGGGAACTCCAGAAAGTTGGAATATGGATTATTGGTAGGATCCCCTATAATTTACCTTAAAGGGGTTACGATAATGATATTCCAACTTTCTGGCTTCTACTCTACTCAATAACGAAATGCCAACTCCCACCAGCCGCTGGGGTGCCACCCCGTCTTCACGATGCTACGGTGCGTCACTACCATCGCAAGCGAACGAAATGCCAACCTTTATATTCGAGCAGGCTCGTAGGACGAGAAACATGGAAAGTTACCTACTCATGGCCCTGAACCTTAAGCTTGTGTCAGGCCCCATACTTGGGTTACTTAGGATTACCCCACCTACCTTCATCCCATCCTGAAGCCACTAATTATTTAGCGAACCATCAAGCTAGAGCATCGATGCTTTTTAACGAATCCCTCCGGGTCTTAGAGAACCCTGTTTTGCTGTCAGTGGAGCAGTGCCTGTAGGTCGCTAAGCTTCTGAGCCATGGGCTGCGGCCTGACTTTGGCTTGTATTTCAAGAGCTTGACTGGGGCTTAAGGGGTTTAGAGTTTAGCGGTTTAGGGGGTTTGGCAGTTTAGGGTTAAGGGTTAAGGGGTTTACCATACCCCCAAGCCCTGAACCCTAAACCCACAACCCCAAACCCCGAACCCTCAACCCCAAACCCCCAACCCTAAACCCCAAACCTTGAACCTTTCCCCGAAGTCCTAAACCAAGTTTCAGACCGCTGGAGCCAGCTTCACGGGGACATTGGGTTTTGGCCATGGAACTGTAACTTCAGTTATCGTACACCATACTTATTTCGCAGGGATGTACACACACACATATACATCTATGCATACATATCTGTGCATGTAGTGTGTATATATGGGTGTAGCCATATACATATAATATATATATATATATATACATATATACACATAGATATACAAACGTTTACATTGCATTCTAACAGCCGATGTGTTTATGTCAGTTCTCATAAAACACTAAAGCCTGAACGTTAAACCATGTGGACAGTGCAAAGGCACGCCAGGGATCTCTAGCAGCTCCAGTCGCCGGGGGGGCTCCAGTTCTGTTTAGGCTCCTCAGTAGCCCCCTAGTAGTAAAGATACCCTGTATCCCACTGTTTGGTTTTAATAAGGGAGCCCCAAAACGACAAAGTGCAAAGGGTGCTGCTGCCCCTAAACCCTAAACCCAAAACCCCCAAACCCGAAAGCGCTTGACCCTGAGACCTCAACCTTAAACCCTCAAGCATAAGGCTGAACACCAAACCCTGAACCCGACACCTCAAACCCCAAAACCCGTGAAGGGATTAGGGTTTAGGGTTGTTGATGTCTTTTACTAGAGATTGGGGAGGTTCAGGATCCATGAGCCACTTGATAGGAAAAACCTCTCACACGCTCGACATCAAAAACGTCTGCACCGCTTTCCTCATAGGCCAAAAGCAACGCACCAAAGGCCAAAAGCAAAGGGCCCTGAAACATTCACGGCAAGTGGCTTCTCACCGAGGGCTCAGTGAGATCAGACAAAAACTAGCAGGACTACCTCAGGTTAGTTTTAAAGCTCCTCAGGCTTAGGGTTTGGGGTTGGGTTGGGAGCCAAGGCTTAGGAATTGTTCGAGCTCCGGCTGTAAGAGCTGGTTTGGCTTGACTTCCCAGAACTGTCTAACGGCTTATTGCTGAGTGCTGCAAGGGAGGTGATTCGCTCGGGGGGGCTCGGCGCAAGAATGACAGCTACAGCTGAGGCCACGTGGGCTTGCTTACACTAGGGGTTTCGGTGGGCTAGTGGTAAGCATGCTGTTGCTTGGGGCCCGCATTTATGCGCCCGTATATTGTGACTGCCATGTGATGCACCATGAAGCAGCACAGCTTTGAACAGCGGCGAGGTGCGGGCGGAAGATGGATTATATGAGGAAGCTGGAAACCATGACCCTGATCCAGAAACTTGGACGTGACTGTTGAGGCTTGGGGCGTGCAGGCTTTCGCCATTTCTGGGCTAAACCCTTAACCCCAAACCCTAAACGGCACCCCAAAAAAGCATTCACCAAAACCTTGCCAGCTCTTTTGTGTTTGGTTTAGGGCTCTGGCTTGCGGCTTGGGGCTGCAGGGTTTACGGTCTAGGGCTTGGGGTTTGGACCACCTCCACCGGTTAAGAGCTTGGTTGAGGGCGAATAGACTGTGGCGATGTAGGGTTAAGTTGCCTATGGCCAAGGGCTATACCTTTGCTGGAGTGCAGCCCCAAGGATGCAAAGCCACTTCCAATGTCCACCGATAGTACGAGAGACATTGCCAGGGGGGAATATCGTATAGAAACCTTATTTAGATTTAGGTAGGGGTTTGGCCTTTACCTTGAGCGAAGTGCAGCACTTGGGGATTAAACAAAGTGTGCTTATGCATCAACTTTGAAATTCTGCGGTTCTGGATTTGGCCGGCCGCTTGTGAATCGAATACCTAAAACTAGACCCTAAACCCAAGAACAAAATTAACATTTGAGGCTCCTGCAGAGACTGCTACTGCTACTGCTACTGCTGCTGCTGCTTCTGCTGTTTCTTTTGCTACTGCCACTCCTACAACTGCTACTCCTACTCCTGCTCCTACGACTACTACGACGACGGCTACTATTACGACGACGACTACTGCTGTTTCGGTCTCTGTTCCCCTTCCTTTTACCCTTACTCTTCCTATTACTGGATCAAATGTACTATTATCAAGGATAGTTGCTCGGGACTAACTATGATCATGATTAATCTTGTTTCGGCCATGTTCATTCCCCAGAGAGCCCAATACCCCTTAATTAAGGGATATAGCTTAAATCTTAATTTGAAGCCCTATATAATTTAAGCCATGTTCCTTAATTCATGGGTATTGGGCTCTCTGGGTATCTTTCCGACGATGGACTGACCTAAAGCAAAGGCAAAGAGTCCTTGGTGCCGGCCGTGACGACTTCGATCCGCTGCATCCAAAGACGTGTTCGGATGCGGTCGTGAACCTGTCATGGTGTAGGGGTTTTGGGGTTTAGGTTTTAGGGTTAAGGGCTTTAAGGCTTAGGGATTTAAGGGTTTTAGGGCTTTAGGGGTTTAGGGTTTAGGGTTTCCGGGGTTTGATGGTTACGGTTCAAGTCCCAGGTTCTGGCTCGCTGTCTGTACCGGGCTCCTGGAATCAGCATTTACTGTCAGGGGCCTTGGCATAGAATAGAGTTTTGGGGTATATTATACTATAGTTATAATCAGGAACCCTAAGAACAAAATTGGTAATTATGGAGGCCCCTACAATATGTCAAAGGCGTGGATTTACGGCTTTCGGGCTTCAGGTCCGGAGGCTCAGGGTCGAACTGCGCCTGATCAGCCCAGGGTCCTTCCCTGACGGTTGTTCCGTACCAGCAAAACTACTTGTTTAGGGTTTAGGGTTAGGTTCAAGGTTTATAGGGTTTAGGTTTAGGGTTAGGTTTAGGGTTTAAAGGTTAGGGGTTCAGGGTTTAAGGTTTAGGTTCAAGGTTTAGGGTCTAGGGATCAAACCCGCAAACCTAATAAGTACACCCTAAGCCCTACACTCTAAACTCCACGGGTTGTTGCCCTTATGGGTTTCGGCTGGTTCGGGATTTCTAGTGGGCGGCTGCTTTATCATTATTCGGGATGTGGGGCTTTATGGTGCAAGCTTCAGGATTGTAGGTCAAAGGCATGCGCCATTCGATTCACCTACGTAGTAAGCCTGATAAGAGAGCACCTAGCAGTCCATGCCCTGCCCAGGAACCGTTCCACAAAGAAGAGGCTCGCAAGAGGCCCCCGACGTCGAGTGAATTGAATGCCAAGATGAGCATGGGACTGTGGCGGGAGGACGATTTCATCCCAGAACAAACCCAAAAATCACCTGCACCCTGTGTCACGAACGGACAAGGCCTAGCGGCACTATGGCAAGGTTATGACTAAGCCTGGGCTGGAGCTGGAATGCGGCCGTGCCGGCCTTCTAATCACACAGTCTTTTCCTCTGCACGTAAGAACCCCAGAACTGTTACAACGCTGCCTAGGGCCTAGGGGATAAAACCAAGCACACTCTGTCCAAACCCGTTCTTTAATCAACCCTCGTAAAACTTCTCACGCAGAACTCCTCAAAACCTAAACCCTAAACCCAACACCCTAAACCCTAAACCCAAAACCCCTTTCATGCCGGCGAAATGGTTTCAGAAGCCTCAGGCTCCCGAACCTGAAGACCCAACAACTCACGAACCTCTTAGAGCCCGCAAAGTTGACTCAAATGGGGTAAATCCAAGGGTAAAAGGAGGGACCCTTAATAAGGACCCCTAGGTATATACCCTTGATATAGCCTTTATATACCCATTATATAGCCCATTTTAGGGTAGGGGTCCCCATTAAGGGTCCCTCCTTTTCCCCTTTGAGTAAAGGGTTACTATAAGGGTACTATAAGGGTCCCTGTAAAGGGCTAATTAGGGGTTACCTTATTTTGGGGGTCCTTAAAATGAGGATCCTACTGTTTAGGGTACTATTTGGGTGGCTGTCAAAATTAAGATCCCTTTTCGGGTACCCTTAATGCTAGGTGCCGTATGATAATAAGGACCCAAAAAAAGGGACCATAATTTTGACAACCACCCGAATGACAATTGGACCCGCCGAGACTATGATAATAGTCTTTGTACGCAGAAAAGACCTGAAAAAAAATCCAGACACCAGTACCCGAAAAGGGATCTTAATTTTGACAGCCACTCAAATACTACCCCAAATAGTAGGATCCTCATTATAGGGACCCCCAAAATAAGGTAACTCCTGGCCAAACATCTCATAGCTTCTCATTCTCAGGCCTCAGACCCAGGAAAGCCTGAAGCCTCTTCCATAGGAGAGGTTCAGAAACAAAGGACCCCGGCATGGACCCTGGAAAGTACCCATAGGCTCCATAGTAGTTCCTTTTTGGGATTACCTTAGAGGATTCTATTTATGAACCCCAAAAAGGAACTACTTTGGAGCCTCTAGGTAGAATCTTGAATTTCGGAAGACACACTTGATGAAGGCACCTCAACCCTATACGCCCCAAACCCTGATCCCTAAACCCTAATCCCGAAACCCTGGCCCCCGCACCCTAAAACTTAAGCCGAGGAATGGTCAGAGAATCCAAAACTGGGTCCGGGCGCCCTGGAAAGCTGCTCGGCCGTGCTTTCGCCCTGGACACCAGGTCGAGCTCGAAGGTTGTTAAGGATTTTTAGGGATCCTGAACGGTTCTTTCTGTCTTTGGGCAGCGGCGAGGTCCTCTTCAGGGGTTTAGGGTTTCGGGTTTAGGGGCTTTGGGTTTAGGGTTCAGAATGCTGCTTACTGCTTTGGGTTTAGCGAAAGAGATGACCAAGGTCGGCCTGCATGTACGCATGCACACGGAAGCAAGCGGGGCAAGCCGGCAATCGAGCCGGCCAGTAAGAAGAGCGAAATGCATGCGTATGCACACAAGTATGCGTGCGAATGTGCATGCGGGACCGGACGGCTGCATGGCTGGATGACTAGCTGGCTTGCCTGCCTGGATGCATGCAGGCAGGCCAGTATTTGCAGGAGTATGAATTTGTATACACAGCGTGCACGAGTGTACTTGTTCGGCCTTATTCGCACATCAATCGTCCCTTAGACTCCTTCATGTCGATAGTTCTCTAAATTAGGGTACGTTTCAGGGTCCTTTTTACAAGGGGGCCGTACTGACGCCAATGTAGAGAACTACCCATGTATTCAAATTGTGTGCAACATTGCAGCTCGAGGGCTAGGCAGGCAGAAAGCGCGTTCGCGCAAGTCGCAGTCTCAAACAAGACGACAGAAACACAAACACACACACACAAGCATCCAGCATCAAAACCCGAAGCCCTAAACCCTAAACCCTAAGCTGAACCCCATGGTTCTAAACCCGAAACCCGCGCAAGAGAAATGTCGAGGCTGTCACCGTTCGCTGCATAACGAGCTGGACGACCTCGCGACTACCTGCGGTTTCCGATTGGTGTTTAGGGTTTATATTGGGGCCTTACTAATTACAATAGGGTTTTGGGGCCGCATGATACGACATGTATATCTAATAAGGAACCCCCAATAATAGTATTGGTGATTATTGAAACCCCTATATTAGGGTTCGGGATAGAGTGTTTAGGCCCAGCTTAGGCGCTTTGGACTTAAGTTTGGGGGTCCAGGGCATGGTACTGTTGCTGGCTCTCTGAGGGTTGTATCTAGGGCTGCCTGGGAATATTGATTTTGGCGGAGGCAGTGTCCCGCTGGCCGAAGAACCGAAACTTTAAACACGTAGACCCGAGCTTTAAACCCAAAATCCTTAACCCGCAACACGCTTAAGCAACACCCTAATCGAACACTACACGCCGCCGTGACATTCTGCAGAGCTGCACCAACCCCAAGCAATGCTCCTCCCCTTCCGACAATCCGATACTTCTTACAGCCGGTAGGTGCCAATCCACACATAAACCCCACACTGGGAGTTGTTGTTTCTGGTGGCTTTCTTAAACTGAAGAGTACCTTGCTTCAGGCTCCTTGTGAAGAACAAGCCTGCTATGTTTGGGCTTGGGCTCCTCTACTCTGCTGAATCCGACAACATCAACTGCAGAATGAAAACTCTCCGACCTTTCCATCGACCGACGCAAGCTTCAGGGTCATTCGTCGAACGCGGGCGACTGTCAAACGATGCCCAATTCCACCCCAAGACTTCAAATGATATCCTTCGATGCAGCGCTCAACCCCAACAGAACTAAAACCCTTACTAAACCCTAAACCCTAAACCGCTAAACTCTAAACCCTAAACCCTACCGTAAACCCTAAACCGCTAAACTCTAAACCCTAAACCCTACCGTAAACCCTAAACCGCTAAACTCTAAACCCTAAACCCTAACCTAAACCCCTACCGTAAACCCTAAACCCGGCAACCCCCGAGCCTGAGCCCCAAGCGTGGAATTTCGAGGGCCTCCTAAACTCCTGAGTTTTGACCAATGAAAACATGTAACTCTATGGGCTTAGGGTTTAGGGTTTAGGGTTCAGGGTCTATAGTCTCCATTGTGGTCCTTTTCTTGCTTAACCGATTTCATATTTCTGTCTTACGGCGAATCGGCGCTAGGCCCCTCAACCCTAAACTCTTGAGGGCTTCGACCCCCAACCCCTAAAGAGGCAAGACACTGGTCCGAAGCTCCAAAAGCTCCGCCAGGGACAAGAACCTCAGTCTCTCGGTTGATGGTTTAGGATTCAAGGGTTAGGGTTTAGGCGCTAAACCCTGAACCCTGCTTGTTTATGTGTGGGTTTCGCTGAGTTTAGAAGGGTTCTAGACGGGCGTAGAGTTCAGGGATGAGCTGTCAGGGTTTAGAGGTTTGAGGAGTGCCTAGGTTTTAAGAACATAGTTCTGAGCTTGAGGCTTTCAAAACGAAGGCTTAATTAACTGGACATAGTACTGCGAAATTATGTAAGCCTTCAATGAATAATTGGGATACCTTGTAGTATAGCCACCGAACACTGTTAGTCATTATCCAGGCGTCAATAGTATAGGGCTTTGTGTTCGGGGGCGCGAAGCCAGTGCCAAGGGCTGGGACAGGACCCGATGATCCAAGGACCGAGACCCAGAGAGCCTAATACCCCTTATTCAAGGAATATAGCTTAAATCATAATATTAAAACCCTATATAAGTTAAGCCATATTCCTTTATTAAGGGGTATTGGGCTCTCTGGGGAAAGCTCCCGTGTGTGCGAATCACACGGTTAAGTTTGAAGGCGGGGGGGGGGTCAGCTGCATGCTTAAAGCTTTAGCACGCTTCTGTGCGTGTCGGGCCATGTTTCATGTTTCGGCCAGGTTTCAATGAGCTTTAAGCCCCAAACCCTTAGTCCCGTAATATAGGGGCCTGAATAATTAGAATATGGTTTTGGGGCCCATTATACTATAAATACAATAAGGACCCCCCCCCCACCAAAAAAAAAAAGGAACTTGTTAAGGCCTCTAAACTAGTCATTCAGAAGCCCTGCATCGATCTGGAATCATGTTATCGCTGTAGGGTGAAAAGAGACGTCATGGAATCGTACCGCATTCTGGTGTTTAGGGTCTAGCGAGTCTAGCGAGGTGCCGTTGAGTCTCACCTCGACCCCAACCTACTTGCGAAGTCTCCTAAGCCTTAATGTGCCGGAACAGCGGATGCAGCGCTTCCTTTGCTTGCATGGTCAATGGTGAAACTCAGACGGCGAGCTTCCAAACAGCGTCTGTAGGCACAGTTTCTTTGGGACACGCGCCATCCACCCCCGGCGCCAGATCGCAAGACCCCATGGCGCCAACGCACGTTTCTTCACCTGGGCTCATCTTGTTCAGGGATTTAACTTAAGTTACAATAACAAGGAACCCATAGTATCTGCCATAGATCCCTATTATCGTAACTTAAACCAAATTCCTTAACAGGAGCCCAGCCACGTGTAAGCAGACGCTTCGTTTCGTCCAAACGCCAAAACTTTTTTACTGGGTCCTGGACTTCGATGTAGCATCTGCAGCAGACGAAGTACTTCTTGGGATCGTGTGGTTTTTCCATATTCTGGCTTCCGTCGCCAAGTGCCTCATGTAAGTGTTCTCGGGCACCGTCCTGATCGTAAATACAATTATCTTGGGCTAGGGGCGCCTCAGACATATGGGGGTTGAAAAAGGTTTTCAGCTTTGGGGCTCTACTCTAGGGTGGTTTGCAGTTAAATCATTTCACCAAAGATCCATTCTTGAAGAACCCGGCTCTTGCGAGCCTGACTGAAGTTCAGGTAGGGCCTTGGTGAAAAGCCTTGGGGAGATAGACTAGTGAAGGGGTCTTTTGTTTTGTAACATGGTATTACGGAGGGCTGATGCATAAAGCATATTCTGTACACTTGTGCTCCATGGAACGGGTTCCGTCACGGTACAGTTGCAATTGCTTCCCAGCTCGAACATCACCACACTCTTGCGATGCCACTAAAGTGCTCTGCCGGTTGGGTCCTCCTGGGCTGCAACAAGCTCATGGTGCCTGGGCCGCTACTGGGAAGTGAACGGAGGAAGAGTATTCACCTCTGGTAAACATGTAGAATAAAGCGAAAGTATAGACATCGAAAACCTGTGAAAAGAAGCAGCACACGCATACCAATGTCTCGTTGTGTGTGTGTGTGTGCGTGCATGCAACTGCCTGCATGTCATCATGTATGTATGTAGGCATGCATGTATGCATGTATGCATGCATGGACGTACGTATGTATGTAGGTATGTAGGTATGTATGTATGTGTGTATGTATGTGTGTCTATGTACTGTATGCATGTATAGATGTATGTATGGGTGCAGCTTTGTATGCATGTCTGTACGTACGTATACACACATCCATATTCATGTATCCATGTGCGCTTGCATGCGTGCAGGCATGTATGTATGCATGCATGCTACTTATGTAGGCAGGCACGTAGGGTAATATGCGTGTGTGTGTGTGTGTGTATGGCTATGCATTGCAATGTGAACTATCATGTGGTTTCATGCATCGTGATGAACTGTATAGTACTGTAATGTAACGAAATCCATGTTCGCATGCATGCAAGCATGCATGTATGTCTGTCTTCACGTGTGTCTGGACGTCTGTATGTCTGTACATATCTTTGTTTGCATGTTTGCATGTATGCACGTATGCATGTATGCATGTATGTATGTATGTATGTACGTATGTGTATACACACATATATACATATATCAGTATATAGGTTGGTAATGCATGTACGTATGTTTGTGTGTATGCACACATGTGTGTATGTATGTATATATACATGCATGCATGTATGTATGTATAATACGTATGTGTGCCTGTATGAAGTTATGTATGCATGCATGTATGCATGCACTTTCATCGTCAAGTACAGTATGGTATGGTGTAGTAAGTAGTGATAGTGTAGCATAGCATCCCATATCATAGTACAGTATGTAAGCTCATACGTTCATGCAAGTATGCAAACACACATACGCACATACACATGCGGGCATCCACACATGCATCTGCGTACATGCATAATACATACGTACATGCAGACATACACACATACATACATGCATGCATACATGAAAATACATACATACACACATACAGACAGACATGCCTACATACCTGTGCTACTGATGTAATCACTGACCCAGTCGCCGCTGCACGTCCTCCAGACTCCGGATTGCCGCCGCCGGACTGGTGAGGCACAAAGAGATGGCGGCCAAAAGCAAGCGACGCATGGGTCAAATGGCTCTGGATATGGGAAACAACGTCCAAGTAGGCTCAAGCTCGGGCCCAGCAGGACGGTCAACATGTCCAACATGCATTGTGGCTTTTTGGAGGGTTCACCTGCAACTAGGGCCTCCTGCATGTTGTGAGTTTTATGATAAGTTTTATGATACCAGACAGTGAGGCAGCACGATAGGTTGCGGCTGTGCGCATGGGGCATGTGAATGTCCTGAGACTGATGATGCCAGATAGCCAGAGGCAACTATTTGCTAGAGGTGTGGGCTAGTCGGCTAATCCATGCAAGGTTTGTGACGGTGTTTCAACTGCTAGAGGCTCCCCGGACTTTTGAAAAGACAGGTAGCACCACATTCGGCTTCGAAACTCAATCCCATGCCGCATGCCGAAGATGCTTTCGACTATCTCTTGGGATAGGTTGGGTTTGGGTTCAGGTTTAAGGTTTAAGGCTTGGAGTTTAGGGTTTCAGGGTTCGGGGTTTACGGTGCAGTCGTCGACATCCATAAACCCTAAACCCTAAACCTGACGTCTCCGGCTGTTCACAACTCCAAAATGCTAAACCCTGAACCCTGAGATCGGAGAGCCTTAAAACCTAAACCCAGGGTTTAGGGTTTAGGGTTAAGGCGGAATACGGTTTAGGTTTAGGGCGGAACATTCTAAACCTTGCCAAGATCAATAGGCTGGGTGAGTAGGTTAGGTAGAGTTGCAAGATAACGTTCTCCCGTGCTTCCCCAAATGCTGAGCTAAACCCGCATCGAAAACCTCGTGCGACAATTAGAGTTCAGGTTTTTTATCCTGTAACAGGCATCCTCTCCAAGAACACACTTTCCTCGGCACCTCGCGTTGCTACAGCAGAGAGGTCATGTCTGGTGAGGCCGACCTGACATACCGAGCGCCTACTACGGCTTCCGTTGTGGGGCTTGCGGCTTGAGGTTTTGCTTTGAGCTTGAGGTTTAGGGTCTTGGGTTCAGGGCTTTGTGTTTAGAGCTTTGGGCAGTGGATTTTGGACTGTGTGTTTCAGGCCTGCAACCTAATACCCGGAACCGCAAACCGAACATTGGCCCTGTATGTAGGTTACCACTAAGAAGAGTTGACTGCGATGCTGCCATGCCTTCGGAGCTTGGCAAATACGGTCCCAACACCCACGCAAAAACCACTACACCCTAAACCCCTAAACCCTAACCCGCCAAGTCTTTGACCCAAGGCCGAACACCGGAGCCCTCAAAAGCCGTCACTTGCGGACTCCGTATAGCAAAACCCGCACGCTCATAATCCAATTCTTCGTTCAAGCATCGTCAAAAGCAGTGTCGGCCAACCTTAACAGAAAAACTACACGTGAGGGCTGCGCCCTCCTTCCAACTTCCTTGATGCGCCCACCGAAAGCCTCAACCCGGCCTACCTCTCCGGGCCAAAAAATCAGCTTAAGCCCTAAACCCTGACCCTAAGCCCAAATCGTAGACTTCAAAAATGGCCTAAATCTAATGTGGGTGCTTTAAGAATTAGAATAGGGTTTTGGGGCCCTTTCTACTGTAATTATAACAAGGAACCCTCAAAAATAGCCCAGGGAGCCCAATACCCCTTGATTAAGGAATATAGCTTAAATCATAATATGAAGTCCTACATAATTTAAACCATATTCCTTAATTAAGGGGTATTGGGCTCTCTGGGAGTATAGGTAGTTAATTATTAAGACCCTATATTAAAAATAAGGAGGAGCCCCGGCTCCCGAGAATCCCAAGTCTTAGAACAGCACAAGCAGCAGAAGCCAACCCTCTTGTTTGGGGTTTAGGGGTTTAGGGTCTGGGGTTTAAGGGTTTCGGTTTAGGGTTTGGGGGTTTACGGTTTTAGGGTTTTAGGGTTTAGTGGTTTTTGGGTTTAGCGGTTTAAATTTTAGGGTTTAGGGTGTTCGGGCTTTCCCGGCATGTGCTTCAGGGTTATCCTATGCTTGGGATCCGTCTGAATGTATTCATCTTCGTCGTAGTTGCGTCGAAGGATCCGAAAAGTGGACCCTACCCCTTTTGGCCAGGCGTAGAGGGTTTGCGGTTGCCCTCAGGCTAGCTGGGCAAGCGCTCTGGACGGAGCCGTGTAAGAGGCGTAGGCTCATGTGATCATCTTTGACAAAGCTTTATACCAACATTTCGAAACTTACACAGTGTGTACTCTTGCCCCGAACATACCCAAACCCCTGGCCCTGCGTTGCAGATTTTCACGCGAAACAGCAACCGGCTCACATTGCGCTTTGTCAACGAACAAGCCGGAGCTGGCGACATTAACATGCGAGTTGGAACCCTAACGCCCTGAACCCTAAAGTATACATTATAAGCCTAAACAACTCTGAACCCTAAACCTTAAAACCCATAGAAGGCGGATGCTGGATGAGCAAGGACAGCAGCCGGATTTGGGAGCATGTTGCGGCTTTATGGCTGATGCGGATATGGATAGTTCCGTACTATTTGGGGGCCTTGAACAGGGGCCCTAGCTTAGAGAGCTCCCCATGCGTCCATACTGCGCAGAGGCACTACGACGAATTGAAGGTCTAGGGACTTGGGATTCAAGCGCAGGGTTCGACAGGCGGAGTCAGGAGGCAGCTGTGGAGTAGGGAGTAGCGATTTGGAGCTCCAAGTGTCAAGCTGGTAATATTGGGACCATGTCAATATTGATTGGCTTATTGGTTGGAATAGGGTTTTTGGGTAGGGGATGCTATGGTATGGCATAGTATCGTATCGTATAGTCCCGTATAGCGTAGTATAGTTGAATAAGCACAATACAGGGATACTATCTCTATAGGAGTATTCCGTTCTCCATTACCTACCAAAGCCTTATTGAACTGCCGTTCCTCTGTTGTTGAGCCTATACTCTACGAACCTAGGCTATAAAATTCCACACTCGGCTACCTTAACATAGAGTAAGCTGAAACCGTATGAGTTTTTCGACACCGGCTTTTTGGAGGGGGTTCAGGGTTTATGGTTTGGGGTTTAGTTTAGGGGTCAGGGTTTACGGTTTAGGGTTTGGGGTTTAGGGCTTGGGGTTTTAGGGTTTAGGGTTCAGACCCCTAAACCCTAAACCCCTAAACCCCCAAACCCTAAACCCAACAACCCTAAATCCTAAACTCTACCTCTCTAAAATCCTAAACCGGAAAGCCCACACCATATACCCGAAGAAAGGGGTCGGGAGTTCACCCGCCAGCTTCGTCCAAGTCGTCGAAGTCGAAGAAGCCACCTCCAGGGCTACCGGTTTGCGGTTTAGGGTTTAGGGTTTTAGGGGGTTGGGTTTAAGGCTTAGGGTTCAGGGTTTAGGATTTAGGGCCTACTTCCCTCGGGATTTCAAGGGCTTTTACTATTTACTTGCAAGGCAAAGCGCAATGCGCTCAGCCTGGAATGAACTCATTAGCCGTCAGGAAGTGAACCCACGATGCCCAAGAGCTGCTTTAAAACCCAAAACCCCTCAACCCCTAAACCCTAAACCCCTAACCCTAAACCCTAAACCCCCTAAACCCAATCACCCCCTATAGGCCCTTTCCCTGAAGGGCTTCAGCGTTGAAGTATAGACTCTCGGGGTGAACTAACTTGGAAAGTAAGCCGTCAAACCGCACACCAGGCCATGAAAGCCGACATACCAAACTAATTATTAAACCCCTGAACTCCGATCCTAAGCCTGACACCCTGAACCCCTAAACCTAGAGACTCCAATATCCCTTAATTCAGGAATATACTTTAAATTATAGTAGGATCCCCAATAGGCTTTAAAGAATATACCTTAATCAAGGGATTTTGGAGCCTCTGGGAATTCCCAAAACCCTACAATCTTCGGACTAGTTCAGGGCCCCCGCGCTATCTGAAGTTACAATATGGGAATTTCCGAAAATTACGGGTACCTAATTTTGGGATCCTTATAATGAGGATCCAACTATTCGGGGTACTATATTAGGGTCCCCTATTTTCGGAAACCCCCATAGGCAACTGTAATTGAAGATCCCCATGGCCTAAGCACCTGAATCCCAAACTCCCTAAACCTAAACTCCCTAGAGTCCCCTGAACCCTAAACTCCCCTATCCCTAAACCCGAAACCCTAAACTCAACCCTTAAACCCCCAACCCCCGAAACCCCTTTATCCGTGCACCTCCGGATGGCTTCACCTCCTGTTCGTCCTTGGTTTTCTAGGCCGGGGTAGGGGTTTGGAGGGGTTGTAGTAGTATAGCAAGTGTGGCAGTAGTAGTAGTAGTAGTAGTAGTAGTAGTAGTAGTAGTAGTAGTAGTAGTAGTAGTAGTAGTAGTAGTAGTAGTAGTAGTAGTAGTAGTAGTAGTAGTATAGTATAGTAGTAGTAGTAGTAGTAGTAGTAGTAGTAGTAGTAGTAGTAGTAGTAGTAATAGTAGTAGTAGTAGTAGTAGTAGTAGTAGTAGTAGTACTAGTACTAGTACTAGGAGTACTAGTACTAACTACTTGTAATACTACTGCCACTACTAGTAGCTAGTAGTGCCACTACTAGACTACAACTATTACTAAAATAACAAGAATAACTACTACTACTACGACGACTAGGACGACTTACTACTACTAGTACCACTACTACTACTACTACTACTACTGCTACTGCTACGACTACAACCACTATTTCTTACAGCAACAGCACTACAATTGGTACTAGTACTATTACTAGCACACTAGTACAAGACTACTACTACTACTACTACTACTACTACTACTACTAGTACTGGTACTACTACTTTACTACTGCTACGACTCCTACTACTATTACTAGTACTAGACTAGTAGTAGTAGTTAAATACTACTAATACTACTACTGCTACTACTACTACTACTACTACTACTACTACTATTTAACTACTGCTACTACTACTACTACTACTGCTGGCTGCTACATGGTGTACTACTTACTATACTAGCACTTATACTCGTTGGCCACTTGGGTCTTGGTGACCGTGACCTGAGCAACCGGACCCGGCGAGAAATAACCCGGTAGCTTCCAGTGTGACTTTTTGGTACAGACTTGACCATGGACTGCACTGTCAAAGTCTTAGTTAGTATTGCTACTAGTACTGGTACTGGCCCGAGTACTACTACTACAAGTACGTATTACTACTACTGCTACTACTGCTACTATTGCTACTACTACTACTAGTAGTAACTACTAGGACTACTACTACTACTACTACTACTACTACTAGTAATTATTACTACTACGACTACTACTGCTACTACTACTTCTTGCTACTGCTATTACTTTAATTAATTACAAAACAACTAGTACTACTACTACTACTACTACTACTACTACCAAGACTACTACTAGAAGTAGTAGTAATAGTAGTAGTAGTACTACTACTACTACGACTACTACTACTACTCCTGGTACTACTACTTACTACTACTTACTACTACTTACTACTATTACCATTACCACTACCACCACTGCTACTACTACTACTACTACTACTACTAGTAGTAGTAGTACTACTACTACTACTACTACTACTACTACTACTATTACTACTCCTACTACTACTACTACTACTACCACTACTTAGTACTTGTAAGTAGTAGTGGTGCTAACCCTGGTAGCTGCTACATGGTTCGATCACTTAACTCAGCATTCTAGACTAGTTTTAAGTGGGTCTTGCTGATTGCGACCTGAGCCTGAGCAACCGGACCGGGAGAGAAATCCCCGGTGGCTGCCAGTGACTTGCCTGTCAATGGTACAGTAGAGACTTGAAAATTGACAGCACTGTCAGACTACTAGAGGAATTCTTGCATTCAAGAAGAAACCATGTATTTAATTGGACGTTTGACATGTCTCTAGCTGACTTTTGTAGTTAGTAACTGCAGCGTATTAACAGTTTGTACACATTGACATGTGCTTGCTGTTTACTTACTTACTTACTTACTTACTTACTGACTTACTTACTTACTACTACTACTACTACTACTACTGCTGCTGCTGCTTCTTTACCACGACTACTACTACGAGTACTACTAGCCATTAACTAACTAGCAGTACGACGACGACGGGTACTAGTACTACAAACTAGTTGGCCAAATGGGTCTTGGTGACTGCGACCTGAGCCTGAGCAACCGGACCGGGAGAGCAATTCCGGTGGCTGCCAGTGACTTCTGTCTGCATTGTCAAGACTACTTACTAGTGGAATTATACTTTCTACTACCAGGATTACTACTCCTACTACCACAACGACTAGCACAACAACAACAACTACTGTTACTACTACTACTACTACTACCACTACTAGTACCACTAGTATTACTGCAACTACTACTCTTTCTACTACTTAGTACTACTAGTTACTTACTTGACCTACTTACTGTAGCAATACTACTGCTACTTTCACTTACTACTGCTGCTACTAAACTATCACTTTTACTACTACTACTACTAGTACTACTACTACTACTACTACTACTACTATTAGTACTACTACTACTACTACTACTACTACTACTACTACTACTTCTACTTACTACTACTACTACTACGATTACTAGTACTACTAGTACTAGTAGTTACTACTACTACTACTGCTACTACTACTAATGGTTTTACTACTTCTACTATTACTACTTCTACCACTACTACTACGACTACTACGACGACTACTACTACTACTACTACGACGACTACTACTACTACTACTACTACTAGTACTACTACTACTAGGCAACAGGAGCTTCTGTGATCCACTCTTGCTTGACTTGATTGAATGCTTTGTTGCCTTACCAAACCGTCCTCTTGGCGCTTCAGTAACAGAGGGCGTTCACACCGCTGGCCGGCTGTGGGGCACAGGCTAAGGGAATGCGGTCCTGGCTCGGAATGCCCTGCAACCCACGCCCCAGGGCCAAACAGCCTTGCGCCGGGCTGTCGCAGGGCGATGCGCTAATGCGCCTGCGGGGGCGTGGGTAGGCAGACTAGCCGTCAGTACCGGATCCTGGGAGGCATTGGGAGGCCACTTGATTGATTGTCATGATTCATGATTGCTCTGCTTGGCATGCATGGCATGACTGGCATGGTTGTCATGGTTGGACCACGAGTGGATCACAGAGGCTCCTGTTACTACTACTACTACTGCTACTACTACTACTACTACTACTACTACTACTACTACTACTACTACTTAGTAGTAGTAAGTAGTCGGAGTAGTACTACTACTACTACTCGTACTACTACTACTACTACTACTACTACTA
>CAJNDT010002381.1:0-32298 GCA_905221615.1 Symbiodinium sp. CCMP2592 | reverse complement strand
CAAACAAAGCAACTCCCAGGTTGAAGCTCGATGCGAATCCGAAAGGGAAGCCGAAGGACAAGGATAAGAAGAAGTAAAAACCGAAGCTTTGGAAACTAAGCCAGCTCCTCCAGCAATGATCGTCTGTTTTCACAAAAATTTTCATCCCTCCGGCATCAGATGCCTGCTTGATCGACGTGGAATAGCCGGTGCAGGTTGTCCGCTTAAATGCGCCAACATGCTGCAGCAGATTGCAATACTTGCATTCTAGAGTTGTCCTTGTTGCGAGTTTTTCTCTTCCAGGCTTCGGGTTTCGAGGTCGTTCTACAGCTGAAGTCCCAACATGGACGTTTGAGTGTTCTGGAGTTCAGAAGCCTGTCAAGTACGGAGGTCCTGCAGGTTGTCCGCCTAATAAAGGCGCCAGCATGCTGCAGCAGATTTCACAGTTTGCAATTCTCCAGTTGTCCTTTGCTGCGAGCTTTCTCGTAGAGGCTTGGGGCTTTGAGGTCGTTCTATATGATGCTATGGGTCCAATGAAAGAGACAATCTATTTCATACAACCATTAGATATAATAAGTGTATATATATATATCTATTATAGAGACCAGCTCCAGGCTCGGAGAGAGTTCCTTGGACATGCTCCAACCACGCTGTCAAGCCGGCAGTGCTAAAGAGGAAGAGAAGTATTCATAGGACATTCTCTACATTCTTTATGTGCAACTGTTGCAGCCTAGAGCGGGCTGGGGGGAGTGATGGCAGGCTGACCGCCCTGAGGGCAGACCAGCATTGCCATCCGCTATTGCCTCAGGCTGCATCTTCACATGGGTCTGGGAGCCTCCGGATTTTAGGATTGTCAGGGTCTTAGGTCTTAGGGGTTAGGGTCTGTTATGGTGTTTAGATTTTGTTCGGGTGTTGTATTTTAAGGTGCAGGATTTTAGGGATTGGGGCTTCAGCGTTTGCTGCCTGATTGCATGACTGTGGTCATGCCGCAGCCGCATGGTGCAGCAAAATCTTGCATACTACGTACCAACATTCAAAGGAGAACCGCATGACAATGGACATGCATGTCGCAGCCCCGGAGAACCGGAGGAAGCCCCTCAACTTTCTGCTTTTCGGCTGGCATGTCGATGCGCTGTAGCACTCGGAAAGGGCTTTCGCAGGCCACAGCCCCAACCCACCCACCTGCCAGGCCTGCCAAAAACAAAGCGGAACCGGCCCTGACCCGAGAACCTTGTACAGGCTTCGTTGCGAGTCCCACGTGAGTCACGTGAGCCCTGCAAATAGGCCAACACACACCTTTGCTACCGCACAGCCTACGGCCTACGAGCACGGCACGGCCAAGAACGACTCGGAGCTACCTAAAGATCAGACCTTCCAAAATCCTTTAATTAATTCTTACGATAGGCTCCCCATAATAATTTAAGGTACATATTCCTGAATTATGGGATTTTGGAAGGTCCGGGGACCTAAGCCAAAGTTACATGTCTGTTGTCTGCGGTCTGCAAAAGGCTGCGAGGCTTCTGTGCGAGGTGCAGTCAAAGTAAGTACATTGCCACAGGCGGTCCCTGACACGGGCCTTCAAACTGGCTTGCAGAACGTCAGCAACTGCCTTGTGCAAGTGGACATGCGAATTTCTTCAAGCTGTTTCCGTGGCGTTGGTGTGGATGGCTTGCTTGTGCATGCCAGCTGCCGTTGCATTTGAACAGGCGCATTTTGGTTGCACACTTGCTGGTGACAGTGATGGCTCGGTTGTTTGGTCGAGTGCTATGCGATGCTCAGGGCTTTGCTGATGCCCCCTTCCGTTACTGGCATTCCTTGCGC
Organism: Symbiodinium sp. CCMP2592; assembly: GCA_905221615.1. Lineage (NCBI taxonomy): Eukaryota > Dinophyceae > Suessiales > Symbiodiniaceae > Symbiodinium > Symbiodinium sp. CCMP2592. The sequence continues at coordinate 30,498 of CAJNDT010002381.1, read as the reverse complement.
TTGTTTCTGTGGGAACCGTGCAGAATTCTAGCCCTGCTGGGGAGCTGGGGCGCTGTTGTTTAAGACATGCCACGCTCCTCACAGGAATACAAACACGTCGAATGTTTTCGCTTCTTTGATCGGAAACCGCCTCATCCAACTTCTCCAACCCCATCAACCCCATTTCACCCTGAACTTAGTGCCCGAAGGGTTCCGGCACACAGTTCCTCCCTTCCCGACCTGACTTGTTCTTTGGGATGAATGAGCGGCGTTGTTCAAGTTGGACAGCTGCCAACTTGAAAACTCTTGCAGCTGAGTGCGCTGGCGGCCTGCCCCTTTGTTTTCCATGGCGGATAATGACTTGCCCACTGCACAATTGGGACAAGGGCACTCTGCCTTACACTTGAATTGAACCCAGACTGCTGCAACAGCACAAGTAGGCAAAAATGAGCACTCATTACAATCACCGGAGACTGACTGTTAAAGTCACACTTGCACCCACTGAGTCGCCGGCTGGATTCACTCATCCAATCGCCCCAGCGGCCCTGATCACCATGTCGGCACAACCGACAAATGAACTGACAGTTTCCACAACCGAGACGGGCATGATCTCACTTTCTTTTTAAGCTCAGTCAGTAACACCGGCAGCCAGGTTTAAAAGCACGAATTAAGCTGTGACTGCCAGCTGAAAGTGGGAATGTAACTATTAGTCTTATCAAGGTAAGGACTGTGTTTCACTTCCAGCCAGCAGTCCAGTGTCGGGTCCAGGACTCTCTGGCTGGGCCAGTGTCGGGACACAAATTTCGACGGCTCAGAATCATTCATTGGCGCAGAACTGTTTGACCATGGACTTCGGGTTCAGTGTCGATGATCAACTGTACGTGTGCAGCTCATCCTGCATTTCCAGCAGTGCTTCAATCATGTACTCACGATCCCGGAATGGAGCATAGTAGGCTCGGTTTTTGATCCACTTGACAATGGCTTGTTCCATGGTCATCGAGGCAAAGGCCATGACTAGGACACAGTAAGCAGCACAGGTCCTGTTAATGCCACCGTAGCAATGGACAAGCACACGAATTGGCCTCTTCTTGCCTCCACGCTTCCGACCACCTCCCTGAAGCTTCATCGCCTCCAACAAAGCAAGAGCATTACCGAGCTCACCAGGGAATGTCTCATCGGCCACCTTCAAGGCCCTCTGCCTTCCATCGGCACTCTGCCTTCCATCAGCGGCTCTTCCGAACAGGCTGCCCATGTCACTTCCCTTGCTGAAGCCCTTGTCATAGGAGCAGCCATAGCCAAATGAGCCCTTCGTCGATGCCATATGATTGGAAACCTGACAGGGGCCGCTGTAGCCCTTGCTGCTTGTCTTGCCCTTGCTGCCAATGGCCTTGCCCATCATTTTGCCCTTGCTGGCACTCTGCCTTTGACTCTGGCTGAACTCCTCTTCTGAGCGCTGCCAGCACATCATAATCTTTCTGAAATCTGAAATGAGGCGGCGCCAAATGCTCTTGAACTCATGAGTTCTTTGTTCAGCATCAAAGTCATTGGCATGTGTTTGATCCCAGCCACCATACCGAAGATGTGCAGTGCCAAACGGTCCACAATTCGCCAAATACTGATACGAGTCCCATGGCTCAAAATTCCGAGGTCTGTCATCTGCATTCATAGAGATGACAATGTCAGGCTTGACCCGGAGCTGGTCATATCGGACCGGGCAACCAATACTGCCAACAAACAGTTGCCACTGGGGATGGTCGTAAATCAAAACATCATCCATGGGCCCCGTCTCGACATCATGCTGGCATGGCCGAGGTGGCGGGATCGACCCAGGCAGCATATCTGTCTGGCCGGTCCATGCTTTGTACAACTTCATATCCATATCTCCGAAATCTGAGATGGCATCAACTGCCAATTTGATTCTTTGATCCAATTGTGCAGCCCAGTGGTATAGTCGGCAGCTGATCTGCCACAGTGTAAACAATTCCACCGAAGTTGTTGCACGGCTTCGTTCCAGTAATCACTGCCAAGGTCAATGTGATTGGCCTGATTCTGATGGTCAGCAGCAGAAGTCTGGCACTCTGCCTCGGAACTCCCTGAGCACCTTGAAACTGTCGTCGGCATCACTGCTTTCATCGAGCACCCAATTGTCCAACGATTAAAACATTAACAGTGACTAATGCATCACTATACAGTACATTAACCAATGATATGTAACATTGTGTTACTACTGTTACATCAGTATGAATTAATCACTTGATTCCCTGGCCGGCAGATGTCGATCATGTATGGTGCAAGGCAACTCACTGACAGACTATGCAGGCAGGCAGGCAGGCAGCCAGCCTCGGAGACAGCAGGGTCCTGAGGACGTCACTGCCACCCGGCACTGTGTAGTCAGCATGTCATGCTGGGTAACCTTTTTGAATCCAAGTTGCGCACACTACCGCTGAGGTCTCAAATCGGACAGTCTAGCTCTGCTGGCGAGATCGTCGAATTCAAAATCCTCTAAGCACACGCAAACCCGGCACTCTGCCTTCCCCAACATCCGTAATACGGTTGTACAAACACGACAAATCATTGATTCAGTGACGACACAAATTCGTCTGACACATTGTAATGTAAATTTCCTGGCACTCTGCCTTGCCGCACAAATCTCGGAACGAGTACGCACAGGATCATGTCATTGATATGCCAGTCTACTTGCAAGACTTGCCCACGCTCTTCAGAATTCAGAAACATCCACAATGTCGAAAAGGACTCCTCTAGCAGCTCGTCGAAATCAATCACATAATCATCGTCGTCAAAACTGTCCGCGACCGAGCCCACAAACGAACCCCCAAACGCCGCAGTGCTTGCAAACTCGCCAACAGCCAATAAGTCCGAGACCGAGCCCAGAGACTCACTGTCACTCCACGACATCGACGACATCTGCCGGCTTGCAGGGAGGCCTACTACGACTTAGACTAGAGACAGAGCAGGTCGTCGGCATCACTGCTTTCATCGAGCACACAATTGTCCAACGATTAAAACATTAACAGTGACTAATGCATCACTATACAGTACATTAACCAATGATATGTAACATTGTGTTACTACTGTTACATCAGTATGAATGAATCACTTGATTCCCTGTCCGGCAGATGTCGATCATGTATGGTGCAAGGCAACTCACTGACAGACTATGCAGGCAGGCAGGCAGGCAGCCAGCCTCGGAGACAGCAGGGTCCTGAGGACAGCACTGCCACCCGGCACTGTGTAGTCAGCATGTCATGCTGGGTAACCGTTTTGAATCCAAGTTGCGCACACTACCGCTGAGGTCTCAAATCGGACAGTCTAGCTCTGCTGGCGAGATCGTCGAATTCAAAATCCTCTAAACACACGCAAACCCGGCACTCTGCCTTCCCCAACATCCGTAATAATACGGTCTCGGAGGCTGTACAAACACGACAAATCATTGAATCAGTGACGACACAAATTCGTCTGACACATTGTAATATAAAATTCCTGGCACTCTGCCTTGCCGAAAATCCCGCCGAAGTCTCGGAAAGAGTGTGAACATGATCTGCTCATTGACAGACCAGGCTACTTGCAAGACTTGCCCACGCTCTTGAGAATTCAGAAACATCCAGGATGTCGTAAAGCACTCCTCTAGCATCGTGTCGAACGGAATCACAGAATCATCGTCGTCAAAACTGTCCGCGACCGAGCCCGCAGTGCTTGCACCCTCATCGTCAACCAGAACCCAGTCCGAGCCCAGAGACTCACTGTCACTCCACGACATCGACGACATCTGCCGGCTTGCAGGGGGGCCTACTACGACTTAGACTTGAGACAGAGCAGCTGTAACACGACTATAGTAGCTTACGCAGGGCAACAGCGAGCACAACTGCTGCAGCGGCAAGTTGCGATACATGACACGCTCACTGACTATGCAAGGCAGCTTGTCCTCTGCGATGGCAGCTTGTCCTCAGGATCCTCGTCATGAGCCTCGGTGCCAGGACTGTACCATAATAATGGAAGTAGCTGAAGCAAGCTGATGCTGAGATCCCAGCAGTTGGCATCCACTTCTCGATGGGCTGGAAGCCGATGAAGACCGATGGGAGAGAAGGAAATGGAAGAGAAGGCGGTCACTAGGCTTGGATTCAAACCGAACACTTAGACCTGGCCAACGGTGTGGGGAGCAACCCCGATGGGGCAGGGACTTAAGTAAGGCAACCTCGAGAGGCTCGACCCAAGTCGCAAGGCTCCCTAACTAACGTGACAAGCATGGATGGCCTCCCCTCCTGGTTGGGAGAAAAATAAAAAAGCCACAACCACTGGACCACCCCACCCGGCACTTTAGCCCATGTGCCCGGGTGTCATATGCCACTGCCCTGGCACGTTGGCCCCAAGGCGGTCCAGTTACCATCGACAACACCTGACACCCGGCCAACGGTGTCCACGAACCGAGATGGGCAGTCGATCCGTGTGGGTAAGGTGGCACTCTGCCTCTGTCGCTCCAAGTCGCAAGGCTCACTAACGTGACAAGCATGGATGGCCTCCCCTTCAGGGCTGTAAGCAGATTGCGAACAACACCCACTGGACCACCCCCCCCGGCACTTTAGCCCATGTGCCCGGGTGTCATATGCCACTGCCCTGGCACGTTGGCCCCAAGGCGGTCCAGGTACCATCGACTCAACACCTGACACCCGGCCAACGGTGTCCACGAACCGAGATGGGCAGTCGATCCGTGGCATGGATGGCCTCCCCTCCTGGTTGGGAGCTGAAAGCAAGCCACAACCACTGGACCACCCCACCCGGCACTTTAGCCCATGTGCCCGGGTGTCATATGCCACTGCCCTGGCACGTTGGCCCCAAGGCGGTCCAGGTACCATCGACTCAACACCTGACACCCGGCCAACGGTGCCCACGAACCGAGAAGGGCAGTCGATCCGCGTGGGTAAGGGCAAGGTCTCAAGGCAAGTCAACATGTCACTACGGCCTCCCTTCTTTGTTCAATCACAACCAAAACTATTTAAAAAATTGAATATTAACTTCAACAACAAATAAACAACAAATTTGTAGACATACAGCAGCAGCAGGAAACCAGGTAGAACAACAGGAAGCCATTTGACTCAATCAGAAACAAAAACTCATAATTCACAAACATGTATTTTTCTATACCAAAAATATAATAGAATAATTTTAACAACTGTAAAACACAAAAAACATATTTAAAAAACTTTTAAATACAAAACAAGACTTTTAAATACAAAAAACACTTTTAAACACAAATAAAGCCAACCACATACAAAAATGAGATTTTGGGTTCCTTTCATATAAGCCTTGTTGATCTAAACCCTATGGTTCTGGTTCGGCGCAAAGGGTTAAGGATATCAAGTTTGTTCCTGTCTGTTGTTCCGCTGTCTTGTGTAATCGTTATAACAATCGTAACGCTGGTAGCGATGGTCATAATCGCAGTAATAGTTGAATTGCAATCATGGTAATAATAATTAGAATCATCGTACCCATGGCAATAGTAACAATGGTAATCATAGTAGCAATAGCAATAGTACTGTAGTAGAATAGCTTTCTTAACCATGTTTCGTAACATTAGTAGGAGTCTCTCAGTCTCTGTTTGTCCTGACTTTTTTATGTGCACCTCTATATATATATGTGGCAAGGTCCTTTATGTATAATGTGAACCAGCGTGCTGTTTTTCTTAGCATGGCAAGGTCGTTCATAACACACGGAACAAATGTTAAGATTCTCTCTCTCCAGTCCTCTTAAGATTAGGATGAAGATTTGCCACGAGGTAAAGGAGCTCTCTTCTCGAAAGAAGCTTGTTTCAGAGGGTGAAGTAGAGAGCTTCTCACTTCCGTTCGAAGGTCGCAGGGAGGACCGGACTTCTCTTGTCAAGGTTTGAAATTTGGAAGAGCTCCATCCTCTCCTCTTGATCGTAAGCTTTCTTCCATGTGTTGAAGAGCAGGACGAGATGGTCAGGATCTCTCGCCCCTGACTAAGAGAGAAAGGACTCTTGTTCTTGTCGACAGAGAGGTAAACAGAGCTCCCTTCTTGCTCGAAAAGTTACACGGGCCTCTCTTCTGAGTTGTTGGAGCAGAGGACCTGTCAGGGGATCTCTTCCTCTACCAAGAGGTAAAGGAGCAGCCCCCCCTGGACAGCCCCCCATCGGTTAATAACCGACGTGACCTAAACACAAACCGATGTAGGCCATCCCGGGCTCCCAGCGGTTAATCGAACATCCCAGCGGTTATTTGATATCCCAGCGGTTAATTCAACATCCCAGCGGTTATTTCAACATCCCAGCGGTTATTTGATGATCCCAGCGGTTAATTGTCCCAGCGGTTAATCCCAGCGGTTAATTCCAGCGGTTAATCGTCCCAGCGGTTAGTCCCAGCGGTTAATCCCAGCGGTGAATTGTCCCAGCGGTTAATCCCAGCGGTTAATTGTCCCAGCGGTTAATCCCAGCGGTTAATTGTCCCAGCGGTTAATCCCAGCGGTTAATTCCAGCGGTTAATCGTCCCAGCGGTTAGTCCCAGCGGTTAATCCCAGCGGTTAATTGTCCCAGCGGTTAATCCCCGCGGTTAATTGTCCCAGCGGTTAATCCCAGCGGTTAATTCACATCCTAGCGGTTATATATCCAAAGGTTCGGGATCCCAGCGGTTAGTGAAGGTGCCAACGGCCGTACGAACATGGTGTTAATGAATTTGTGTGGCGTGGCGAGGTGCCAACGGCTGTACGAACATGGTGTTAATGAATTTGTGTGGCGTGGCGAGGTGCCAACGGCCGTACGAACATGGTGTTAATGAATTTGTGTGGCGTGGCGAGGTGCCAACGGCCGTACGAACATGGTGTTAATGAATTTGTGTGGCGTGGCGAGGTGCCAAAGGCCGTTCTCTGCCTCCGGACGGGTGGCGCAAAGCAGCCAAACCTTCACTACTACTACTACTACTACTACTACTACTACTACTATTACTACTACTACTACTACTACTACTACTACTACTACTACTACTACTACTACTACTACTACTACTACTACTACTACAGCTTCTGCAAACACTGCTTGGGCTTTCGGTGCTTCAGCTTCTGCAAACACTGCTTGGGCTTTCGGGGCTTCAGCTTCTGCAAACACTGCTTGGGCTTTCGGGGCTTCTGCTTCTGCAAACACTGCTTGGGCTTTCGGTGCTTCAGCTTCTGCAAACACTGCTTGGCTTTCGGGGCTTCAGCTTCTGCATACACAGCACATAAATAGTTTATCAGTTTTGCAAGTAGATCTTTGCAGTCCTGGCATCCAGGACGGTAAATATAGCGGTTATGCAGTCCTGGCATCCAGGACGGTACGTATAGTGGTTATGGTCCGGTTATGGTTGTTACACTGCGTAGGTTTTCGTAGTACTAGTACTAGTAGAAAGCATATTATGCAGGAGTCTTTGTTGACTAGCTGTCACAATCAAACATATACACGTACGGCGTGGCGAGGCGCCAACAGCCATTACAACTCACGGTGGGCGGCACTTCAAGCAATCAGTCGCAACCAACCAACCGACCGACCAACACTCCAGCACATGCATCAAGCCAGGCACACAACCACCATCCAACACATGCATCAAGCCAGGCACACAACCACCATCCAACACATGCATCAAGCCAGGCACACAACCGACCAACAGGTGCAAGCCTTCAGAGCCAAGCACACAACCGACCAACAGGTGCAAGCCTTCAAGCAATCAGTCCCAAGCACAACCAGCGTTCCTCGAGATTCTACAACTGCCACTGCGACTGCAAACACAGCTTGGCTTTCGGTGCTTCAGTTTCTGCAAACACTGCTTGGCTTTCGGGGCTTCAGCTTCTGCAAACACTGCTTGGCTTTCGGGGCTTCAGCCTCTGCAAACACGGTTTGGCTTTCGGTGCTTTTGACAGCATTATGCAGGATTCTTTGTTATGGGTTTGAACAGTTCAGGCGTGGAACCCAGTTTTTGTTTGCAGGCTTTTGATTTGGAGTTTGTGCAAGCTTTGGCCAGGGTTTAGGATCAAGGCGGATGTTGCGAGGGGGAGCACCTCCACCCGATGGCCAAGGGGGAGCAACTCCACCCGAGGCCATGCATGCACTAGATTGGGAACAAGAGAGGTTTCGGGAATATCGGTATTAAGGGGTGTATATGTGAATGCATCCTCCCTTTTTTTGGGGAGGCCTTGGCCCTTGCGGTTTCAAACTTGGAACCTAAACTTGCAAGCTTCGGGACTATGGAATGTTGTTTGGTTGCATTGTGGCAAGTTCTTCCTTAAGCCGAAATCTAAACCCTCAACCCCCAAACCTGATGCCCCAACTTTGGAAACCCTAAACCCTAAAACCCTTAAGAGACCTGCGGCGTCCTCTTTTTTTTCGGCGACGCGGCGCTTCTTCTTCGCCGTCGCCCCGGGCAAGCGTTGCCAGAGAAACACTTGTTTCGTCAGGTAACGTCTTGCCCAGGTGCGAGGCTGAGAAGTCACGTGGCAGCCGGCCGAAACAATCTTGAGGAACTTCATATGATCCTCGTCCAAAAAATTCGCAGCATGGTAAAAGTTGAGCTTGTGGCAGGGCAGCTCATCCACCAAATGCTGCGTGTAATGCATCTTCGGCCGAAGTTTGTACAAGCAGAGGCCTTTTCGATGAAATCGTGCAGCAGCGTGAGCATAACTCAGAAGGAACGTATCGAAACACCATTGTGATTCGATAATCTCCTCTGGCTTGAGAAAGGGTTTACTGCCAGTTCCCCCAACACTCAATGCTGCATCCAAGCACCATACCATCGTTGCCCTGCACCTCGACCAATGCACCGTGTCTGAGGGTGCGTCACCAGACACCAGTATTTCCAGTTGACAGCAGTAATAAGCGGTAAACGCCAGCAAGTTTCTGGTCCGACTTGCTTTATACGGCTTGTGAGCTCAGGGTAGATAGCCTTCTTGTTGGCATGTAAAGTTTCCCACGTCAGCGGCTTCATCGAGCAATCCAGGCCACGATCCTTGCAGAAACTTTGGGCTTCCGCAGTCCACCTGTGAAGAAGCTGATCTGGGCTGCCATCGAATCGCAAGAAAGCTGCCATCTCGCCCGATCTCACGGTCTCAACCAGAATGGAAGCCACAAGGTCCCGGATGTAACCCAGATGGGCGAGGTGCATAACTTGGTTGAGCAGTGCATCTTACAGTATTCGAGCACTACATAACCAAAAGCCATAAAAAAGCCATCCAGGAATGCTGTTAATGCGACCTAGAGGCTGTCAAACAGGCGGCGGCGCTTGGTGAAGCCCTTGACTGAGCACCAAACAGATCGTTCTTCTTGGTGTGGCAGCGGCTCATGGTAGCTGCATGTAGAGCGCCACAGAGCTGACGAAGAATAGTCTGTGAAAGTCCGCTGTTTGTCCCGGCTCGATGCCCAACACCAATCGCATATCGAAGGCTTGTTATAGTGCCTCTGAAGATTGTGTGATTTTGCATGAGCTTCCATATCTCCAGCCCAATATGAGAAGCATGCTCGGATCCCAATGTTTTGGCCAATCTTTTGGGCTCGCGCTGAGCCAGCTGGCCACGGAACGTCGTTGTGGTCGCAGGATGGAAAAACGCCACGTTCCAGTGCTCGAAGATCCCAAGCGATGATGTCAGCGATGCAGCGTCTCGTTTCGGGCGCGGCACGACTGTTCGTGACACCAACAATGCCTTTAATTGTTGTTGTCCATCATATACATATATATATATGTATATGGTCAGCTAGCTCTGTTGTCCAACTAAAAGAATATTGCTAATCGAAAATTTCCGAGGGACAGAAGCGAGAGATCTCGCTTCCGCGGCTAGCCAAAGGCGTGGTCCAAGACCAGAAGTTGCATGTTTCGCTCTTAGTTGTTGGTACACCATCCTCATGAAAGCGTAATGGAAGCATGTCCTGGTAGTTGGGATTGTTCCGGGAGATCTCCCGTATGTAAACCTGGTCCCGTTCTTGCTTCCACCATTCATCTACTGACCTGAGATATCAAAGCAGGAAATGTGCGTCCATGAGCAATAAATGCACCAACAATGAACCAAGCAATCAGGCGCGTGCCGAGGTGCGAATGTCCAATAAGACAGGTTTCCACCAGTGATCTTTTGCAAAGCTCGCAGAGAACATCACTGGGAAGACAGAAAGCTGTTTTCTCAAATATCAGTTGTTTGTCCTTGCGTTCTTTGATGTTGCTCCACACAGGCAAATCCACCAGCAGGGGCTGGATGGGTAACTTCATCCAGCGGAAGAAATCCCTCTCCCGTTCGCTGCTTGCCATTTGTGAAAGGGCAAGTCCAGATGCCCCATCTCGCCGGAAGGCAGATGCTATTCTGCTTGTTTCGGCCACAGGTATCGCCTCAGAATGTGTGTTCTGGCTGCAAGGTCCAAGAGTGTTGCACACGGACTATATAGCTGACGTGCTTGGATACATCCAAGTCAAGAGTCTCCAGCACCCATGCGCTGGGCCAGTAAAGCTGCACCAGCGGAGTCAAAGTCATCTGCGGTCCTTGCTCCAGTGGCGTGTTTATGCTTATTGCATATATTGCGGTCCCAGCAGCATCCCACGACGACGTGTCGTAAAGGCAGGCCGACCAGACTCTGTCAAGGGCACGTACCTGGCAACAATGTTTTTCATTCCTTCCACCCCATCACGTGAAACCCCGTCAGGGCATCTGCAGCAAGCAATTTTTGGCACCAGAGCGACGATCGATTCCCCAAGGATTGTGAAAGTCGAGAGCATCTTGTGCAAAGCAGCACGGAATTTCTTTCACACTGGCTTGGGTCCTCGAGCCCTTGGGCGAGGACCCTACACCAACTGTACGTTATCAGTGTCGGACACTGGAAGAAAATGAGATGTGCAAAATCCAGATGGATCTGTTACCAGTAACCTTGCAGTATTCTAATATATTCTAATATACGTGAACAGCACGACATGCCCATCTGAGCACCGACCCCGGGTGCCAAGATTCTTTCTAGGCTCCCTCCGCGGCTTTGCGCTTCTTGGACTTGGCTTTAGCCGATCCTTTGGGCGCGGTTGGATCCTTCGGAGTCGCCTTCGCAGCTCGGATCAAGCTGTTTGCTACCTTGCTGGGCCTCTCATAACGCTTCGCGATATCGAGATATCTGGTAGCAATGGGAAGATAGACCCCATCATCGTGGACCAGCTCAGAGATGAGCTTGTCCACCTGGTCGTAGATCGCCCTTGGCCGTATAGTACTGGGTTGGGGCCACATGAGCGTCTGTCAAGACTTCTTGTTCATATGGCTAGACCAGGGTAGCCTGCCCTGTGGGGCAGAGGCTCATAAAACAATCTAGTAGGTATCAATGCAGCCAAGGCACTGGAACTCCTGCTCGAAGTTGGTCATCTCCTTGAGGCATTCAGTCGCATAGCTGACTCCTTTCAACTGCTTCCGCATCGAGCCAGCGTGGTTGGCCTTCGAGAGGGCCCGCCCCCTTAAGTCTGCCGCCTTGTCCAGCGGTGTAAGTTTCTCCACTCGTGGTGCTTCCGGCTCAGTTTCACCGTCTTCGTCTTTCTCTTTGCCGCTGGCTTCATTTTTCCTGGCTTTCTTTGGTTTTTTGGTCGGAAGTGGCTTTGGGTCCTCCTCCATGTCCACATTGTCCTCATCATCCTGGCCGGGCCCTGTCAGCGCCCGCCGGGGCACACTGAGAATTTGTGCAACGTTGGCAGCGTCACCCGCACGAACTTCTCCGGAAGCAGTGAAACTGCTTCCTCGGATTCCGTTCGCATGAATGCACGAATGCTACATAAATGTTGAAGTCGAACATAACTGCATGCACGATGTATGAATGCAAGCAAGAAACGTTCTTCTGTGCCTCTCGTCCATTCCCTCTGCCACTCGTTGTGCAAGTAAAGCTTCAGCCCTTTACAATTGGGATCATCAACCTCCAAACCAGCCTTCCTTTTTTCCTCCATCACCTTCGCAGCATTGACCGCACCGTACTTGCCGATCAATTCCTGTTCCGTCAAAGGTTTCATCTTTCCCTTTTCCTTGTCCGTCCCCACAGAAATGGACGATGCAGTCCACTGCCCGACCAGCTCATTTTCGTCTCCTCCTGCAGCGACGATCAAGTCGATGGCTTTGCTCTTTGAATCTTCGTCCCGCACCAACTTTGCCAAGTCATCAGGCAAGGCTTGCATCCTCTTTGGGTTGCCTTTCAGGCGATTCAAGAACATGGCGGCGTTCTTTCGGTTGTAGAGTGGCGCAGAACCTTGGACCAAGCCGTCGCTTGCACTGCCAGGCGTTGTTTTTGCACTGCCAGGCGTTGTGATTGCACTGCCAGGCGTTGCAGGAGATGGCGTACCAGGTGCCTCCACCATGCGTGGGGTTGCAGGACTTGACCAACCCATCTTCGCACTGACATCATCAAAGGTCGGGGCATTAGGGGCCGGAGGAACGGCACCCCTGGTGGTAGGGGCCGGAGGATCGGCACCCCTGGTGGTAGCGGCCGGAGGATCGGCACCCCTGGTGGTAGGGGCCGGAGGATCGGCACCCGTTGTGGTAGGGGCCGGAGGATCGGCATCACTGGTAGGGGCCGGAGCTGGCGTTGCTGCCTTCGGCTTGATCAGTTTTGCAAGCTCATCCTTGCAGAACTGCTTGCAACCCTCATCCCCAGTAGCCATAATGTCCTGCAAGAGCTGTAGCTTTTGCAACTTTGTCGCGTTCATCGGCAAAGCCTGGTATTTTTTTGCCGCCTGTGTTGCCATGTCGACCTGACAGTGGCGGATTTAGGCTTTGGGGTTTAGGGTTGTATAAAATTTAGGGAGTTAAGGCTTCGGGTTTAATGTTGAGGTTCTAGGTTATGGGGTTTATACTTATGGTTTAGGGGTTAAGGTTTCTTAGTTTCTTACAAGTCGCACGGCCTCCACCTTGGCTTTATCAGCGTCTTCCTTTTCCTTGGCCTTGTCCTTGGCCGATCTCATATGTTCGGCCTCCTCCTTGTCCTTGGCCAATCTTGCCAGCCTGAACTGTTCCCTTTCCTTGGCCAACCTGGCATTCTCAGCTTCCTCCCTTTCCTTGGCCATCCTGGCTTTCTCAGCTTCCTCCCTTTCCTTGGCCAGCTTGGCTTCCTCCATTTCCTTGGCCATCCTGGCTTTCTCAGTTTCCTCCCTTTCCTTGGCCAGCTTGGCTTCCTCCATTTCCTTCGCCATTCTGATGGCTTTCTCGGCTTCCTCCCTTTCCTTGGCTTTCTCAGCTTCCTCCCTTTCCTTGGCCAGCTTGGCTTCCTCCATTTCCTTGGCCATCCTGACTTTCTCAGCTTCCTCCCTTTCCTTGGCCAGTTTGGCTTCCTCCATTTCCTTGGCCATCCTGGCTTTCTCAGTTTCCTCCCTTTCCTTGGCCAGCTTGGCTTGCTCCATTTCCTTGGCCATTCTGATGGCTTTCTCGGCTTCCTCCCTTTCCTTGGCCAACCTGCCTTTCTCAGCTTCCTCCATTTGCTTGATCATTTTGCTTACTTTCTCAGCTTCTTCCTTTTCCTTGGCCAACCTTGCTTTCTCAGTTTCCTCCCTTTCCTTCGCCATTCTGCTGGCTTTCTCAGCTTCCTCATGTTCCTTGGCCAACATGGTTTCATCCTCCAGTTCCTTGGCGACCCTGGCAAAATCATTTTCAAGCTCTCGCTTTGGAGATTTTCTGATCGCATCATCCTCGCGTTCCTCGAGCCCGACCTCACGCATGAGATGCTCCAACGTGGCATCAAAGCCATCCTTTGTACCTGTGATCGAAACAAACCAGAACATGTGCACACTGAAGCTGCAACAAAACGCGTGAAACGAGAAAGCAAGGGACACTCTTCATGTTAACTCCTGTGGTGTTATATCTGCATTGTGCAGTGAATCCCGAACTGCTCTAGGATGAAGCGGCGAATCCAAGCTTGGAAAGCTAGTGGAGATCTATCTCCCCAGCAAATGAAGGCACATCCATCCACGCTTCCAGCGACCCTATCCTTTAGATTGCACGTCTGTGTCTGCAGGACCAGATCCTGGCACATGCGACAGACACAGCGCTGGACTTCGGTTTGGGCGGTGCTTTGCAGTGGTGCCGTTCTGGGCTAAGTGATGGCCTGTGACTGCTGTCGCATGGATTCGAAAAAGGTTTGTGAAAACAACATGGTTCCAGCCGCTCTACTACGATCACTGCCGCAGCTGCTACCCGTGACTTACCCGTGACTTGAATAACCGCTGGGACTTATATAACTCTAGCGCTACCGTGACTACCCGTGACTACCCGTGACTTACCCGTGACTTGAATAACCGCTGGGACTTATAAGCTCTAGCGACTACCCGTGACTACCCGTGACTTACCCGTGACTTGAATAACCGCTGGGACTTATATAACTCTAGCGCTACCGTGACTACCCGTGACTACCCGTGACTTACCCGTGACTTGAAAAACCGCTGGGACTTATATAGCTCTAGCGCTACCGTGACTACCCGTGACTACCCGTGACTTACCCGTGACTTGAATAACCGCTGGGACTTATATATCGCTACCGTGACTACCCGTGACTTACTCGTGACTTGAATAACCGCTGTGACTACTATAACATTACTAGTATTACTACTATACTGCTACTACTACTACTACTACTACTATACTACTACTACTACTACTACTACTCCTACTACTACTACTACTACTACTACTACTACTACTACTACTACTACTACTACTATATACTACTACTACTACTACTACTACTACTACTACTACTACTACTACTACTACTACTACTACTACTACTACTACTACTACTACTACTACTACTACTACTACTACTACTACTACTACTACTACTACTACTACTACTACTACTACTACTACTACTACTACTACTACTACTACTACTACTACTACTACTACTACTATAATACTACTACTACTACTACTACTACTACTACTACTACTACTACTAGCTACTACTACTACTACTACTACTACTACTACTACTACTACTACTACACTACTACTACTACTACACTACTACTACTACTACTACTAGCTACTACTAGACTACTACTACTACTACTACTACGACTACTACTACTACTACTACTACTACTACTACTACTACTACTACTACGACTACTACTACTACTACTATACTACTGCTATACTACTACTACTACTACTACTACTACTACTACTACTACTACTACTACTACTACTACTACTACTACTACTACTACTACTACTACTAGCTACTACTACTAGCTACTACTACTACTACTACTACTATTACTACTATTACTACTACTACTACAACTACTACTACTATTACTACTACTACTAGTACTACTACTACTACTACTACTACTACTACTACTACTACTACTACTACTACTACTACTACTACTACTACTACTACTACTAGTACAGGTTTGCCGATCCTCCGGCCCCTAGCGCCAGGGGTGCCGTTCCTCCGGCCCTGCTCTTCTACTAGTACTAGTACTACGAAAACCTACGCAGTGTAACAACCATAACCGGGCCATAACCACTATACGTACCGTCCTGGATGCCAGGACTGCATAACCGCTATATTTACCGTCCTGGATGCCAGGACTGCAAAGATCTACTTGCAAAACTGATAAACTATTTATGTGCTGTGTATGCAGAAGCTGAAGCCCCGAAAGCCAAGCAGTGTTTGCAGAAGCTGAAGCCCCGAAAGCCCAAGCAGTGTTTGCAGAAGCTGAAGCCCCGAAAACCCAAGCAGTGTTTGCACAAGCTGAAGCACCGAAAGCCAAGCAGTGTTTGCAGAAGCTGTAGTAGTAGGTGAAGGTTTGGCTGCTTTGCGCCACCCCTCCGGAGGCAGAGAACGGCCGTTGGCACCTCGCCACGCCACACAAATTCATTAACACCCTTTTCGTACGGCCAGAAGCTGAAGCACCGATTGCAGAAGCTGAATCACCGAAAGCCAGGCGGTGTTCGCAATGCTGCAGCCGGTGGTGCTCGAGATTTTGGATCCCTTGCCTCCAACACCATGAAGAAAGGCTTCTTGCTGCCGAAAAATGATGCGAAGACCGAGAAACCCAAGAAGACGCGGCCACCCGAGAAGACCGAAAAGGATGATGCTCTTCAACAGCCGGCGGTCTCGAGCTCAGCCGCCGCCGAGGTTCCGAAGATCTATACCCAACCAGAGATCAACCACTTCGTGAAGCAGCTGGAGGTTATGAGACGTTGGGGATCCGACGACTTCACCTATATCACGGAATCGGGAGAAATCTTCCGCAAAGGAGATCTGGAAGAGATTGTTCGTCGCTATGGACGATAGATCGCTCTGTGCACCCGCGGCGGATGAAAATTGAATTTCCTGCCTTGGTTGGCTGCCCCAAGTTGCTCAAATGTATTGCTTTAGGTTGCTGCTCGCTTGGATCTTTGCATTCCGCTTTCTGTTGCTGCGTGTTGGTCAATGTCAGCATGGCAGCATCTTTTGTATTCAAGGTGTTTGGGAAGGGGCTCCCGTAGGCGGCCCTGGAATTCCAGGGCATGGCGAACGACCCCATGCGAGTGAAGCTGGATCGGGAGAAGCCGAGAACGACCCGGCGAAGTTCGGGCGGCTTCTGAACACCGCTATGAGGGCGGGGGCTGCTGCTGGCGGAGTGGCTGGGCAGGGCTTTTCGGACACCTTCCTGCAGGACCATTCGGGCTCAGGGAACTGGAAGAAAAGCAAACAAACATGCTGCCGCCTATCTAGGACACTCAGCAGACGGAGGCCACGATCGACGCGCAAGAGGAGCAGGACCTGATGAAAGAACTCGAGTCTCAGCTCTACGGCTGCGAGATGGACATCTCCTCCCAGGACTTCAATCCCGCCAAACCCATCCTGTTTCCGATACGCGCCATATCTGTTTCCAGGACGCCCAGCCGACCCAGTACGATCTGCCACCTGCTGACTTGCAGACAGAAGGACATTCACGACGATGGCTCACCCACCAGCCAGCCAAGACCTGACCAAACCTGTGCGGATGCAGAATCGGCGTTAGTTGCAGTACTGAGCAACAAGCATAATCAGGTAGGTGAGTTGCAGCACTTGCCTCTTTGGGTATTCTTGACTCTTTTTGAGGCCAGGTCCTCCATGGACCTTTTCCAGTCCAACCGCGTTTTTGTACCTCTGGGGCAGGTCAACAAGTATGGTTCATCGCATCCAGAAAATCACTTGCAACCAGGACACCGGATCGTTACACCGTCATCGGTACTGCGTGATCTGCGAGGCGAACCGTTTCGAGCCGCCTCCTTGAAGGTGGACATAAGGTCGTATGTAGAATAAAGCCAAACCGGCTTCTGGGACGGAGCCCCGAAATCACCCAAACAAATGGGATGCCTGAGAAGGGCTGTTCCTTCAAAGCCGTCAGCTTCTCGGTCAAGCAGGAATTGCACCACTGCTTGGATGGATGGGTAGATCTCTAGTTTGCTGCATCTTGGATTTTCCAGCGTAACCCAGCAACCCTTGCACCAGGCCAAAAGCATCAAAGCAGATGTAATCTCTGCCAGTTGTGAGCCTTCACGTATATACTCCTTACTTTCGTCGCCCAAAGGATTGAAACTAGTGCGTTGATGCGTTCCACTGTTGGTCCAGCAAAAGCTGGTGCAGACTGTGGCAAAGTGCGCCAAACCTCCTGGCTCCAGAGCCAGGATGGAAGCAAAGCAGAGAACGATGCCGGGAGGGTGGAGCATATCATGCATTTGAGAACCTGAGTGGCCAAACTACATCAGCAGCAAGAGGATCAGCTGCGTGGCACAGTTGATCATGCGTCTTGACATTACAGGCAACGATTGAAGTCCATTGCCTTGGCGTTGTATCCCTGGGCAGAGAAGGCCGTAGCTATGGACGCCACACCAGCAAAGAATTCCACACACTGCAAGCAACCTGGGAGGTCCTGCAGAAGGCAATCGGCACACACATGAAAGAAAGATCTACAGACACTCAGCCATCGAGAGCCTGAATGAGCCCATTCTCCATGTTTTGCAGGATGAGTAGGTATAAGGTCATTTCAAGGATGACCTGAGGCAGTACGACTTTCCAATGCAGAAGTATCTATCCGAATCACACGGATGGCAGCTAAGTGATCGACCCATGGAATGCCAAGGTGGAGCAACCCGTGCAGCTCTCGAAGCTGCAGCACATCCAGCTTCTCCAAGAAGCGGGACAGGCTTCCAACGTTGGGCACGTACGGCATTGTCCATGCACAGATATCCACACAAGCTGCATTGAGCATAATGAACATTGCGGAAGTGTGCGTCTGTCAACACTGAATTGAAAACGACACACTAACAATGGGTCACTCGGGGGCCGATGGCGCAGCAGCCAGGGAGCCGGAGGCAAGTTCGGCATCTCGACCTGCACAGACGCTGGCTGCAGAACACATGTAAGCACGGACATAGTGGAGCAAGCAAAGGACGATTTTGACCGTAGCTCAGAAGTAACGTATCGAAACACCATTGCGATGTCGGCCCGGTTCATATACCGATCTGGAAGGCCGGCTCCAGCACAGGGGCCGCTTGCTCAGTCATCGGATTTCAAGGCAGAGCTCCGGAGACTTTCCAGGCATGTGATTTCGAGACTGCTTCCTCCTCCGTGATTTTCTTATCGTTCAGCTGTTGCATGATTTGCGTGGAGATATCCATGTCCTGGAGTTCCAGGCAAAGCTTGCATATTGGCACGTGAGATGCATGAACCGGCAAAGTTCTGTCCTTTGTCTGAAAGAGCTGCTTTTCTTTGGTACCCTGCAGCGGATGCAACACGGACAGAGATTGAACCAGCCAAGTCCAAGGGGCCTCCGTTCTCCGCATCACGGCCCACTGCACATTCTTGGTACCGTCGTTAGCCGGCCGGGTGTTCTTCTTCAGAGCGTACACCTGACGAGAAGTCATAGCTAGGCTGGTTCAAAGACCGATGCCCCAAATGAATCTCGCCTGCTTCGCGTTGTCCTTCGCTTTTGCCTTGCCCTTTGCAGCGGCCTCCGCTCTTTTTTGAGCCGCCAGCTTCTGCTGATCGGCTTGAGTGACATGAGCAGGAGCATGTTCACGCAAATCGTTCCCAATGTCCTTGGGCGGTGGGGCTGCAGCGGGGATAGAGGAAGCAGATCCATGCAAGGCATGATTGAGCAAGGCGGCAGCCACGTACGGTGGCTCTGGTGTGTATGCCTGCAGCTAATGTGAACCCATGCTTTCACGAAAACACAATCTTAGCACCAGCACAGTATTTCGACAACATGGAAAGCAAGGTTTTAAAGCTAGCCAAAGGCACCTTTTCCCGGGAAACATCCGGGTCGCGGAAGCTGGATTTCGAAGGGGCGCTGGAACTTGCCGCAGAGCCTTCCGTTCTTGCTGAGGAATTAGGGACCTTGATTGGCAGCACCGGTGGCATATGTGAACGATGCAAGCAGACATGTATTAGTAGATGGATCGATGCAATCCTAGCCATGAATTCAACGCCTCAACCATTATGCAGACACTTGCGCGCTATATGCGTACAAGGCACGAAAGCTGCAAGCGGAGTATCGTCGTCCAGGATTTCTATGGTGCCGCTTTGGAGGTTTTGCAGAATCTTCCTCCTGGGCAAGCAAAGTAACAAAAGATGCCAGGGGTTTAAACCAGGCTTGCTTGACATGTTCTTTTCCATGCATATGCTGCCCGCGCCTCTTCTCAGAGATGGCTTCAGCAACACTCCTGGAATCCTCGGCTTTGGCATTTGTCGACTTTTCCACCTGCTTGGACCCAGCAGCACTCGTGGAATCCTCGGCTTTGGCATTTGTCGATTTTTCCACCAGCAGCACTCGCGGGATCCTCGGCTTCGGTTTTTACCCGCTTTGCCGCCTGATCGGCCCCGTTTGCAAAGAAGAGCAAAGGCTCTTCTGGCATTTCATCATCATCCGAAGCTTCACGATCCAGCTCATCTGAAGTCGTGCTGGGCATCTCGATGATTTGCAGGACCTTCTTCAGAGTAGGATCGAGGCTATCCTTGCAATGCCAATTCTCCGGATCCTTGCCAGTACGCTTGCACTCGCTGCGGAGCTGCCGCTTGACTTTCTTCAAGCATCCGAGGAGGTGTCGCAGGTCGAAGGCGAGGACTTCTGGGACCGGCACCGGACTCTTGTCTTGCAGAAGCTTCTGCAAGAGCTTCCAAAGGGAGTCGGTGGCAAATGCAGCAAGAGGGTGGAATACCACCAACGGTTCAAGCAACCAAAGGAATTCCTGCAAATACTCTTTCGAAACAGCCCGGCCGGTACAATGCCCAAAGACAGCTGCGACCTTGCCGTGTTGAATGCTCAGCTGCACTGTGTATGGCATATTCATACTCTTCGACAATTCGTCCATTTCCTCATCGGACAGGCACCGCTCTTTCGGTCGCACCATCTGCGTTGTTATTTACCGTCGTTGCAGCTGCTTATAACTTGAAGATGCGTACGGCAGTTTATCTGCACCTCGCAATGACCTCATGCTATATCCGATGCAACAATATGCGGACATGAACAAATCTAGCCCTGCATCGTTTGAGCACTGGGGGCTGCGCATCAGCAGCAAAGCACCCCAAGCCACCAAGCGACAAAGCTTCTGCACAAACTCGTCAGCTGCATTGCACTGCTCTGGCTAAGGGCTTGCGGGCCGGCCTGCAGTCAGTCGTCTTTTGCGGCTCATGACTTCGATCACCTGGCAACAGATAACAACATAGTGCTGAAACGTCAATGCGCATGCAGCCATCAGAGTTGCACATTCAGCCAACAGCATCGTCAACAAGATCTCAGCGCAAGGCCGCAACATTAACCAAGAGCAGGGCACGCAACAGTTGATGTTTTGGGTCGAAACTGATTTCTTCGAATCGCAGCCGCACCGAGTAGCTGCGATTGTAGCACACTGAAAGTCTTTGTTCAAGGCAAAAGAGTCCAACGATGATGGGAGGCCAACTTTAAAAGACCCTGATGTTATGCGAACCCTACTCCCTACTAAACCCCATATCCCTTTGCAAGTGGCCTACCATCAAACAACCGTCCCTTTTGGAGGTTTGTTGTTAGACTGTACACGGAAGTTTCCAGCAGGAATCTTTCAATTTCCTCTCGGGCAACATATTAGATCACTATACGGCCACGTATTTACGCTCGGCTCCCTGCAGTGGGGCCGTTTGCTGCAGTATCCTACATGGCTCTCCTTCGGCTCCCGCATGGGGCCGCTTTCTTCCAACCTTTTCATAATCTGTCCTCTGCTTCTTCGTGGTGTACTTGGCACACCTAAGAGGTACGAAGACTCGCTTCATCCCAAGCTTGTCATACTGCGCGCCCAATTCCTCATCCTCCAGTATCGTAGGGAGCATCGTCCACCACGTGTCCCGGACACGCGTCCACCCTACACGGAAAACCATTGACCAATCCTCGGACCAGTGTCTTCCCACGGATCCATCACGATTGCACTTCAGGAGCTTGAGTCGCCCGTCCATGCCCAGGCCTGGCTGAGTGGATGAACTTGGTCAGTGAGGTGCCGCACACAGCTTGAGCCCAAGCTGTTGCATGTTTCATCATAAGCGCAAGCAACCGAATCCAAGTGACTTTGAAGGATCCCGACCAATCGACCAAGCAAGGACTTCAAGGATCCCAACCAATCGACCAAGCAAGGACTTCAAGGATCCCGACCAACCGACCAAGCAAGGACTTCAAGGATCCCAACCAATCGACCAAGCAAGGACTTCAAGGATCCCGACCAACCGACCAAGCAAGGACTTCAAGGATCCCGACCAACCGACTAAGCGAAGTCAACAAAAGGCACTACTGAGATCCTGGCTCCAATTTCAAAGCCGCCGGATCCTTTCTCCATGCAGGCAGCAACAACAAGAAGCAAACACGAGCATGCCAGGTTCAAGCGTCAGCAGTTGGCAGCTTTTTTTTCCCAAGTCTGCGCTAGGCCGAACGCTCCTGACATCTCATCTACATCACTTATTCAACCTGTTCCTTTTACTCGGCGGCGATCGGGCCGCCGAGGGCGAGGTCGCCATGGCCATGGGGGTCCTCGGCTGTCGTCGTTGTAGTAGTAGTAGTAGTAGAAGTAGCAGTAGCAGTGGCACAGTATATTTGTTCCAAGCGACCCACCGGTGCCATCCGTGGCCGGGGTCCTCGGCTGTAGTAGTAGTAGTAGTAGTAGTAGTAGTAGTAGTAGTAGTTGTTGTAGTAGTAGTAGCAGCAGCAGTAGTAGTAGTAGTGAGTATATTTTTGTTCCCAGCGACTGCGTGGCGCCCGGCTGCGACGTCGGCGAGGTTTGCCTTGGCTGGTTTTCGGGCTTTGGGTTAGGGGGTTTCGAGCTTGGTTTTGGACAAGCGGGATGCCCTGTGCCGACGGAGGATACGGCAAGCCGACGTGCTGCATCCTCGGTTTAAGGTTCAAGGGTTTAGTATTTAGCTGGGGTGATACGGAATTTACACGCCAAGCGGCTGCGTGCGCAACCATGGGGGCGGCCCCGGCGGCGTCAAGGTTAGGGCCCTTGGCTGCATGATGGAAGAGCTGGGGTGATACGGAATTTACACGCCAAGCGGCTGCGTGCGCAACCATGGGGGCGTCCCCGGCGGCGTCAAGGTTAGGGCCCTTGGCTGCATGATGGAAGAGCTGGGGTGATACGGAATTTACACGCCAAGCGGCTGGAACAATGGGGGCGTCCCCGGCGGCGTCAAGGTCATGGACCTTGGCTGCATGATGGAAGTTAACAGCTATACCCTAAAAAAAAAGCCAAGCTGCTGGAACGGCGGCGTGCCCAGGTCCGACGGGGTTATCGGGATAAACGTCCCATTTGGCGGCGTCCTGGGTTCCGGGCTTTGAGGGTTTAGGGCGAGGGCACGGATCCTGACCAGGAAATGCCAAGCGGCGTCACATCGATAACCACCGGCGGCCTTTGCATAGAAAGGGGCGTCCTCGGCTTCACCATAGACAGAGAGAGCCATTGAGTTCAAGAGAGAGAGAGAGAGAGAGAGAGAGAGAGAGAGAGAGATCAGGAAAGCGAGTGATAAATTTCAATGAGCTCTCACCGAGGAGAAAACAGAAGCCCAGGCACATCGCTGCCGGTCTCGGCCGCATCATTGTCTGCGACATCCTGAAGGGGGTCGATCGATCATGTTTACAGGACTTAGGTGGTTTTTTTAACGGTTTTAGCTAGGGAGCTGGTGTTTTGAGCTAGGTTTTGCCAAGAAGCCGAAAGAAAGCTTCGGGCGGTGGTGTCGTTGGCTGGGCCGGACTCCTTAGGGTTGAAGGCCCGGGGCACGTAGAGAGAACGAGACAGAGCCAAGCGACGTGACATTTATCATCGACCAGGGCGGCGTCATGGGCCTTAGGTGGCTTTAACGGTTTTAGGGTTATGGTGTTTTGAGCTAGGTTTTGCCAAGAAGCATGGTTTCACCCCCCGGCGGAACGTAGGGCCACATGATCGATGATGGAGAATTTGAACTGGCGAGGAAGTATGGGGACAGAAAGAGGCTATGCATGAAGTTCGCTAATTTCGCAGAGGCACGGCGCCATGACTCCGAAGCCCACGGAACCCCGGGAGGATGGTGTCCTTAGTGTCGGGCATTAACGCTTGGTTAGGGTGTGCAATATCAAGAACTTCGCCAAAGCGCTGCCCATTGCCATGTCCCGATGAACCCATGGAGGATGTTGTCCTGGGCGGGTGATCGCATTATGGCTGAAGGGTTTACGCTCGCAATTTTCGCAAAGGCACTGCCCAGTGCCATAGGCTCCTCGTCCACCCCTTGCCATGCCCAGCGTCCTTGGGTTCGGCAAGTATGGTTATAAGGGGTTTCAAGTTAATTTAATTTCGCAGAGGCACGGCACCATGACTCCGGGGCCCACGGAACCCAGGGAGGATGTTGTCCTTCGTGTCGGGCATTAACGCTTGGTTAGGGCGTGCAATATCAAGAACTTCGCCAAAGCACTGCCCAGTGCTTTGTCCCGAGGAACCCATGGAGGATGTTGTCCTGGGCGGGTGATCGCATTATGGCTGAAGGGTTTACGCTCGCAATTTTCGCAAAGGCACTGCCCAGTGCCAAAGGCTCCTCGTCCACCCACTGCCATGCCCAGCGTCCTTGGGTTCGGCAAGTATGGATATAAGGGGTTTCAGGTTAATTTAATTTCGCAAAGGCACCGGCCGTGGCCGACCTCAATCCATCTTCCATGTTGCATCTGCCAAACCTGACAGCACTCGAACCGTATGGTTTCGGGTTTAGGGTTTGAGGGTTTTCGGGTTTAGGGTTTTTCGGAATTAAGGGCAGTCGAGCCGCGCCCGTCAGTGATGGAGGCGTTAGGGCAGGCGGCGACGGCGGCAGCGGCAGCGCTCCATCAGCAGGGCGGCGACGGCGCCAGCGGCAGCGCTCCATCAGCAGGTGCAGGCAAAGCCCTGCACCCGCGGCGGTTCTCAATGGGAAGCATGAATGCTTCCTATTGATTATTTTGGTGCTGCCTGGAGCATGCCTATGCTTGTACATGATGCACATGGAATGGCTCCTCTGCCATGGAGCCCGCTATGCGCATCGTCAAGCAAGCTTGCACAACCGACCAACCGACCATGCATTGAATGCAAGTCATAAGCACAAGCTCGGTCCTTCTTCCTCACAGTCGATGATCTCGATGACGATGGATCAAGTACCTGCGACCGGCCAGGTGTGAAGCAAGGAATAAAGAAGATCCGGGAGCCCAGGGTGGCACGCACTCGCGATGGAGGTCGTCGATGATGCCATGCCTTAAGGCCCTCGATCGAGCACTATGGGCGAGGCAATTGCATGGTATAACTGCCGTGAATATCTGCTGTGGAATATTTGTACACAGGTGTATTCCAGCAGTGCCTTTGATCTAGGCTGCCGAGGCAGACTCTAGACTTTAGAGCGATTACGACAAATGCCTTCGGGCAAACAAGCACAAAATCAATCTTTGGTCAAGCATGTTTGCAACCAACCTGAAGTGCACAGGCAAACCAATGTCGCATTTTGCGGTTCCCTCGGGCATTCAATCACTTCCCCTACTGGATTCCAACAAGTCATGTACACCTCC
Organism: Symbiodinium sp. CCMP2592; assembly: GCA_905221615.1. Lineage (NCBI taxonomy): Eukaryota > Dinophyceae > Suessiales > Symbiodiniaceae > Symbiodinium > Symbiodinium sp. CCMP2592. The sequence continues at coordinate 5,479 of CAJNDT010002381.1, read as the reverse complement.
AGGCCGAGCGCTTGCATGAACGGCGCTGGCAGATTTCCAACAATTGAAGCTCCTGGAGAGCAGCACCTGATCCTCCAAAACCGATAGACGATCCATCACTGAGTTCAAAAGCCAATTGGTGCGCAAGGAGATCCTGAAGATTTGAAGCTGCATGCTGTGCGCATGCCTACCCACCACACTCAGTGTGTCGGTACTCCAGGAATGATCACTGACCTCCTCACCAGTCAGCTCTGGGACCGCCGCGGATTGTTCGCCCATCTTGAGGCCTAGAGTAGAATGCTCCAGGAATTAAGCCACATCTGACTTATTCTCCCACGCTCTGAGATACGCACGGGTGGGATTTAGCGAGGCAGAGTGCCTACGGCCTTCAATGCTCTTCGCAGCTGCGGCATATTGCGGGACTTCTGTACAGACTCGACAGACCTACGGCTTCAAATGATCTATATGCAGCTTCGCACAACCAACAAGCCAGGCCAATCAAAGCAACTAGGCACCCGATCGACCAAACGAGCAAGCACGCCAAGCCATGAGTCGCAACCAAGCATGCAAGCACAACAACCGACCAAGCGAACAAGCTGTACAGCAAGCCTTCAAGCAATCAACCAACCGACCGACCGACTGAAAACAAGCGGCTAGTTAGCAAGCCTTCAAGCAATCAACCAACCGACCGACCGACTGAAAACAAGCGGTTAATTAGCTGTACACTCGTGCACTCTGACCAGCCACACGCGCAAGACGTACACGCTGCAACACTCAACCGACCCAAGCCAAGCACTCGCAACACAAGGCTTCGGAGGCTCTCGGTGCTAAGGCTCTCGGTGCTAGGGCTCTCGGTGCTTAAGGCTCTCGGTGCCAAGGCTCTCGGTGCTAGGGCTTTCGGTGCTAAGGCTTTCGGTGCTAAGGCTCTCGGTGCTAAGGCTCTCGGTGCTTGGGAGGCTCTCGGTGCTTCCGGGCTTCAGCTTCCGCAGTCTACGATGGGGTCCCGAGGCTATTCTGGCAGGCGGCGCTCAATGCTGCCAAACCTGCCCTGGCTTTCGGAGCTCGGCTCGGCTATATATAGGGCTTCTCGATCAGTTACTCCCAGCGTATACTGTCCCAGCGGTTAATCCCAGCAGTTATTTCTCCCAGCGGTTAATCCCAGCGGTTAATCCCAGCGGTTATTTCTCCCAGCGGTTAATCCCAGCGGTTAATTGCCCCAGCGGTTAATCCCAGCGATTATTTCTCCCAGCGGTTAATCCCAGCGGTTATTTCTCCCAGCGGTTAATCCCAGCGGTTAATTGCCCCAGCGGTTAATCCCAGCGGTTAATTCAAAATCCCAGCGGTTAATTCCACATCCCAGCGGTTATTTGATATCCCAGCGGTTAATTTAGCATCCCAGCGGTTAATACCACGTCCCAGCGGTTAATTAACCGACGTAACGCGTTGCACAATGTCCCATCGGTTATTAACCGACGTAGGGCTGTCCAGGCCTTCTTTCTTGTGAGATTGGAGAGAGCTTTCTTCCTGTTTTTGAGGAGTCGGAAGAGAACTCATGCATTGTTTGGGGGGACTCTTTCCTCTCCTGCTAGGAGTGAAGTCCCTTCACTCTTCTGCAGACAGAGGAGTGACTTACCAAGGAACAATGGAAATCTCTACTAGACAGAAGCTCTCCTCTCTTACCACGAATAACCCTTGGGGAGTGCTCTTCTTGTTTTAGAGCATGAAGTGGAGGAGTTCCGTTTCCTTTTTCAAGGTTTAGGGGAGGGCCAGGCTTCTTTGTTTGAAGGACTCCACCCGCTCTTTCTGAGCGTATGCTCTCCTCATCTTGTGAAAAGGTAAAGAGGATAGTCAGGATCTCATTCTCTCACCTCGGGACAAAGAGGTCTCTTCTTGCCGACTGAGGGGTAAACGGAGCTCTCTTCTTTCCCGATATCTTGGAGGGGCCTGTCTGTCTTGTTTGAGCTCTCTTCTGTCTCATTAGACTGGAGGAAGCTCTCAGTCTCTTGTCTCCGAGGACGAAATGGAGGGCTTTTCTGTTTGGAAGCTGCTCTTTTCTTGTTTCGGAGGATGAAGTAGAGAGCTTCTCACTTCCGTTTGAAGGTCGCAGGGAGGACCAGACATCTCTTGTCAAGGTTTGAACTTTGGAAGCACTCCATACTATCATCTTGATCGTAAGCTTTCTTCCATGTGTTGAAGAGCAGGAGCAGATGGTCAGGAGTTCTCGCCCCCTAACTAAGAGTGAAAGGACTCTTGTTCTTGTCGACAGAGCGGTAAACAGAGCTCTCTTCTTGCTCGAAAAATTAGAGGGGCCTCTCCTCTGAGTTGTTTGGGCAGAGGGCCTGTCAAGGGATCTCTTCCTCTACCGAGAGGTAAAGGAGCAGCTCCCTTTTTCTTGTGGGGCAGAGGGCCTGTCAAGGGGATCTAGGGATCTCTTCCTCTACCAAGAGGTAAAGGAGCCGTCCCCTCTTTCTTGTGAGATTGGATGGGCCTTCTTCCTGTTTCTGATCAGCCGGTAGAAAACTCATGCTAGGAGTGAGAGCATCTTGCCAAGAGGTAATGGAAATCTCTACTAGGCAGAAGCTCTGGTCTCTTACCAAGAATACCGCTGGGACCCTTGGGCAGTGCTCTTCTTGTTTTAGAGCATGAAGTGGAAGAGTTCCGTTTCCTTTTTCAAGGTTTAGGGGAGGGCCAGGCTTCTTTTTTTGAAGGGCTCCAACCGTTCTTCTTGAGCGTATGCTCTCTTCATTTGAAGATGTAAAGAGGATAGTCAGGATCTCCTTCCCTCACCTCGAGAGCAGGGGGCCTCTTCTTGCCGACTGAGGGGTAAACGGAGCTCTCTTCTTTCTCGATATCTTGGAGGGCCCTGTCTGTCTTGTTTGAGAATGAGCTCTCTTCTGTCTCATTAGACTGGAGGAAGCTCTCAGTCTCTTGTTGTCGAGGATGAGATGGAGGGCTTTTCTGTTTGGAAGCAAAGGGAGCTCTGTCCTTTCTTGCTAGGGAAGCTCTTCCTCTACCGAAGGGTGAAGGAGCTCTCTTCTCGAAAGAAGCTGTCTTCTCTTACCAAGAATAACTTAGATTGAGTTCTATTCTTGTTTCGGAGGATGTAGTAGAGAGCTTCTCACTTCCCTTTGAAGGCCGCAGGGAGGACCAGACTTCTCTTGTCAAGGTTAGAAGTTTGGAAGAGCTCCATCCTCTCATCTTGATCGTAAGCTGTCTTCCATCTGTTGAAGAGCAGGAGGAGATGGTCAGCAGCTCTCGCCCCTGACTAAGAGAGAAAGGACTCTTGTTCTTGTCGACAAAGAGGTAAACAGAGCTTTCTTCTTAGTCGAAAAGTTAGAGGTGCCTCTTCTGAGTTGTTGGGGCAGGGGACCTGTCAAGGGGATCTAGGGATCTCTTCCTCTACCAAGAGGTAAAGGAGCCGTCCCCTTCTTTCTTGTGAGATTGGATGGAGCCTTCTTCCTGTTTCTGATCTGATCAGCCGGTAGAAAACTCATACATTGTTGGGGGGGCTCTGTTCTCTCTTGCTGGGAGTGAGAGCAACTTGCCAAGAGGTAATGGAAATCTCTACTTTGCAGAAGCTCTGGTCTCTTACCAAGCATAACGCTGGGACCCTTGGGCAGTGCTCTTCTTGTTTTAGAGCATGAAGTGGAGGAGTTCCGTTTCCTTTTTCAATTTTTAGGGGAGGGCCAGGCTTCTTTGTTTGAAGGGCTCCAACCGTTCTTCTTGAGCGTATGCTCTCTTCACCTTTGAAGACGTAAAGAGGATAGTCAAGATCTCCTTCCCTCACCTCGAGATCAGGAGGCCTCTTCTTGCCGACTGAGGGGTAAACGGAGCTCTCTTCTTTCTCGATATCTTGGAGGGCCCTGTCTGTTTTGCTTGAGAATGAGCTCTCTTCTCCCTCATCAGACTGGAGGAAGCTCTCAGGCAGGATGAGGTAGAAGGCTTTTCTGTTGGAAGCTAGGGGAGCCCTGTCCTCTCTTGCCAGGGAAGCTCTTCCTCTACCGAAAGGTGAAGGAGCTCTCTTCTCGAAAGAAGCTGTCTTCTCTTACCGAGAGTAAGTTAGATTGAGTTCTATTCTTGTTTCGGAGGATGAAACAGAGGGCTTCTCACTTCCCTTCGAAGGCCGCAGCGAGGACCAGAATTCTCATGTCAAGATTTGAGGTTTGGAAGAGCTCCATCCTCTCCTCTCGATCGTAAGCTTTCTTCCATGTGTTGAAGAGCAGGAGGGGATGGTCAGGAGATCTCGCCCCTGACTAAGAGAGAAAGGACTCTTGTTCTTGTTGACAGACAGGTAAACAGAGCAAGAGGTGCCTCTTCTGAGTTGTTGGGGCAGAGGGCCTGTCAAGGGATCTCTTCCTCTACCGAGAGGTAAAGGAGCAGCTCCCTTCTTCTTGTGAGATTGGAGAGAGCTCTCTTCCTGTTTTTGATGAGCCGGTAGAGAACTCATACATTGTTTGGGAGGGCTCTGTTCTCTCTTGCTAGGTGTGGGGTCTCTTCACGCTTCCCCAGACAGAGAAGCGACTTAGCAAGAAATAATGGCGCTTTCTACTAGACAAAAGCTCCCTCTCTTGCCACGAAGAGTTTGGGGGAGCGCTCTTCTTGCTTTATGGTTCTTTTTCAAAGCTTGGGGGAGGGCCAGGCTTCTTTGTTTGAAGGGCTCCACCAGTTCTGTTTGAGCGTGTTCTCTTCATCTTTGGAAGCAGCAAAACGGATAGGGGGATCTCTTCCTACACTGAGAGGTAAAGGAGCTCTCTTCTCGAAAGAAGCTGTCTGCTCTTACCAGGAACAACTTAGGTTGAGTTCTCTTCTTGTTTCGGAGGATGAAGTAGACGGCTTTTCGTAAGTACGTCAAGTTCATAAAGCATTGGGGGAAGGCCGGCATGGCCAAAACTTTGCAAAATTTATACATTGTAAAGTTCATAAAGTTTCGGCCTCCCCGCTCCGCTGGAAAGCCAGGCTCTCCATAAAGTTTATAAAGTTTTGCCGATACCCGGAAGTTTATAAACTTTATAAACTTTATAGGCTGTCAGCCAGCTGGGAACCCAGGGAACCCCAAAACTTTATAAACTTTACAAACTTTATAAACTTTACCAACTTTATAACCTTTGTAAAGTTTGTAAAGTTTATAAAGTTTTGGGGAAGGCCGGCGTGGCCCAAACCTTAAGTTTAGAAGCTGTATAAAGTTTGTAAAGTTTATAAAGTCTATAAAGTTCGTAAAGTTTATAAAGTTTCGGCCCGCTCCGCTGGAAAGCCAGGCTCTCCATAAAGTTTGTAAAGTTTTGCCGATACCCGGAAGTTTATAGACTTTATAAACTTTATAGGCTGCCAGCCAGCTGGGAACCCAGGGAACCCCAAAACTTTATAAACTTTATAAACTTTACAAACTTTATAAACTTTATAAACTTTGTAAAGTTTGTAAAGTTTATAAAGTTTTGGGGAAGGCCGGCGTGGCCCAAACCTTAAGTTTATAAGCTGTATAAAGTTTGTAAAGTTTATAAAG
>CAJNDT010002380.1:698328-869202 GCA_905221615.1 Symbiodinium sp. CCMP2592 | reverse complement strand
TTGATTCCTTTTTCAACTAAGGCTACAGTAGAAGAAAAATCTTAACCCACTTTCTATTTCTCGCTCTTTCCCTCTCATTATCTTTCTACTCCTCTATCTCTCTCTCTTTCTATCTTTCTTTCTATTCTTCTCTCTATCTTTCATTCTATTTTTCTCGCCTCTTCTCTATTTCTAGTTCTTTCAACCTCCTTCCGATTACGTAAAATATTTAAATTTCTCGCCTGGATGTAAGATATAAAATATATTGTTAAATGTTCGATTGCAAGATCAGATGCGAAGTCAAGATATTGTAGTAATTTTTTTGGGATAAGATTAGATCGTATGACCAAGCCTTACTAATGCCACGGAGCATCGTGTACTAATAGAATCAACGACCTCCTCGAAATATATAGAAAAATCATAAAAAAAATATCAAGAGAAATAAACTTGAAATTATTATTTCAGATGAAAATTCTGAGGACATGTACTTTATGAACCGAGACCCGAATCTCGTTCTATGAGCGTCTTTTTTGTATTTGTGTCCCTGCATCATTTGTCGCCTTGGGCTTTCTTCTCCTCCTTTCGTTTCCTGGCAAGCATCGACAATGCAATGCTACAACTTGATTGTGGCTTCAGGGTTTCCGATTGCTAAACCCTGACGCTACAAGTCGCCTCTTCTCAGCTTCTTCCCGTCTCTTCCTCTCCTCCGAGAGACAACAAAGCTGCTGAAGCACTAGGCTGCCGTGTTTGGGACACTCAGCTGATACGCTTTGCTGTTTCACTCAAGTGTATCTCATGGGCCTTTTGCTCCCTCTCCGCGTCGTGCTGGAGAATATCCTGCACGAGCAACAGGCAAGTAAGGCATCCACACTGCCCATCTGTCAGCGTTGGAAATGGAAAATGCGTCTCCTGCGCAGGATGGTGGAGCATGCAGAGCAAACCGATCAGCATCGAGAAGACCACCACATGGGTGAGGCTGAACCTCAGCATGTAACACTGCGTTTCGCCGGATGCTTCGCAGCTTCTGCAGCGTTCGTTGGCCTGGCGATCCCCATTGCCCAAGCCCGGTACTCAAATTTCTTGTCCGGGAAAGGAAAGAGCCTGACGCGAAGCCCACAACAGCTGATCTGGAGGACGAGCTTCGAACCTCTGGCGAGCCTAGCGACCACACCGGCAACTTTGCTTAGCTTCTTCGCCTGAGCAACACACAGTCGTGCCAGGAGGAACACGATCACAGTCTTCCATCGGCCTCCTGCTGGACGACGTTCTTGTAGAGCTCACCCAACCTCCGCAGTGACTTTGCTACTTTCATCGCATGTGCAATTCACCGCCAGATCAACAGTCTATGCAGCGGACAAGAACAAGCCAAATCCGCTGATGAAGAGGGCAACCGTGGTGAAAAACACGCTGTCAACAAGGCGTCCAAAATTTGCCTGCCATTGATGCACTTCCAAACAACACCGCCAAGGTCCAAAAGGGGAAACATGTCGGCTGGGCTATCTGCCTTGCCATGGTTTAATAACGGAGTGCAGTAAGTGCAGCTCTCCGTGCTGAAAACGACGACTTGATCGCCTTGGTGCCTCTTCTAGGTACTGGCGGCGCTGTCTGCAGAGTATGTCTACGAACATCGTCGCTGTTCCCGACCTACCATGACTAAGCCAAGCAATCATGCAGCCTGCATGCGAGGGACCACAGCGTGAGAAAGGATGAGAAAGGCTTCTGCATCAAGCATGCTGGTCGGGTGCAAAATCCGCGCTAAACAGCAAGGTAACATTTTACACGGAGGCCGGCACATGAAATCAAAGACTCTTGCGAGGCGGCTAAGGCTCAACCGGGTGCACGTCACTCAAAGCGCTGTGCGTCTCCAGCATGCTCTGTGCAGGGTACGGCTGTGTCGTGCTGTCAGACTTCGTGACGTTGGGCACGGCAGCCTTGACGACTTCGACCTCACCTCCACGCTTGATGAGCATATCACCCGACCGGAGGAGCTCCACAGAGGTACTCGCAGGAGGAGTTGTCGCTGCCACGCTCGCCTCCTTGGCAGCTTCTGCTTCGACTTTTGCCACCTCTGCCTCCTTCAGTGCCTTGCTGAGGTTGCAAGGAGCTGCGGGAGCGGCAGGCTTGGCGCTCAAGCGATTCTCCAGCGCGCCAACAATGGTCTGGATGACTGCTTCCGTGCTATTTTCTCCGCTCTTCGGAGTGAAAGGAAGGCCACCTGACTTGTTAAGCACACCAGCCTCGCCTAGCTTATCCAAGATCTCCATCGATGCTGCGGTGCTATTGATGTCATCGGCCTTGGCTGATTTGGCTAGTTGTGTCGTCGATGCAACGGCTGGTTTGGCTGGTTGTGTCGTCGATGCAACGCTGCTAGAGACGATGCTCGCACGTGTTTCTGTTGTTGACGTTTTCGTGATTGTCGTCGTCGTGCTGGTACCAGTGGACGTCGACGTTGTGCTGGTAGTCGTAGCGGTAGTCGTAGTGGTAGTCATGGTGATTGTGGTAGTGGTGGGGGAGTCTGTGGTGGCGCTTTCCACCGTTGGAGCCAGAGCGCTGCCCAAGGAGTCGGAAGTCACATTTGACGCGTTGCTGAAGGGAAGACCAGCCAATCCGCTGGCATTTCCGGTCGCCAGCACTGGCGCGTCACTTAGCGCAGGTGTCGTCGTGACAGTTGTTGTCGTTGAGGTCGTGGTTGCAGTTGTGGTCGTGTCCGTGGTTGTAACGGTTGTCGTTGTCTTGGTTGTAGTGACTGTCGTGGTCGTATCCGTTTTGGTCAAGGTCGTCGTAGTCGAGGTGCCGGTTATGGTTGTTGTTGTCACGGTCTTGGTTTCGGTCGCAGTGGCAGTCGTGGTCGTTGTCAATGTTGTCGTGGTTGTTGTCTCTGTCTGAGTAACTGTAGTAGATGTGGTTGTAATCGATGTTGTTGTCGTAGTGGATGTCTCTGTTGCCGTGGATGTTGATGTAGTAGTTGAGGTTTTCGTGGTTGAGGTCGAAGTGGTCGGACATGGTGGTAGACTACAGTCCTGCTGATCTCTGTCAACACCTCTGCAGTGAACTCCTGGCACCAGTTTAACAGTTTGGGCTAGATATTTCACAAACATTCAAATCTGATTCAACACCCGCCTGGCGTTGAGGACGGACGATAGTTCCGCTGCCGCTGGCGTGTGCCCCCAGCTCCACACGTGGCGGTACAGACCGACCATTCCCTCCAGTCATCCCATGTACAAGGACTTCGACAAGTAGGATCGAAACCTTGGGAGGTAAATTTGCAGGCTCTTGCCCGAAACGAAGCACCAAAGTAGGCCAATAAAGCATGCGCCAGGTGCAGGTCCAAAGAGCATATCTTCTCCTTCTTGGTCTGTTCCTTGTGAGTCTCGAAGCATGGAAGTCCTCCATTTTGAGCCTGCAGGGGAGACACTGGATGTTGCCAATGACAAGGCAAAGGCCTAAGGCTGCTACTGCGTGATCGTGTTGACGCACCTCTACCATCTGACGGGTGCTGACGGACACTGCTGAGGTTGAACATGGCGGGCATGATGACCAGTCCTGCAACAAGTGGATATGCCAGCGCGAGATCATCACGGAACTCTTGCGACCCAGTTTCCGACCAATCCGTGAAGTAGCAGTCAATCGGGCATTTCTGCACAGGGCTGACAAGAAACGCAAAGGACAGAAGTCTTCAGCTTTCCAACCGCCGACCTCCGTCTCCATGGAGTCGCCCTCACAGTGCTGTCCTCCGCCTTTCTGTGGTGTGTTGTCGCGAATCCTGCGCGGAAAGTATCGAAAAGAAACTTCGCTGACATGTACAGGCATCCCTCCGCAGTTGCAGCGATACCTCGTCCGGGTTCCTTGCTGATGAACGCTCTGATCGGGACAGGTGTCCGACCAATCCTTCGACAGACTCCGACACAGACCACAGTTTTGCATTCAGCATTCGCAACAGCTCAAGTCCTGCCAGTCATCCCATTTGCAGTCCACGCACAAATTGCTGCAATTGGCCTGCCCGTGATCAGTTGCGAAAGGAGCAGGCACTTGACACTAGTTCCAGAAAGTGCAACTTTGCCGAAGCCTCCTCAAACCACCCAAGGCAGTGATCATTGATCTGAGCTCCCATGTTCGTTCGGCGCATCCTAACTCGCGTTCCTTCACAGAAAGGATAGCAGTCCGTCCTCAGACACGAGACAAGCAGGCCGCACTTTGAGTGACATGCAAGGCACCGACTGACAAGCCTTGCACAACTTTTCACAGCCTGACTTGGGCAGTAGCCATTCATTCCAATCTGTGTACACGCACGGGGGTAGCGTAGCGGTTGTGGTGGACGTCGAGGTGGTCGTGGTTTCAGTGGTACTCGTGAAGGTTGTGGTCGTGGATGTGTTTGTTGTCGTTGTGGGCAAGGTTGTTGAAGTCTTTGTGGTGCTGGTGGTGCTCGACGTGCTTGGGACTTCTGGCGAAGTCGCCGTGCTTTCCGTGTCGTTTACCGGGGTCTCGTACTTCTCCAGCATCCACGTAGTCGAGACCGCTGAATCCTGGAACGGTAGCTCACCCGGTTTCTTGGTCAGGTGGATGGGGAGAATGGACAGCTCTGTTGTCGTCACGACCTGCTGCATCGCAGCGAACTTTCAAGAAGCTACAAGTAACAGGCACAACAGGAAGAGCCTTAAACAAGCACAAGTGAAGGCCTGCCTCTTCTTGACAGCAGAGGGCATCAAACCTGATACGTACTGGAGTGACATTTATGTGAATGCGAAGGATGCTGTGCAAAAGCAGAGTGGGTCGAGAGGCGAAGATGCCGCACTGTGTCCACAGCTCAAGGAGGCTGCATCTGAGACTTGGACGATGCATCCTCGATCGGACAAGTCAATTACAATGGGAGGTCGGGAGGTGTGTTCCTTTGGTATGCTGCGGCCTCCGTGTGCTACCGGCTTCTCTATTGCTGGCGCGTCTCCTTCGGAGCTCGATATCCAAGCTGCAAAGGATCCTCGCCGCTGCGTCTCCTTGAACGTTGGCCAGGAAGCCCTCAGTGGGTTAACGATGGCTGAAGCTTTATCGGACTTCAACAGTCTACGTCTGCGACTGGCCAGTGGCTTCCGAGGCTCTCCACTTGAGCAGTCGTGCAAAGCTTGCTTCGAACTGCTGCGCAGGCCAGGGCTGCTGCTTCCAGAGTCAATGCATTGCTCGAAGATCCAAACGCACCTCCCTTTTGTAAGGTCATGACACTTGGCTCCCCAGATGTGCCATTCACTGCGAGCAGCCTAAGGCTGGTCGTGGACATCTGTGTTGTGGAAGGGGGTTCTTCTGTCGTCGAGGTTCGCGTCGACGATGTGGTGGGCAAGGTCGTGGACGTCGATGTTGAGGAAGAGGTGGCAACTGGAGTTGTGGAGTTGGTAGAAGCAGAGGATGAAGACGTGGTTGATGTGGTCGTACTGGTTGAGGTCAATGTGGTTGATGTGACAGTGCTCGGTGTTGTAAGCTCTTCAGACGTCGTAGCCCTCCTCGATGTGGTGGTCATAGATGTGGACTCACTTGTGCTCACAGCCGCCGTGCTTGTGTTGCTCACCAAGCTTGTGGTGGACTCTACCGGCTGAGTGGTCATGGAGGTCGTCGACTGACTTGTCGAGGTTGACTTGGTTGTAGTTTGGAAAGAGGTGGAGGGCGATGTACTTGCCGCCTCTGCCGTCTCTGTCGTAGTGGAACTAGGACTTTCCGTAGACGAGACTTCCTCTGAGCCCAGGTCTTCAGCTATTTCGTCCCCCTGCGAACTCGATGTGGTGCTCTCTTGGGAGGTTGTCGTTGACCGACTGGTGGTTGCTTTTGATGTCGTTGATTCTTCGTCTTCGCCGAAGGCTTCCGTAGAGCTTGTTTCGGTTGTAACGCCAGCCGTCGTACTCGTTTCGGCTTCTGTCGTGGACTCTGTTGTCGTAGTTCGTCCTTTTGACGTCGTCCCCTCCTCCTCAAACTCCTCCTCGGTGGTAGTAGTGGAGTCAGGCGATGTGGTCTTGGAGCTCGATTCTCGGCTTGATGTAGACTCTTCGGTGACAGATGTGGTCTCCTCTTCCTCATAAACCTCCTCAGTAGTGGTGGTTTGCCTAGCCTTTGTTGTCGAACGCTTCGACGTGGACACATCGGATTCCTCAGTAGTGCTTGTTTGATCCTCTGTCGTTGAACGCTTGGATGTGGATGCATCGGATGTAGTCTCCTCATCATCCGTCTCGGTGGTGGTGGCACTGGTACTCGTCTTTTCTTCTTCGGATGTAGTTGTAGTAGAGGGTGAGTCTGTTGTGGAAGTATTGGCTATGGCATGCGACCTGACGATGCCGTCCGAGGCAACAGCAGCCTGGCACAGTACCAGTGCTGGATCAGCACAGTGCACGCATGTCACTGAAACCCTGCTTCATCATGAGGCCTCCATCAGAGCTGATCTGTCGGTGCGCATGATATGTCTCCTGAGCAAATGAATCACTGCGCAAGCGATCCGGGTGATGGCATGCGCCGCATGGCAGCAGGGTCCTGGGCATCACCTTGCCCGATGGGTTGACCTTCAAGCATGGGAAGAGAGCGCGAAAGCAAGCAGGCCATTTCACCCACTTTCTGCCCCACCTCTGCTTCTGCGTCCGAGGAATCATGCAGGGTCAGTGCCGCAGACAGGTTCAGGATGCAGAAGAGCACCCAGCATCTCATTGATATGAACCTTTGCTGCCCAACCCATGCCAACTCCTGAACAAGCGACAGCCATCAGATTCGAGCTGAGGCACTTATGGAATGTGGCAGGCAACCGCAGTGTCCATGTCATGTCGGACACATCTCACAAGCCGAGAACGGCTGCGAAATAAGGGAGGCTAGTGCAGTAACACTCTCTCGATGACCTCCTAGCTGGCGGTCTATACATCCTGTCTCCAGCATTTTGCCTCTTTGGTCCTTACGTCTCATCATTGGCTGGCTGAGGCGAGTACATTGCGCGCACATTCACAAAATTATTCTCTACATGTTGCTACAAACATAAGAAATGACGGGGTACAAAGGTGCCTTCCAGCACTTTGGGATGGACACGTCTTCGAGCCCCGAGCTAGTTCCATGCACTGGAACCGAATTCACATCGCTGCGGGTACGGGTCGTAAAAGTGAGGACTGACCTTTTGCATGATCACCATGGTAGTCACCAGCAGAAAGACGGAAGCAAGGAAGGAGCCTTGCTCTGCATCTTGCGGCTGTGCCGTAAAGAGTGCCAGCCAGCAAGCGAGCTGGCATGGTTTCAGTCAAACAGAGCTTCGGGAGCCGGTGCCATCGCTCAAGAAAAAATGCTTGACCTCGTCCCAGCATAACACAAACGGCGTGGAGCAGACACCATCCAGAACTGCTTGCATGATTTCTCCGACCGCAGATTGAGTGCACAGCTGCAGTGAGGCAAGCTTTGTGTCCTTGCTGCGTAGTCGAACCACTCGAGAGAGAAGGCATGCTTGTTTTGCAGATCGCAGCACATTTACTCTAGCCGTGCCACAGCAATCATTATGAGCCCCCAGCTTTCGCAAACTGCAGCATCTTCTCTCTTTGTGCAGCGCTCGGGCCTGAGGGAGGAGATGATGTCGAGCAGATGAGCCATGATGAGGCATCAATGAATCAATTCAGGTTAGGACCCCCTTGTCTCGTAGGCGAGTAAGGCGACATGAGGCCAGCCCTGCAAAAGATGCAGAGACGACGAAGCTTCGGCTGACAATGGGCTGAGGCTCGGGCCCACTTCTGGGAGACACGGGCACCTGACCGCAGCAACAAAGTCGTCTGTGCTCCCAGGCACGAGACCCAGAAGATGCGCAACCGTGCGCAGCCTCGAGGGGTGCTGGCTGGCCAATGTTCTCCCTCACCTTTCAAGGGCACGAAAGCCCTAAAAAAAAGTGCCACGATAAACAAAAGCAGTCACCGAGCCTGAGAAGAGTCCAAGCAGTCTTGCTTGCGAGACAAATGGAAGACATCACCCTCGAAGTCCTGTCAGACACGGACATGCTTTCAGATTCAGGGCCACGTTTCCGCCTTGTTGAACTCTTTCTCGCGATGGCGACCTGCAGAGAGAAGCCCACGTCGCTCCACGTCAGGAGGCGCCCGACATCTGATACAAGTTGCTTTTTTGCATTGCATTTGACTTCAACCCCGAACTGTCGATGCACATGCACGTCAGCACGTGGCCGGCAATGTCAGCAAAAATTTGAACAAGCAACCCCTAGGGACACAATGGACAAAGAGCTTGAAACTCATGCTAGCGAAGCGAATAAGTTGCTCCGACAACAGGGTTCGTGCAAAGGAAAAACGTTGGAAGTTCACGGCTGAAATCGGACCTCTCGTCCTCCGTGAGATAACCCAGAAATGTGCTTTGCAACTTCCCGACATCATGCTCAGCTGATATCTGACGACCATCGACAAAATGCCAACAAAACACAAACCCCTCAGCACGATCCAAGGCAGGCCAAGGCAGGCACGTGAGACCTCTGCATTGATGGCCATGCCTTCTTTGCTGTCCCAAACGCCCCGCTCCACGGCGAGTGCCTGGTGGCTGACACCAAAGGAGCCAAGGAAGGAAAACGGCGGGGGGGGGGTTGCCCTTGTTCTGCCTGCTCCAGTTCAGCAGCCTTTTGGCCTCTGGGAGTCTTGTGTCCATGAAGCGTCGACGACATCTCCGCCTGCGGCCAGGGCAGCCAGCAGGCTTTGGTGGACCTTCTGTGCAACGTGACGGTGGATAAGGCCTCCTTCCTGTTTGCAGGGGTGGTGGCACCTGCCAGCCTGACAAGTCATTCATCATGTCAATATGCGGCATTGTCTGCCGCCTGGCAAGCTCCCCTGGTTCGGCCTTCCTTCCTCCCGGCGTGCTGCCTCAATTTCACCGCGATGATCCAAGAAAGTGCATGTCGATGTGCCAATGATATCCTGACACAGCCACCGACCAGTGGCTCGGGTTGATGCATCTCGCAAAGCAAGTGAATGTTGCCTGGCGCTGCTGCGTCGGTGCTTGACGCCGGCCCATTTCGGAACCGAACAGGTCGGAGTAGTTGCGCATTTCCTTGCCACTTCTCCTTCCGGTCCCGAGCCACTGGATGCAGTTGCATTTCCCTCTGGAGCCCTCCCACCCATTTGCTTCGAAACCGAAAACCGACTGGTTGAACAGCTGAGAACTCCAACTATTGAAATTCAAGCACTTCAGAAAGGGTCGAAGGAGTACAGCCAAGGATTCTCTAAGGATTTCAATGATTTTCATTTATGTCCAACCTGTCGTGGCATGTATGATCGAACCAATTGAAAGGGTGCTTGCTTCAATCGTTTCAACAGCCTTGGGATCCGAACATCTCCAGTGACGGAATCCATAGAATGGTTTGGTTCTCAAGCATTTCAAGTGGCTAAAATGCTATACCTATACGAAGAGAGTAGTAGCCCGCAAAATAAATAGACCCCAAGTCTCTCGCACCGGCTCTCGTTTATACCGGCAAATATGAGTATATTCTAAATAGACAAACGTAAGTATACATGCATGTTCGTCTGCGTGTGTATATATATATACATATATATATATATATGCTATATATATATATGTATATACATGATGCACTGTCACTCCTGTCTGCCTTGCGGCAATCCTTTTCAGCACAGCCGCACAGGTTGTTGAGTGCTCGAAGGCAGGGCAGCTCACGTTTTGAGTGCCTGCCACACCCACGGCTCCACTAAAGGGAGGGTGGGCGGGCCAAGAAAAGCTGCACATCCGCTTCGTACATCATGCGCAGTCATGATGCACTGTCACTCCTGTCTGCCTTGCGGCAATCCTTTTCAGCACAGCCGCACAGGTTGTTGAGTGCTCGAAGGCAGGGCAGCTCACGTTTTGAGTGCCTGCCACACCCACAACCGACTCAGGGCCGTTCACGCGCCCGTTGCGTCTCGCCTCTTACTGCAAAGGTGTAAAGGAAACCAGCAGCTTTGATCCTCGTCCGCACTTCTGCAGAAAGCGTCGGGAGTAAGTTTACGGCCATCATCTCCTGCAGATAGTGCTCCAATGTGCTTTGCGATCTTACCCGCATGCGCCACATCAGATCAACGACCGAAGCACCTTTTTGAAAAGCCGAAATTGCTCCTCCGGCTCGCAGCGAAGCTGGTGTCACCTTAAAGTGCGTCGGCACCCCCAGCAGTTGAAGAAGCTTGTCCCATCGCCGTCGGTACACCGACGGACTCCCAGGGTACAGGCGCGCAGCAGCAAAGAGCCTGCGCCACTGTGACTGCAGAAAAACCACTGCCTCAGGATCGTGAAGCTTCACGTGCTGCACTCTTGCAGCTTTCCTGCGGCTTTTGGGTTTTCCTACTCTGATGTAGATCCAGGGATGAAGCTCATCCAACAGATCTTCCGGCGTCAGAACGTCTCGTCTGAATGCCTTCAGAATCTCGCCAGGCCTAGCAACAGAGTAAAAACAAGCCAAGGTGACGCAGGCCCACCGAGTCCACTTCAAAGCCAATGCAAGGCCCACCATGGCCTTCAGCAGAGCTTCTGGAAGCGGCGTACGGTGAGCTACCGGTTGCAACTCTTCCCAACGGCTCACCATATCCCAGGCGGGCTTAAGGTGAACTCTCAACAGCGGCAGGATCTTCTGAGAATGGGCCAACAGCTGACGATAACTCCCCAGCGAAGCACCTCCTCGGTAGAGCTCGTCAGCGTAGTCTCGCAGCACCAGAGACAGCAGAGCGGGACACTTAAACAGATCCAGCACTGCCGCCTCAGACAGTCTCTCTCGCAGCCATGCTTTGAAGGTGTCCCAGATGCGCACGCGGATCTTCACAGTGACCGGCTCCAGCAGGTCGACGTCGAAAAGGGACCCTCGCCGAGGTTTGGACAACTTCGGGGGGCCTGGATTTTTCGCTTCCCCGATCCGAGCTGCGTCATCCCGAACGCAGCACGAGACAGATGAAGTTCGGCTCTGAGCAGCATCCAGAATGGCAACCGCCAAACGTTCGCAGGCACGAGGGGGCATGGCACCAGCCAGCTCGGTCCGAGTACACTTCTCTGGTCCAAGCCTGCCCCGCAAGCGCACATGCTCATGCTGTCCCGAACAAAGCTCCTCCAGTCCAGCAAGCTTCGTGTCAGTGAGAACTCGCGTGCGTTTTCGCCAAGGCCGACCGTATCTGCACTGGTCGAAAACCCAGTATTGCAGAGCAGGGTGCTCGTGCTTCAGGCTGCAGATCAAGGGATGCATCCAAAGGAGGCTCGTCGCTGGGTTCTCCAACCAAAAGGGGATACCTGCCAGGACTAAACCCCTAACGAGACGAACGACGAAGGCAACGTGTGCGTTCCCTCGCTCGAGCTTTGCTGCATCCGCTGGCCCAGCAGCGGGGACACCCAGGGGGAACTCGGAAGTGCGCAAGGAAGGCTTGCAGGCCGAACTAAAGCTAGCTGACCCTAAAGCAATGCCAACCGCGAAGAACACCCCTGAAGACACGGCTGAGATTATGCGCTCCTGCAAGGAAGCGTCAGAGAGATCTTGGTCTGCTCCGTGCGCCCAGTCGAAAGTCAGAGCCCAAGCGGCCCCTTGGGCAACAACAGCCTTTGCGACCCCTCGGCTGCCAGCGTAGAGGCACAGGTAACCTGGGCAGTTAGGTCGCTGAGCTGGTTTTGGCCTACGCCCAGACGGCCACAGAAACTGCTTTGGTGAGCACAGCTGCAAAAGAGGGTGCCCAAACACGGAGGCAGCAGGTTGCTCCTCCGGTGTTTCAGTGCAAGCAACCTCGACGGGCACTCTTGCCGAGCCGAAGTGGGCTTCGTTTTCGGACCCCAAGCCCGGACTGGTATCCCTGGCTTCGAAAGCCTGCTGCAGCTCAGGAAACCCCTGCAACTGAAGAGGATCCAACCCTCTGCCCTGCAAGAACTGGTCAAGTCCCCTGAAGTCTCCCAACAAAGCTTCCTGCAACCAACTCGGTAACGGCTCACAAGGGGATCGAACTGGCAAGAATCGAGTCGGGTCATCGCTGGGATTGTCTTCACTGGCTACGTAGGAGTAATGCGGATGCAGATTGAAGAAAAGGACCGCGGGCAGTGACGCGCGCAGCCGGCAGTTCAAAGAAAACGAGCTCGACCGACCCTTCACAAGCGCTCCTAAGCACACCTGCGAGTCCAGCAGGGCTAGGCTTCGGGCGCTTTCCCAAACGTTAGTGCACAGGGCTTCTTCGGCGGAAATATAAGATTCCAGTTCTTTGATGTTTATGTGATCAAGCTTTCTCTTTTTGAACACAGCACCAAGGCGGAACTTCAGCTTCCGGGTCAACTCCGTCCAAAGCGCATGTGTCCGGTACGATTCTCCCGGCAACTCGTACTCGGCATCAAGCATGCCAGCCCTGCGCAAGGTAGTCTCGGAAGGCCCCAACAGCTTGTTCCAAAGGCCTTTTACCAAGGCGTGCCTCCGGAGCTCCTTTGCGAAGTCAGCTCCAACTCGAGTGGTCACGAAAGCGCCTCGGGTGTCGGAAGCGTCAGAGGCAACAACGCAGCCGGAGGTGGCAGCCCGGAGATCACAGACAATCAAGGGGGCTAACACCGAGAGCCGAAACAGCTCCAGCCTGAGCTCGACGGAGGACTCAACCAACTCGCTCCTGGCACGCCCTCGCTGGAGAACGTAGACCTCCTGGAGGAGACAAAGCGCCCGGCGCCGAAAACTAAGCACGGACACCCAAGACCCGGCTAAGACCTCCAGCAGCGACACAGACACCAACGGGAGTTGAGCAGCGGCAACCGTCAAGGAGGCCAAGGGGACCAAGCGAGCCCAGCTCGGCCTGACGATACCTTCCTCGCCAAACACCTGCGCTCCCCAGAACTCCCCATTAGTCTCACAGAAGAAAGCCTTCCCAGGATGCCGTGGTAAGCCAGCCGCGAGGTACGCAGCTCGGATCCGCTCGACAAGCAAAGGGCTCGAGCACGCAGCCAAGTCAACAGGAGTGCCACGGCAGACTTTTTCAAGCAGTACAAGGTCGTCGATGACAATGCCGAGGGCGCTCGGTCCTCGAGGAACGCGCCCATGCATGGTGAGCAATGTTCGGAAATCGGCGACTCCAGCTGCCATCAACAATCCAACATGGGCGGCTTGACCAAAAGACACCGCGTTAGAATCACCCATGGCCATCGTGTGGACGGCTGCGACAACAGCCTTTGATTGCCAAAGCTCGGCGTGAAAAGCACGGAAATGCTGAAGCTCCTCAGGGCGGAAAGTGCCGACGATCCTGTACTTAGAGCACCGGTCGCGGCTCACGTGAAAATTATAATAATAATCACGTATATCTTCGCCGCTCAGGATGAACTTTTCATGCGGTGCAAGCTCGAGGTCAACCAACGACGCTGCCGATGCCATGGTGGCAACCCACCGCGTATCGATCTCGATACAGCTGTTTTGAGGCCTAGCGTCAACAATCAGACGGTCTGCCGTCAAGCTTTTTGGGATGCAGAAGAGACCACATGCCGTACGAGAGTCGAAAGCTGCACCGTCGAACAAGGCTAACCTATCTCCCGAGTCAAGAGCTGCAAGGAAAGCAAGCCGTGCCCCCTTCGAGGCCGCACGAAACTTCACCTTCGGCACCGGTTCCAACACCTCATCAATGGAAATCTCATGCCGAGAAGGGTTGAGGTACAAGCTCCGCATGTGCCTATCCAAGTAAGGTGTCGGATCGAACTGCGGAGGAGGCGGGAAGCTCAACCGTGCAATCTCGACGTCCTTTGCTAAGTGGTGCTGGCTAGCGAAGTGGCAATCCCCACGCTCAGCAGCAAGACTGAGCTCACGGACTTGCGATTCAACCTGTTCCACCTTGCTCGCTGCTCGGCCCATGTCGGACGCGGTCACAGGAGGGAAGGAGTTCCATGCAGCAACGCGCTCGGCAACCCGGGTCCAAGCACGACCAACTGGCGCTCCAACAGAACAAGCCTCAGCACGGTGATAGAAGGAAGCGCCCGGCCCTTTTGCCACGCGGTGCAATGGCTCAGACGCTAACGAATCGAGAACCGAAGCAACAAGGCTCAAAGCTCGCTGATCACAATCACTAGAGGTAAGTGCACTGACGCCTAGGGAGGCGAGGGTATTCGAGAAGAATTGGACCCGATGCGGGCCGAAAGAAGTCGTGGTGCAGGCTGTGAGGCGAGATGCCAAAGGCGCATCCCGACGCAAAAGGTCATGCAAAGCGTCCCAGTGTAAGGCTGAAGTCACAGTCGAGGCTCCGGCACCGGGAGCAGAAGGAGACGAACTAGCCATCCCCACGACGGCCAGCAGGAGGACCTGCTGGCCAAATCCACACAAGCGGCTCATTTACCCTGACCCCCGGAGGGGCCCGGTTTCTCATTTCCATCACCACGCTTTCCACCTCCACCTTTCCGCCTATCGGCCTTGTCATCCCCCTCCGGGACTCCAGTGTTGTCCGCGTGGCCTTGGCGACCCTTTCCTAACTTACGCTTCGCCTCTAAGTGAACATCGAGTTCGCGGACTCGGTGGAGGAAGAGTTCGCACCATCGCGGTTCCAGCAATCGGGTGTGGAAGGATTCCAAGGGCTCGGCCTGAGCAGATCGGCGATTCGCAAACACCCCCAACGGAGCCGGTGCCTCAAGCAGGACCTGGTCAGCTATCACCCACGACCCGTGATCTAGGGACTGCTGGTCCCCCGACGCAACAAGTAATGCACAACGAGCTCGAGCCTCATCCGTCTTTCCGAGCCGCAATGCATCCCAGACTCCGCAAATCCCCCAAAGGAGCCGTACGGTAGTGGGATAGTTGCCTAAGTGGCTGCGATGTTCCAACCACGCACGCGCAGTTGCGCGCGACTCCTCCAGGGAAGTACCGATTCGCCTGTGCAACAAGTCCTCCTCAAGGAGCCGCTCTATGGATCCATATATCTGTTCCGGCTCCCTGACAAGTGCCTCCCGAAGGATCCTCAAAGCTGCGCTCTTCGAACGCGACCCTGAACCCCCGACACCAACAAGGTCATTGCTACCGGAAGCACCCTCGGCCCGATCAAGCGCAACCTCAAGCCGGGTTCCAACTTCTGGCCTCGCCTTAGGCTGAGCAAGCTTTGCAACAATCTTTGTGAGGGCGACCACCGCAGCTTCAATGGGAGGGGCAGCAGCCCCTCCTGTCACAAGCGGGTCTTCCTCATCATCCTCCTCACTCGTCGCGACACCAGCACCTAAGGGAGGAGCTTCGCCAAGAGGGTCGGCAGCGGCAACAGGAAAATCAGGCAACTTTCCACCACGCTGTCCAAGCAACTTGCGAACCTCACCAAGCGATCCCAAACTGACCCCGGCTTCCTCGGCAGCTCGGACAACACTCGGATCAAGTCCCGAAAGCTCCTGCGCACGGCCTGGTAAGCGAGGGGTTCCCGGCACGGACCCCTCTTTTTTGGGTTTACGCTTTGCTTTGGCGGCCTGGGTCGGCCCGGCCGCTTTTGGCGCAGTCGCATCCCCAACCAACTTCTCAAGAGAAGCACTCATGCGAGCCATGGTGGCCTCTAACGTTGGGGGTGTTCTCTACCATCATTTGTAGGCCTCTACTATGACAGAAACCCTGGCGACTCCGTGCCGGCAACGGGCTTACAACAGAAACTGTAACGGAACGTAGTGGAGCTGTAACGGATTTGTCGCGGAGCTGTAACGGACCTGCAACGGAGCTGTAACGGAAGCTGTAACGGAGCTGTAGCGGAGCTGTAGCAGAAGCTGTAACGGAGCTGTAGCGGACCTGCAACGGAGCTGTAACGGAAGCTGTAACGGAGCTGTAACGGAGCTGTAGCAGAAGCTGTAACGGAGCTGTAACGGACCTGCAACGGAGCTGTAACGGACCTGCAACGGAGCTGTAACGGAAGCTGTAACGGAGCTGTAACGGAGCTGTAACGGAGCTGTAACGGAGCTGTAACGGACCTGCAACGGAGCTGTAACGGACCTGCAACGGAGCTGTAACGGAAGCTGTAACGGAGCTGTAACGGAGCTGTAACGGACCTGCAACGGAGCTGTAACGGACCTGCAACGGAGCTGTAACGGAAGCTGTAACGGAGCTGTAACGGAGCTGTAACGGAAGCTGTAGCGGGGCTGTAACGGACCTGCAACGGAGCTGTAACGGACCTGCAACGGAGCTGTAACGGAAGCTGTTATAACGGACTGTAGCGGAGCTGTATAACGGAGCTGTAGCAGAATGCTGTAACGGAGCTGTAACGGACCTGCAACGGAGCCGTAACGGATTTGTCGCGGAGCTGTAGCGGACCTGCAACGGAGCTGTAACGGAAGCTGTATCGGAGCTGTAGCGGAGCTGTAGCAGAAGCTGTAACGGAGCTGTAGCGGACCTGCAACGGAGCTGTAACGGAGCTGTAACGGAAGCTGTAACGGAGCTGTAACGGAGCTGTAGCAGAAGCTGTAACGGAGCTGTAACGGACCTGCAACGGAGCTGGTAACGGAAGCTGTGACGGAGCTGTAACGGAGCTGTAACGGACCTGCAACAGAGCTGTAACGGACCTGCAACGGAGCTGTAACGGAAGCTGTAACGGAGCTGTAACGGAGCGGAAACTGAGGGCCCAGGGTGGGTAGCGCAAATCCCATAGTAAATGATGGTAGAGAACACCCCCAACTCTAACGCAGCAAGGCGAGTCTCCGGATCAGGATTGGAGGCCGCCGTTAAAAAGGAAAACTGAGCATCGGCAACTTGTACCAATGCAGTGGCATAAGGCAAAGTGGGCGAGCCGTCAGGACCACTGAAGGTCACGTCGCAGGACTGCCAAGGTTCTCCAAAAACAATGGTATCCACGACGGTTTGAGAAAGGAGCCCAAGCCACACTTTCAAGGAAGAAGCCGCAAGCTGGGTGCGATCACTGCTTTCGGAAGCTGCAACCTCAACCAACACCGGCTTGGTGAAGGGCCCCGCGGGGAGCTTTCGCTTCTGCACTTTTTTGTCCCAGGCTTTCTGCGGGAGGGCCGCCACAACACGCTGGTTCATAACTGAAATAAGGATCACAGCTACACGCTTGCGTGCCGCCGACTCGCCAACAGTCAGCACTCCAGGCTCATACTCAAAAACCGTGTCCCCGCCCGTCCAAACATACTGCAACACTTCTGGGCGAGGGACGCTCTCTTCGCTATCACTGCCTGGTTCAGACATCGTCACCTCTCACCGGCAAGGGAATCCGAGCCGCCTGGCACGCAGCCTCCGCCTCCCAAATCGAAGGAAATCCACAAAAGAGGCTCTCACCCAGAGCTCCGTCCCTCTCGGTATACCGACAACACGCACGATAGGAGCTGACAAGCACAGGAGGATCAAGCAGCTCACCCGCGTGATTTTTCACAACCAAGTACACACGATTGCTCAAAGGATTTCGTGAACGACCGCTGTTACCTCGGAACTCACCGTCAATCCCCCGACGAAAGAACAACCCAATGTCAAAAGCAATGGCCCGTCTCTCTTCCTGGGTGATGCGCTGCGACGGTGGCAACTGCACTGGAGCTGCCTGAGCAGCTGGAGCCCGCGTCGGGCTCGGGGCCGAAGCCCTGCGAGGGATATCTGTCGGAGCGACACTAGGGGCCGCTACACTGCCCAGATCGGCAGCTGAATAGGCACTAGAGGGACTGCCGGGGTCAGTTGCGTCCTGGAAGTCCAACCGGCGACGCACAATGTCACTCAAGATCCCGTGCTCCCTCTCCAAAGCCCGAACAGCTAAAGTCAATTCCCGTACAGCCAAAGTCAACTCTCGAATCTCGGCCTCTCCCCTGCTCATGAAATAAAGCGATACAAGGGCTCCCCACTGCGAGACCGCCGCACACTGGCACGAACGAAGCTGGACCACCAAACGCGGAAGAGGTAAAGAGAGTCGATTAGGGGACCTAAAAGAAACCCTATGAGAACCCCGACCAGCAAAGACGGCAGATGCAAGTCCTCGATCGATACAGCCGCGGGGCAAGTCCCGCACGCACTCAGAAGCTCAGCAGCGGCCGGCACCTGTAACCCAGTTGGCTCGTACGCCAACGCCTCGAGGAAACGGAGGCCGAAATGAGCTAGGGACCCACCTACCAAACTCACCTGTAAGGGGCGAGACATTCAAAGCCAAGAAAAGCTGCACATCCGCTTCGTACATCATGCGCAGTCATGCAAGCAATCACGTGTACTTGGACTTGTACATGCACATGTACATGTGTACATACTAAATAGGCTGTAATATGCGGCTAACAGATCTGCCTTGGAGGATGTTCCTGTGCATAGCCCCCCGGTGCCTGCACTGGACAGACGAGTCTAAGTGGCTTCGGAAGCTCCTGACTGTGCTGTGCAGTCTCTGCGCCTCTGGAGCCACCTCGGGCTGCGGCATGGTGTTGTACCCTGAAGCAGCCAGATTGGCTTGGAGCCTGGGGTGGGACTGCCATGGACGGGACGTGCACATGTGTGGGTGTGTGTGCATGTATGTATGTATGTATATATATATATATATATATATATATATATATACATATACATATACATATACATATATGTGCCTACATACAGATATACTTGTTATATATAAATATATATGTAATAAACACTTAACATACATTCTCTGAGCTGTCGGCCTTTGGCTGGCAGAGGAGCGCCTGCTAAGCGGGGTCAGGCTATTTGTCTAAGCTGCGATCTTGATGGGTCTTCTAGGATTCCAGGAGATAGGATTAGGGGGACCCACCGGCATGTAGACCCTTTCAACAAGCTCCTTATTTAAGAGGGCCAGAAGGAGGGTCAAGAAGGGTTTTCTGTAAGGGGTTTTCCTCATACTGCCTAGGATCTTCTGCCTCCCCGTGGCACCGCCGGGGACTGTCCCGTGCTGCTCATGGAGAGACGAATCGATGGCCAGGTAATCGGTCTGACAGCATTGGACATCTGCATGAAAATCTAAGACATCGTACGGGGTTTCAAGCTCCACAGTCGGAAAGCTGCGTCAGGCTGGCCCCGTCAGCCACGAGGTCTGATTTGCCCATTGTTCGATTCACCAGCCGCTCCTGCCGGAGGGCAAAGTGGTGATGTCGCAGCAGAAAATCCCGGATGCAGCCTTTTGGAACAGCTCCGAGGACATCTCCCTTGTCTTTTTGTCCTGCAAATTTGCACGAAATCTCACTCAATATCTTCTCCTACAGCCCAAGCCAACAGTCCTTGGCATCCAAATTGGCACGCTCCGCTGCGTGGCTCTTGTGGCGGCAGCGCTCGTTCCGCACCTCGTGCGGAGGCATTGAGTCATTGAGATCATACTTCGTTACTCGGATAGGCCGGCCAAAGCTCGGCCATGCTCGGCCCATGGCATCGTGCCACTTCAAATCCACGGAGGTCGACCAGAACTCCTGAGTCCAAAGGCACGCTTCCCGTTGGGCCGTGGGCCCTCGGGGATCCAGCCTTGGGCATGAACTGCGCGTCCCGCTTTGTCCCGGGCCCGTTCGCCGCACTGCAGCCAAATGCGTGTGCAGCGAGGCTCTCCGAATTGCACTCATCGGGCACTACTCTTCGCGCTTACGCCTGATGCCAACTGTCAGACGACAGATTGTGCAGGCTGCCGAACCTGCTTGCTGGCAGCACGGCATGGTTGCCCGTCATCAGGGCATACTTCATTTCCTGCGGCCTGCATCGGAAGTTCTGATGTCTGATGCGAAGTCACATGGCCCGGAACCCCGCCCGGCCGGGCGCCTGGGCAAGTTCATGGCCTCTGGCACGCCGTTCTTCTGCACGTAGCTCTGCCGCAGGTTCTCGAGAAGCTCCTTGCGACAAACAAGCGAAGGGCAGAAGCGACGTTGAGGTCCCCTGGGCACGGCACTTGGGTCCTTCTGCCTGCTGGCCGAATACACCGACTTGTCAGAGCCGTTTTCATCGAAGATGTTGGAGGTCATGTGCACCAGCCGGCGCTCCCTGTCAGTTCCGCACTGCGCATGCGTGAGTGCTCCTGTGAAGAAGGCCTTGCAGTCAGCTCCGCCATGGCACCTAATCTGGCGTCCTACTCTGGCTACTTCGGTCGACCTCGGTTGATAGTGTCCAGTTTCCTGCACTTGATTACAGTCTTGGTCCCCATGTGTACCAACTGCCTCTCCTTCTCCGCTCAAGATCCGCCGGGCTGGCGACAACTGCAGAAACAAGCGTCAGCCATCAGCAGGGAAGCGACGGAATGCAACAGCGATGGAGAAGCATGTCCGAGCAGATGCCAAGTTTTCGAAGTTCTGCGCTAGCCCCTCTGGTGCGTCACCCAGCCTCTCTGAAGCGCATCGTGTCGCAGTTTTTGCGACAACCCACGTGGAGTTTCGCTCCACGGTCTTTTCATAACTCTTGCTGTTTTTAGCTTTACGGAGATTTGATGGAGCCTGCAGAGTCTGGTCACTACAGGCAACTGTGAACATGAACACCGTCTTCTGGATGAGTTCTACCGTACCTTTCTTGACCCAATCCCTTCCTTGTGTCCAGCATTTTGTGCTGTGTTGCATGGTCTGCTGCCTGTGTACTCTGGACTCTGCACGCAGCTTGAAGGCCGCTTCAACGGCACTGGCCTCGAGCACAGGCAGGGAAAGCTCCTCTCATCCCGAGCAGTGAGAGCAAGACTTAAACAGTGGCAGTGCTGAGATCCTGGCAAGGGGACGAGTGGTGCAAGACCTCACCACTCATCTTCTCCTGCCACGGCTTTTGCTTGTGCTGCGTCGGCGCCGCTTTGACCTGCTGCTATCGCTGCTTCTCCGCCTGAGCAAGGCTCGCTGAGCTGCAGATTCAGCTCAATGCGTCCGCATTCAATTCTGCCTTCGACGGCGGTCCCTGCTGCGATCTCGGCTGCGGCTTCGCTCTTTACCACCACCTGCCAAGCCGATCACTGAGGCTATGCCGTCAGTCATGCCCTGCCGACTTCCGAAGACGCTAGCCTCCACCTCCGCCCCTCGCTTGAGCTCGGGCGCGCTCACGCTCCAGGAAGAGGTCACGGCCTCGCAAACCGCGAGAATTCCGGCCAGTAGCTGTGGCTTTCGGCTGGCGGCTAAGGCCCGCACTTGTGACTTCCAGATTCCGCTCTGTGGCCGTGGGCGGTGCACCACGACCCCTGCCCTTCCCCTGCATGTATTGCGCCTCACGGCGACAAAACAAGGGCGAGAGGCTTGAGGGGCTGCAGCCGTGCCTTGAGGAGCATCCCATCTATCACAACTTGTCCAGCGTTTATGGCTTCCAGCGCCCTGCATGAAACGGAGCGCGTCCTGTGCTCCCTCGCGGTGAGAGTCTTGCCCTTCTGCCTCTGTGCAGCTTCAGGCGTCGAGAAGCGAACCTGACAAGCTGAGAAAGGCTTCTGCTTCTGCAGACGTCTGCAACCCGCGAATGCCGGCAGCTCCAGGTACGAGATGGTACGAGCAGCTCTATTACTGCCTTCGGGGGCTCCTCTTCCGGGTTTTGCCGATTGCCCATGTGAACCAGATCCACCTGGCCAAGGGCCTAAGGGCGACCCTGGGACAGCACATGTTTGCGTCTTCGGTCCAAGTGCCAGCCTGGCCAAACTGCTCCATGTGGCCTTTCAGCGCCTCAGCTGGGCTCAGCTGCCAGATTAGCGGATAAAACGGGGGCACCTCTTCGCGCCGAAACGAGCCAAGTCGCAAGGCGGTTAATACCCGGTACCACGCCCTCCGTTATCTGGATGCAGGTGCTCATGCCTGCTTCGGCACACCCTGACGACCCACCAACGGTTGCTTGAGATAGTCAGCTGTCAGCTGCCTGCGAGGTCGTGGGCGGGCCCGCCAACTTCGCTTCGATCGCCTAGCTGCAAACCTCCGTCGAGCGAATGCCCTTCACTCCCCTTCCCCAGTACAAAAGACTGCAGGTCGGCATGGCCTGGACGTTCAAAACTCCCATGTGAGGGGCTTTGCTACAAATGGATGAAACCCGCCATCTGCTGAAGCCACAGGCGGTGCAGACGCCCAAACGCCAATCTATGAGAGCAGCAGCGGAGGCGAAGCCTCGTGCCGTGAGCTACGCTGAATCCCGCTTTTTGCCCCTGCATCAGATCGGGTGTGCAGACATTTCATACATCTTGTATGCTATGCGTCCAATACACTTCCCGACTTTGTGTCGGGCGGCGTTTGAGATGCAACGACTATAGTGCGAAAAACAGAAGCATGTGCCAAGAGAACATAACAAGGTGTCATCAAAATTTGCATATGCTTCTGCTAGAGACTGCATGCAGTTGAGGCGGGGGCATCAACCACATGCTATCTTAATTTGCAGCTAGACAAGACATTGCCCACAAACTTGACCACACGCCAACGGAAAGTTGGCGCTTCGGAAACGGAAAGAGCTAACAAAGCTGCGAACTCACCGAGCTTCCCGAGCTAGGGTGCCCGAAGTGCCCGAGTTCGAGTGCGCAGTTCCAAACGTAAAACGGATGGAAAACACGGCGGCACACTGTGCAGGGGTGAATGTGAGCCGTGTCACAGTGCTCTCAGAGGATTGCACTTCCAACCGAAGGGTCTGTACAGAGGGTGCCTCGCGAGAGGTTTTATCGTCATCCCCTGAAAAGCAGAAAGCGGTAAGTTTGGCACGTCGCGGAGAGACTTTCGACAGCTGACGGCCAGCCACAAAACCTGCCACCAACAGCCAACTCCCTCTACCTCAAGCCTTGAGACAAGCAACAGGCCCTTGCCTAGACACTGCGACCTGGAAGCACTGGAAGAGGATGCAATTTCTGAACTACAGATGCCAAACGCCTTCTTCCGAACTCAGGCAGCCACAGTCCGGCCGTCAGCCTCTGGGCCTCTGGCCTGGTAGCGACAACTTGTCTCGCCTATCGTCTATCGTGGCCTTTAGCTGCTTGACTTCTGAGGTCCTCACAGGCAGGTTAGCCAACCGGCACAGAGGCAGAACACTGTATGTGCCTCAGATGTGCAAGAGGCTTTGCATGCGAGACTGCGGGCAGGGTGCAAACCCATGGGAACACTCAGGCAGATGCTGCTGCGAAGCCGAGGAGACATGCATAACGGATATTCCAACAGCCTTCGGATGAAATGCAGCTGCGGAAAAAATCGTCTCTGCAATCTACGAGATTCTTAGGATACCCGTACCCCGCCTGTCACATGCGCATGCCTCATAGCATGAGACCGAAGGCACAGTCCGCTTTGTGCGAAGCATGCCTCGTGGGAGACAACTCGAAGTCGCACCTATTCAGGCTTGCACCTGCCTCCAGACATCATGCCGCGTTTGAGGGCGTTGGCATGGACATGTGAACTGTGTAAAGGTTGAGGCCTCAGAGACAAGGTAGCACCTTTGCGGCCTGCACTTCGTGAATGTTGCCTTGGGACCGGGCGAGATCATCGCTCCAGTCTGAGAACCTAGGAGATGTTTTGTAAAAAACTGTGCACAAGTCAACAGACAGACTCCGAGGCATGCCGTGATAAACCCGATCTGCAGACCAATCTCCAGACGTGTCATCCGCGAAGAGAAGCGCGCAAAGCTTGGGTGGGCTCACCGAGCTCTCTGCGTTGGAAAGCTTCCGTGCAGGTCGCCTCAGGCGGCCCTGCAGGCGGCCTCGATGCAGCCAGCGGCGACATTGCACCAGGGTTCTGCATGGACAGAGGATCCAGCTGCACCAGACTTTCTGCCCTCTGCATCAAGCCAGCTGGCGACGATCCTGCCATACCTTCAGACTACACCCTGGTTTCAAGAGCGAAGCCGAGAAGTCTGCTTCGCCTCGCCTGGAGACTTTGAGGGACGGCAGCTCTGCGCACAGCAACTCGCGGGCTCTGGCCAGATCGGGCCCATCCAAGGCCTCTGAGGCATCGCGTGCACAGCGCGCAGCGTGCCGACAGGATCGTGCCTGTAGAAGAAGACGTACAGCTGAATGGCCGTGACGTGCATGGGCCTCGTGATCAGACGGCTGCAGCACCGAGCACGAGAGAGGCTCAACAGAGGATGCGGAGGCAAGGACCATGAACGTCAGCAGCCCTTGTTCCTCGAAAGCTCGCAAGTGCTACGTGGCTGAAACTGGAGAGCGACTCTCAGCTGTCCTGGACGATGGCTCGCGCCAGGGAGATCGCATCCTCTTTACAAAGCTGGGACCTGAACTCGAGCCGCAAAGCTTAGAGCCCAAAGACTTTCGCTTCTCCTTTGGAGGGCCAGGCAATGCTGCAGCAACCACTGCACTCCCGAAGGAATCCTGGCAAATGGGCACGATCTCCTTTCTGAGCTCCTGTAGGGCAAAAAGGGAGCAAAGAGAAAGCTGGGCAAAGCTCGGAAGAAGCCTCGGCCAGCTTGTGACGATGAGCTGGTGTACCATGCTCTAGCAAATTCTGCAAGACCTAAAAAAAGGGGCGCAAAGACACTCGATGGCCTCTTCTGACCAAGAAAAGAAACATCACTTTCATGGAAGGGTCGTCTGAGGCTGCAGCATAGTTGCCGTAGGGGTGGCGTGCGATCCCACTAACATCAGACAGGATGGCGGTAGCCACGCACTCCACCTCGGCTTGGCGGCGGGGCAGAGCACAAAATCATGAGGCGAGCCGAGCCTGAGCTGTAGAACAGCGTTCTAGCAGCCTGACAGCGCAGCAAGAGGTTGAGAAGCAAGTCCAAAGAGACGAAGTAAGGCATCGGGTCCTCTGAATTATGCGGCAGCCGTATTTGTGGCGAGCAGCCTGGAACAAATTCATGGTCATGGCTCGGCGATTCTTTCGAGCATCGCGGCCCTGCTCAGAGGCACCGGCCAGTTCCACAAAACCGTTGCAAGCCATGATCTCGTCGATGATGAACTGACAGTCTGGAGGCCTCAGATGCTCAGATCGGCTCATGAAGCAACAGAAACCCAGTCATCCCAGTTAGTGACTGTGCAAACTCAATTTATTCTGTGCCCTCCGGTCGGCCTGGACGAGGTGATACACTTCTGCAGGACATGATTCGCGTGAGGGCATCGCATGGCATCCAGCACATGCCCAGCGACTTCTGCCACGATAAGGCGCCGAAGATCCTCACTGGCTTGCTCCAGCGCAAGCTGAACGTCTCGGCAACCTTTGGAATCCTGCGACAACTCCCAAACACGTCCCACCAGACTCGTCATGCCACCAGTCATGCCGCCGGCAATGCTGCCAGCAACGCCACCGGTCAAAACAATGTCTCTGCCACCACAGCATCCACCACTGCTAAGGTTTCCCAGCCCGCATTCTATCTTTCGCGCGCCGAGCAATCGCGGCAGAGTATCTTGCACACGGTCCTCTTCCTGCCGCACAGATCGTTCTGCGCGAACAACTCCGGCGCTAAGATAGCTGGCCCAAGGTGGATCTTCGTTGGAATTTATCCTCTCGATCAACGCTCGGAGGGGAAAAGCCAAAGCCCTTGGCTTCGGTGGCTTGGCTGTGTGCCTTCCGCGACGCGTGCTCTGCATCATGCTGCGGCCACAGATTATGAACTACACTGGCCGCGCTTGGCTATAGGGCCCAGAAGCTGCAAAGCACTGCAAAGCACGCAAAGCTGTGAGACTGACGGAAGATCTCTCACCATGGCTTAACATCGCTCTCGCTATCTTTTCTTGGCTGCGGCATACAACGGAGCATGCTCTTGCAGAGCCCTGAGGACCTGAAACTCTTGCACTGTCGCTTTGGACGCATCCTCAGCCAGGGCACGCCTGATACCACGTCAGTTCGCCTTCGGGCTGAAAAACATCTTTCGGTGTCTTGCGGTGGCGCCTCGAAAGAAAGCGGCGTCTCTAAAGCCTCCCAGTTTCAGGGCGGTTCATTGCACATTCGCAGCATCTGTACCATCTCAGGTCCGCCACGCCACGTCCACGCTCGCTGATAGCTCGCCATGGCTCCTCCAGATCGTCCGCGGCTTCCCGGTCTTCGACTTTCCAGAGCCACGGCGCCCCGCCGCGTCGCTCGTGCCTTTTAACGCCACCAGAAGTATGCAGTGAAGGCTATGGCGTCGCAAGCATTTTGCCACGCTGTTGTTTTCGCGCCAGGTTCTGTGCTCACAATATGGCCGGCAGCCCCGCTGATAAACCGACAAAACCGTCATTAGCAGCCTCGATATAAGAGCATCGTTTATTCTCCAATCTTTCCTGCCCTACCTGCCGACGCCTCACGAGTCACCGTCGGGCTTCTCGGCACCGTACCTGCACCAACGCACAGCCTTAAGACGTCTCAGGCCCATGACAAATCGTGAAGGATGCCGGAGGTAAAGGGCGCTCTATCAACACTTTGGATGTGAGGGGAGAGAGTGAGTGAGTGGTGCGAGGGAAGGAATGAGGGAGGAAAGGACGGGAGCCAGTGAGCGGGTGAGGGAGGGAGCGTGAGGGAGTGAGTGAGGGCTAGAAATGAACGACTCGCGGCAGTCGATGCGCTGGCCACCTCTATGAGTCTGGAACAGTGACACAGACGCCGAACCACCGGCCGGTATATTCACAATACTTGACATGTCATCCTAGCCTATCATGAACTGGCGAAAATTATGTGACATCTGTACTGACATGCTTGAACTGACTTGAGGGCCGGAGGCATGGATCTGTGGATATTCGCTCGGCAGGGCAGCGAACTTCTATCAGCGGGAGCACAGCAGCAGTAGTAACAGTAGGAGTAGCAAGTAGCAAGTAGCAAGTAGCAAGTAACACGTAGCACGCAGCACGTAGCAAGTAGGAAGTCGCAGTAGCAGTAGGAGAGGAGTAGGTCGTGGTAGTAGTATTGCATTGCACTCGTCACACCAGTCGTGGCGTCAGACGAAGGACGAGTCATTCGACCCGGCGACTCTGGGTCGCACCATACAATTAATGGCTCCAGGAGACAACTTTGCCTGCCATCTTAGTCCATGGCCTCCAAACAAAACTCAGCTCCTACCTTGGGAGCATTTCCTCCATCTTGAGTTGTCGTCGTGCCACCTGCTTCGCTTCCCGTCGATTCTGGGTTCGTAGAAATGGTGCCGGAGCTGATATTGCCAGCATTCAGGGTGCCGGCATCGATCACGCCTCCATCGCGAAGTGCCCGCTCCCCGGAGGACACTGATGCAGCACCATTTGCCTGATCCTGTCGTTGGCATCGTCGGGTATGCATGTGAGGATGTCCACGTGTACACACCGAGCAGCATGTGGTGTGGCCCCATCCAGATTTGCGATTGCACCCCGCCGTAATGCATATGGTCATGCTCATGCGCATGCTCGGCTTTGTTGCCCTACGCACATAGGACTGAAGCTTGTTGCATTGCGAAG
Source organism: Symbiodinium sp. CCMP2592 (assembly GCA_905221615.1). Lineage (NCBI taxonomy): Eukaryota > Dinophyceae > Suessiales > Symbiodiniaceae > Symbiodinium > Symbiodinium sp. CCMP2592. Next base: position 842,062 of record CAJNDT010002380.1, on the reverse strand, counting down.
TATGACCATGGGATACGTCCTTTCACATCCCATGCGGCTGCAAGTGCAAAGCTGTGCCACATCCGTGGGCCGCTGCGACGCCCATGCCGACCTTGGCCAGCAGGGCTGAGGTGGGCGCATTCGAGGTTAAGGGGAGGGTTTTGTGACACAGGCAATGCATCGGGCAGAGGGTTTGTAGCGCATCGCAGAGCGCCTCCGAGTATGCATAGAGGGCTGCCATGTCCTGAGCATCTAGTTCCACTGCAGCGTAGGCCAGGATACCGTTGTATGCCATCATAGCAAGTGCCGGAGGCAGTGCAATCCCTTTGGTCTGCTCAAGCAGTGTTTCGAAAGCATGCAAGATCAAGTACTCCAGCAAGGCGTCTTGATACACATCATGCGGCAGCCGATGTTGAAGAGCCATGCCCGGAGATGCCGACCTCCTTTGGGCGCACCGCTGCAGTGCTACTCACACTGGGACAGACCGGAAAGCTCCCCTGAACCACTACCTAGGTTTGCATGCGACGGCGGCAGACGGCACTTGCTTCAAGCTCAGAGCAGTTAGGCCCGCTGCTTTAGTACGCAGTTCTCGGCTCCAGACAAGTGGCAGTGGGCAGTGGGCAGTGGGCGAGATAAGCAAGTTTGCTCGAGCAGGATGGATAGCCGCGGTTGCAGCTTAGCTCCCGGCACAATGAACGCAGTCATCAAAATGGATTCAGAGCAACCTCATGAAAAGCGAGTGTCGAGTTGGCAACGCATGGAACAGACGCCATTGATTCCGGCTGGATTCAAGCTCTTGCAGCCCGGGCTGTACGGAACGAAAGCAGATTATGTCTGCGCGCTTGGCAGACAGCGCAGCTACCTTGCTGCGCGTCGGGTGGCGACCCAGCCACCCGACTTCGCTCGCTAGCATCTGTGGAGTCCTATGAGGTCGGAGTTTGTGTTAATCAAAACCCTATCTCTGGGACAATACTTTCTAGGGGGCTTATAGTCATCGCTCATCTGCAAGCCACAGCCAGTGTACCGCAGCTTGGGATGGTGCGCCGATACTGCCGGGTGCCAGATCATAAACCAGCCAGGGTACACATTGGCAAGTGTCTTCGGCTCCTGCAGTTAGGTCTCCTCTGCGATGTCAAAGGACGCCGCTCTCATGGAGGTTGCGGACGTGTGGAGAACGACATCACCCCCGGACAGACGGCGGCCTGGGCCCGGAAGAACGCGGCCCGACGTCACAGAAGAAGAATAGCTACGGATGCTGGAGTCGGACCGCTCGTTCGTTCTCTTCATGGATCTCCAGGGGTTGGGAGCAATAGACCAATTAAAAGGACCTCTACGACAGCCAATGTGATTGATTGAGCGCTCACGTGGTTGATAGTGATCAGAGTCCATGGTCTGAAGTCGTACGTCAATCTTGTGTACGCTGGTGCGGTGCTGTCTCATCGTTTTGATAGGGGGAGATACAGACCACATTCCATACACGCAACTTGCTGGGATGAGCCTGTGTATGTAGGCACGATGGTCTGAATCTCAGTTTTGGGAGTTTCGCGAGTCTCAAACTCAGTGCAAATCATCTCCCAATGATGCATGTCCAACTCTCTGTCGCTGAGCGTTTCCAACCTTTTCCTGATAGCTTCGTGGATCAGATCGATGGGATCCTTTATCCGGAATCTCTCTCAGTGTCTGGTTGCCCTCGTCCGCCGTATGTGAGGCAAGCTTGGGAGCCTGCAACGGCCCTTACAAGTGTTGTGGAACCACTGCCTCAGCGCAAGCGCCTGGATGCCAGTTGGAACTAGCCCGAATCTGCCGCGCAAAACCACTGGACTGCGAACCCGCCACCACTTCTTGCGTTCCTAAAGTGTACTGCTTCAACACTTCTCGGGCTCCACTTCGTCGGACTCTTATGAGAAACGGCCGTCTTGGTGAGGTCAACGTAGAAAGCTAGGCTGTTCATGATCCTCAGTACCCCGGCCGTGAGTCTGGTGAGACGGTGCGCATCTTCGACGGCCTCAGTCAGCCACTGCATGTCCAAGGGTGTCTTGACGGATTCCGCAGGCAGTGGCGATTGCTGTATGGTCGGTTTCCGCGAGCATTCAGCCAAGGCCGTCCTGCTGACTCTGTCAAAGGTTGTTTGAGGTCGAGGCTGAGTACGGCACCTCCACGCTTATGTTGGCGTGTTCCTCTCTCTCTTCTCGCTCACTGATTGCAAAGCGTCCGGATCCATGCAAGGCCATCAGGTCAGTCAGGTCCTAATCCAGCTGCGAACCCTGGGCAGATCGTCTGGACAAGTACGCATACTGCGGCACGCAGGCCAGGTGGGACCGGAACTGAGTGCGTGGGAGATGAATCGCTTTGGTCGGCACTCGCACCTAACGATGAGCCGAACCGCTACCATTGCGCCAGGTCCAGTGCGCCCCAATGAATCAAACAATTCAACAGCTGATGTTGCCCGACTCCTTTAGGCAATGCATCTCGGGATGCCGCGGTGTCGCAACACTCTACATGGAAGTTGTCCGGCCAAGGCTCGAAGACGATCATAGCTAAGATGGGCACCCAGGCTTCGAGGAGGTAGATGTTTGCCTGGTCGCAGGGAAATTGGCGGACCAAACGTGGTCGCTTACCGACCCTGGAGTAGGCGGCCTTCTGCACATCACCTAGGTGGAAACAGATCGCCGCCTTTTGGGAATCCCAACTCGGGAGAACTTCGGTGCCTGGACGGAAGATCTGAGATCTGAGTTCCCAGTTTGAAGTGTGCATCGGTGTAGATGACGCTGTGTAGAAACTGTCAATTTTGGTATCGACATTTGGCGACAGTCTGGTACGATGTCGCGGAATGCTAGGAGAGAAGATCTGGTCGGCTTGTCGATGACATGCGAGTTGGAGGTCTTGAGAGGGGTTCGACCCACTTAAAAGTCTGCATGTCCATCTGTGCACATTGTTAACACTCGTTGTGGACACCGTGTAAGCACCAGGTTGTTCTCGTCGGAGGAGATCAAGACCCCCCGTATCCGCTGCTGTCTCTCCGGCTGACACCGGTTCCTCCTCTCACGGTTCAGGGTTAAGGGTTGAAACACTCACAGCAAGGGTTACCCAGACCTACAAACACACAGCTCGAGCATGCAAGAAAGGGTTTCGGGGTGAGGGTTCGGGATTGTCTCGGGTTTGGGGTTGAGGGTGCATACATCATGCATACATGGTGCATCAAGATACATACATGCTTCCGTGAGTGTGTTTAGATACCACATCAACCCACGTGCGCACAGACATTCATCCATCCATCCATCCATATCCATCCATCCATCCACTCACTCACCCAGCCATTCATCCATGCAGCCAGCCATCGATCCACCCAGCACGCATGCACACCCTCACACACATTCATCATGCTTGTTCTGATACAGACATGCGTGTCCATAGTTACATGCACGTTGACAAGGTAGAGATGCAGAGTCGTCGGTGCAACGGCCGCAGCCCCAACTGCCATTCCTGTCATCATTATAGCTACAGTATTATAGTATCTTGTAGGACATGCTGGTATATTGTGGTGGTATGTACAGCATTAGTCTACCGCTCCGCCATACTCTGGCCCTGCACTGGATCGAAAAGCGATTGCCTTCATCACGCAGGGCTCACAGCGACCGTGGTCATTGCAGCAGTGATGGCGGTGGTTTGGGTAAGGCTAACTACAGTAGCAGCAGTACGAGTAGCAGTAGCAATAAAGATAGCCGTAGCAGGGGCATCAGCAGCTGCCCTAGTCGAAAGATGCAGGGCGCAGGTCTCAACTCTAAGGCCACCCTGAAGTTTGAATCCTGAACCCTGAACCCTGCATCCGAAACTCTAAACACCCCGAACCTCAAACCCTAAATCCCAAACCCTAAACCGCATCTAAACCCTCCAAACCCCAAACCCTAAACCCTCATCCTGTCTGCCCTGCCTCCCGAATGCATGGTTGACCTTGCATGGTGTGGAGCCTGTATCCGCAGGAATTCTCCTTCAGGCTGCTAGGCTGATATGCTGCACTGGCTCTGCCGGCAGCCTGCTTGCGGAACGGGTCCGCTGCTTCGCAGGTCACCGTGCGGCAGGGCTTCAGCGTCGTAGATGTAGCTCATCCACGACTTTCTGCAAGTCGGAGGACCTTGGCCGCAGTGCCAACGGCGTCCTGGACCGGCCTTTCACATGGTTCTTAGCCTTGAGCTCCACCGCATCCTTCTTCAGACCACCGGGCCACCAAGATAGGCTCGTGCGTGGCATTCAGGTACCTGTTGCCACAGACGGCCCAATTCGGCCCAATACCAGTGACTGGGATGGGCTTTACCTGTCTCATGTCCACGTAACGCATGTTGTCTTTGCAGCACCGTTGCCACGCTCTCCCAGATCATAGGCAGTCTGCGCGCCCGCGCTATGGGCACCTCTGGGTTGTTCAACCGGCTGCTTTCAGCAGAAGTGTCGTCAGCGGTAGTCTGGCGTTTCTGCGCCACCGCCATGTACCCAGTTGAAGCGAGGACAGCGCCTCGATCTGGCATCGTGAAGTCTTCCATGCCCGGACCCGGACCGACTCCGAGGACCGGACTTGTTCACCTCCAAGGAGAGGTGGTTTGCTTTGAGCGCCACCTCGGCAGCACGCCGACACGCCACTTCACACACACCGATAAACGTTCAGGTGCAACCACGTGCAGACACGTGCGTAGGTGAGCCGGGGCCCGTGCTGTCATTCGCAGCTCATCGACCAACCGGCACCTCAGCACAGGGTCACACGCCAGAACCGCACCCCAAACCAGATGCGAGGCTCCGGATCACACACGGGATCAGGCCCCTACCAATTGGAGGTCCATGTGCAGACAAAGGCATCGGATTCCATCAGCAGCTGCAAGTTCAGCCTGGCCGCTGGCATCATGCAGCTTGTTTTTCGGATAACCTTGAAGGCTTCGACATGCCGGCCGCGCAAGGATTCCATGACCATTTGCTTGGCTCCCAGAAGCTTCTGCACCTCCATCAGAGGTCGCCTGCTGGGGAGCGCTGAGTTGCTGTGATTTCCTGCATGGAAAGAGTCAGGTATCGGAATTGGCTCCGGCGGACCGCTCTTCCGGTTGTAAGCGGATTCGGATCAAACGAAAATTGACGAGCGAGCCGTGCTGCCGGGGATTGTATCAAAAGCGAGGCTTTCCGATGGCCGGAGACTTGGTGCTGGTTTGGCTCGGGCACTCTCGAGATGCCCCTGGGTGCCTCTTCGACAGTCGAGAGACATTCATGTACACGAGGCAGCCACTGCACCTTTGCTCAAATGTGCGCCCTGTGCAGTTCATGCATGTGGCGCGTCGAGCTATCCCTGGCTGAGGCCGGGACGAGAAGCTGCGAGAAGCTTCCTGACAGATGGCACGATTGCCCGACCTGAAAACTCCGAAAGCGAGGACCTTGCCTCGAGCACGGTTGGATCGTCCGAACCGAGGTACAGCCTGCATCAGAGCTTGTACCGTCAGGAGTCAAACCTGTAAACCTAGATTGATATGCATCGGCCACAAGCAGTGGCAAGGAGTCTTCACAGCAACCGAGTCCCTGCAACCCGTTGACCCGTCACGGGGGGGTCAGGCTCACGGGCCTCTGTGCAGCTCGGAGTCGCGGTAGCTGCTTCTTGAACGGTGCAAGCATTCGCGAAGCATCAGGGCAGCGTCGCTCTACCTGAAACCCCTCCACAAAAATGCATCGAACCTTGGCAACGCATCGACCCGCCTCCGCATCTGAACGCAGAATCCAGGAATAGATGTGCATGTAGTCCTTGAATTCGTATTCTTTCGCCTGCCAGAGGGGCTGTGAACACATGCTCAGCACTGCTCACCGAATCCCAAACTATCAACATCCTGGGCGTCCATGTCTTGCCTCATAATACTTGTCTCCGTGGCGCACGTAGCTCCCGAGCACGGCATCCTTTTGGAGGGCGCGCAGGCGAACAGAAGGGACATTCCTCATTCCATTCCTGCATCTCACCGACAAGGCTTCCCTTCCGGAGGTTCTGCAGCTCGTCCAGCGTAGAAGAACTTGCACCAGGCTTCGTCTACAGCCCACTGGCCCACTGGTATGCAGTGCTACTGACCACAGCGACATAACTCACCACAGGAAAAAGCAGAGAGCAACGTTGACTCGTTAAACCCTGCGGGCCTGGGACGCACCAGGAAGGCCGCTGTCTGAAGAGGGGGCTTCAGAGCTTCATGCACCAGTTCTCATGTATGCAGCATGCATATCTTAAAGGTTGCCTGTGCTCGCCACCACTTGATCCAGTAGTTCTTCGGGTACCTCCCCAGCTTCAGTGCTTCCGTGAGACATGTCTTGAGAACACTTTCCGTTGCGGGCCTGGAGCATCTCAGCAACTCCTTGAAAACCCGCGGGACCACCTCCGTGCCTCTCACACAAGGGCCAGGCATCCGCAGCACTGACCCGGCACTCCGTGCCTCGAAGCTCTTCCTTACCCCGATCTCGCTTCACCCCAATGAACCTCACAGAGAGGTGCAGGGTGCAGGCTTTGCAGGCTGCAGACACTGCAGACATGCAAGCAACCGCGCCTGGGACCCTTTCCCGTCGGCACGCAAGAGCTTACCGGCTTCAAGTAACACCTTGGCGAATTCAGCTGCACGGCGGTGATCCACAACGACGGCTCAAGCTCTTTGGAAACTGGGATCCTTGCTCGTAAGAAGTTGCTTTTATACCTCCGGGGCACTGGACCGTAGAGCCCTTCTGCTTCCCCCTGGTCCATGGATTTGCCCAATCGTCCTCCACACGGAAGCAGGCACTTCCGAATCTGTTCCCGAGTGCCCGAGCCCTCTCCTCCGGCCACAGATAGATGCTTCCCTTGTCCAAAGCAAAAGCCAACACCGCCTTATTGCTCATGTCCATATGTTTTCGGATGTGCCGGGATTTTTCAGTCTGAGACATGCGGACAAGGATCAGCAGAGATGTGGATGTTCGAGCCCATGCCTGATCGAAACCTAAGGCAACAGAAAGACCCCCTTCCTCTTGGCCTTCGATCCCATGTCTGGCACACATTACAGCACTCGAGTGGATACTCTTGGTCCAAGACATGCCATGCTCTACAAAGGACTTGTCGGTGCAGTCATGCGGAAACTGATGCTCCCTGCGAAGAGATCGGAGATTTGGCTTCGCACTGTCGCCCCACATGTTCCCAGAAACCGCACCTGCCTCAAGAAGCGCTGCGCCCATCCAGTACCTCTCCACTGAAGGCATTTTCCTTGAATATATCGCTTTCAACTCTGAAGGTGCGCACCATACAAGGCTTCCCCACCAGAAGCTCGCACTTGCACAGGCCAACCCTGAGTCTGAACATGCCAGCTCTGCTACTGATGCTACTGCTTGGAGCTTTGAAGAGAAGCACGGAGGTCTGCGCGCGAAACTTAGAACCGACCTGGTACGAAAGCACAAGCGGCTGACTTGGGGACACGTTACGGCGTCACGCATATGCTGCCATATGCTGGTAAGTGTACACCCAGGCCAGAGTTGCACTACCAGAAGCGACGGAGCTCGAAAAATTTTGAATCCTTTAGCAACTCGTTGCTATCAAGCCTTGCTTGACCGTGGAACGTCTCGACGCCAAAGTAACGGCTCAAAGCGGCTTCGTTGAATACTAAAATACTACATCAAGCCCCAACCTCAAGGGGACCTCATCGCCGACAAGTCCCGGCGTGTCGAATCGGATCAAATGAAATCACACACTGCAGTGGCAGTAGAAGCGCTGAACGGCGTGCAAAGCACCTTTGTGGATCATAGGCGAGCATGCTCCTGCAACACGAGAAACGAGCCGATCTTGCCCGATTGAACACCCACCCCCCTTTGCTTTTTGTTAAATACCTTTGCCAGGCGCTGTTCCCAACCCCACCCGCCCCACCCGCCCGACGCCCAAGCTGTTCACCAGACAGGACGACGTTGGATGGAACATGCCAGACAGGCGAGTCCGGGGTGCCCACATCCAGCGGCACATCAACGTTCTCATACCTTATCACCAAGAAATGCTCCCTAGGACCATGGCATGGTCACGCAACGAGCTTCGGACTCTGAACACTTCTTACCATTCGTCGTCCCAGTATCTTGCGGTGCTGGCACGAAATGAAAGCTGCTTCTACAAAAATGATTCAGGAGCGCTGCCTCTCTTCGGGGTGGAGCTGTAACTTGCGGGAGCTGGAAATGGTCCCTCCTCGAGGGCCACATCAAGAGCTCTGCTGTGCTGTGCCGTAGCGCCGTGCCTGCGGCATCCAGATCGGAGTCTCACCTGGCGAAGGCTTCGCCTACCTTAGGCCTTAGGCTGCAGTAACTGCTTAATAGCTGTAGTTCCATGGACAAGGCACCTTCGGCAACCTCGGGATCTGCCGTTGAAAGCTTCGTTGTGAGCTCGCTCCAGTTCCTTCCCGTCGCATTTCGCGGAAACAGATTATGCTGCCGCCAGGCTGCTTGTGAATCAGAGCTGCTGCTGAGCTTCAACTCGTTTTCATTCTGGCAAGGCTGGCAAGGGGTGCCGCTGCCGATGCCGTGCAGATATCCCAGCACATACCTGCACCGCTCCGACAACGATGACAGAGAGGGCAGCATCTTACCAGACGAGACGCCCCACGGTCAAGGCTGCCAGGAAGCAGAACCCCTGCACACCTGCCCAAGAGCCAGCAGCTGCAAAAAAAACAGACAAATTTAACAGAAGGCAAATCGTGGTCACAGGAGGACATAGCACTTTTCTCGGGCTGAGTTCTCACGGCTCTGCTGCACCGGCCTTGACGTGAAGCCATACAGAAGCATGTATCGTGGACGACAGTCACAACGTCAATGTGACTGTCGTCCACGAGACAGTCATTGTTGGGCCAGTTCACTAAGCCACTAGTCACTGGTTAGCACGTGTCCAAGTAAACTGCGAGCCAGCAGGTAGCCGGCAATCTCGACAAGACGCACAGACACACACACACATTGATGGCTTCTTCCCCTTTTTCATCGTGACAGCTGAAGTCTTCGGATCCAGAGCTGGCAGGCTTCAGCCGGGCCAAGAAGTGTTCGATCGGAGCCTCTTTGGGCGTGGCAGAGCGGTATTCTCACGCTTCGGTACAGCTGTATGCTGCAGGCGAATTCGCGAGAGGCAAATTTACATCACAGGTCGGAGACTCGGAGTATCAGAATCTCTCGACCTTCGGGTCTGGAAAGTGACAGCCTACAAGTCGCTCTGACTGTTTAAAGAACGGACACATGCTTACTGCAGGGCATGAACCCCTTACAAAAGGGTATCATTAGTTTTGTCTCTTTCCATTGAGCCATTCTCCCGCTTTTCTCTCACCTTTCTGATTTGTGAAGACACCGCTGCCGTGCCTCAGCTTCTTCAGGTGGCATGAACCCCCCCTGGGCCACCCTGACCTTAGGCCACTCCCCAAAAGACTTCCCTAGTCGAGGCGGCCGAGGCGCTGTTTGCCTTCCGCCCACTGTCCCTCGTAAGAGCGTCCGTCAGGCCAAGAAAATTTACCTCGGCCCTCCTTCTGATCGTTGACGTAGCCTTACTGCACAAACCCTCAGCACACCGCCTGCCTGCCTGCCTGCCTGCCCAGATCTCTGCGCACAAACCACAGCCTGACAGCCCTCTGATGCCTTCTGCAGCCGGGCGGCCACCTTCGTAGATGCGCCCATCGGCCCATCGGAACTTTCCCACACCGTGCATGCGGTTCTTGTCCCACTGACCCTCATAGACGCGGCCGTCTTCCCAACTGTACTTTCCCTCGCCATGGATATCCTCAGCTCATGCAGTCAAACCAGCTTTCGAGCAGCGTGTCCTGTACGAAAATTGCTGTCCAGGATCGTTTTCGTAGAACTGTCCTGACAGTGAGGTCGAGGAGCAGTCTCTTGTGACGGTGACTTGAACAGGTTGCAGCCTGAATAACTGGATCCGTCAGCCCACGTGAAATCACCTCTGCCAGACCTCAGAAAACGGCATCTGCCAAGACTCATCCGTACAAGCTCCAAGCCCAGCGCTTCAGACCGTTTGAATAATCACCAACCTCAGTTCGCGTATGAGTGCATCTGACTTGATAATGTCGGAGAGCCCTTGACCTGGGTGCCTGACATATCGCGCACCATCAGGCCATGTTTCTTCGCCGAAGCCGTGCTGCTTGTCATCCTGCACTGAGTTTGAGGCCAGGTTGAAGTGGAAAGATCGGGTCAGCACCCTGATGCCGGTCCCTCCATTCGCCGCTAAACTTGGAGCCGCTAGCATGGGTGTATGTTCCTTCGACACACATGTAAAGCTCTGACATGAAAGGGAACACACCTCAAAAGTCACAATTTGTAGTCCCCCGGAACCTTGCCCGTGGGCTTTGTCGTTGCTCCAATTTCCTTCGTAGATGTCGCCATCCGTGTGCTCGAATCGGCCCCAACCATGGGCTTTGTCATTGGCCCACTTGCCTGCGCGAGACGCTTTTCTGTGGACCTGTTTCATCCCACAGATTCTGTGAACAGCTCCGCCTTCGTAGCGAGCACCATCAGGCCACACCTCCAAAGGTGCAGCAGAAGGAGATTTGCTCATGTCATGAAGGGGAAGCCATAAGCTTTGGCCTGGACACCGTTGCCGTGTCTGTGGGCACCCAACCATTCACCAGTGTAGGTGGATCCATTTGGATACCTCAGCGACAGGATCACAAAATGACACAGCGCTTTCCTGTTGCCAGAACTGCGGCACCAGCCCTCGATCAAGAAGTGTTCAATGAAGTTCAATGATGCAGGCGGACATGGCTGACATCACAGAACCGACTGCAGCGTCGCTGCGTGTGGCACGGTCGAGCTTCGATTTGAATTTGGTTCCCGTCCTTACCAAAAGCCAGCTGAAACTCCATGTTCTAATGCCACACTCAAACTGTCCTTCACGCCGGGATCTGGAATTTGTGCATGGACAACTTCCGCCTGTTCCGGCTGACCGAAGCTCGTCACACACTCCACGCATCAACAACAGGACAGTGCTTTGCCATGCCTGGTTGTCTCCATGTGCTTGGCCTTCACACGCAGAGCATTTTCCCACAAGAAACACTCACAAGAGTTATGTGCAACCAAGCGGCAGCAAGCGAACATACACAGCCTCAATAAGACTGACTTGACTTGAATGCTGGCTTGTAAACATCGCAAGCTCGGCTTCGAGCTGTTGGCGGTGGCACAAGGGGTCCCTCGGGAAAACAAAGATGATGAGCCAGGCTGGACCAACCGAACCAATCGCACAATCTTTGACACTGCTAAACCAAACATTGATTTCACTCGAGAAAAATCTCTTGACAAGAGTGATTTTTTGATACACAACTGTCAACTGACCAATATGAGCACGAGAACGGCGAGATCATCATGCCCGACAATGAAATCCAAAGGGGGGACGTCTGCAAGCACCGCCATCACAACCATGACATGCACATGTGCTTGCATGTTCTTGTTGCGAATCCTGTTGGTAAGATACACGACTTTCCGCACATCGGAGGTGCCGCACACCCTTGGCAAACCGGACCGACTGCTGCTTCTCTGGACTTCCGAATCGCTGACCTGTAAGTTGCAAGGTTGTCTGCTGCAGCAAAATACGGCGAGAATTGGCTGGGTCTGTTCTTCCATTGGGAACTCGAAATTGGGCTTCGCGGCAAAGCTGGCGCGAAATTCTAATTTCCGGGGCCCCACCTTCCGGTAAGCTATTTGGCATTCCGTTTGGCTGGTCCCTTGCAATGGGCGGCTTGGGCCGGCGTACCGCGTCGTTGTCGCAGGCAAGTCTTGTTTGTGCTCACTGCACCCTGAGGCTCTTAGGCACACCCCGCCCGACAGAGCTGGAAACACTAAAATGCCTGAAACCCCTTTGACTAAAGCTTAAATTGCCCGTGACCCTTTAAACCCTACGGCTTTAACCTTGAGCAACGCTGCGCCTGCCATGCCGCTGAACCCTTTAGCTCTGCTTGAGAACCTTGAGCCCTATCAACCCTAAACCCATGGCCTAAACCAGAGAAACTTCAACCCAGTAGCCGTACACCTTCAAAACCCTGCCCTGAAACGTGCCAATTATCTAGATCCATCCTCGAAGCCTTGATCCCTAAATCCCCACAACCCTCCCAGCAAGCCAAGCTTCACAAACTGATTTTGTCCCCGAAACAAACAAGCCTCCCAGAAAGCCTCACAAACTGATTGTGTATCCGGTCCGAAACCAACAACGACTCAGGGCAGAAGATTAAAGACCAACCATCAGCGCAGAAACACGCTAAGGCCGACAAGCTGTGCTTTCTTCCGCATGTATACAGACTGGTCATGATTCTGTGGAGACGCTGGCATGTTTTGGTGGTCGTTGCAAAAGCTTAACCTTAAAACCCTTAAAGTTCGTCACGGTCGAACCATCGACGTTCACCCAAAGCAAGGACCCTCGTGCCCGAGCTGGCAAGCTTGTCTGACGGTGCGCAAACGAATTGCTTGCAGGCAATCTTTTCGTGGTGCTTGCAAAAACTATTAACGCTCCAAAACCATTAAACCATTTCGTAAGATAAAAAACATGGTTTGCCGGCGTGCACACGCAGTTTTCGCCCATGTTCCGAAAACTTAACCCCAAAAACCTTTGTGCCGTCGAACCATCGACATGAACCAAAACAACGCAGGAAAAAGAGATCAAACAGCAAGCACCAAAACTGCTAAGGCCGAACAACCCTCTCTTGCACATGTAAAAAAGCAGATCATGACTTCGCAGGCATCATGACCTTCAGGTGCAAAAACATGTGTTTCGAGGGCAAACATTTCTAGGGGATGCCTCCCACATGAACTTGCGAAGCTTGGCGTTCTGGGAGGGCCTTTCGGATTTAAGCTTTGTTCAAAAAGTGTTCTTCAAGTTGTTGTTTTTGAAGAGCTTCAATTATACATTGGGTAGCATGCGCATCGAAACCGAAAAAAAACCAAAGCTGGGAGCTTTGCCAAAACGCTTCTCCTCCTCCTCCTCCAGCAAAACAGCAAACTTGCATGTTCTGCTAACCTTTAAAAACTTCATCTTACCCCCCAAATTCTTTCTCACGCTTGCATCAGCCTCGACCCAGCAGGCGCTTTCACAACAGCCTGGTGTTGCCGTTGAAATAAGCTTCTTTCAAATGAGCAACCCAAGGTTTCGTTCAACTTTACACATCTTCGATGTGGCAAAACGAAAGCCAGGACGGAAACTGATTGAACCTTTAAAAATTACTTGCCCTGAAAACCTTAAACCCTAAAACCGTAAACCTTTAACACCCGAATCACCGCGATCAAATATTTCCGGCACCCCAAACCCGACGAACCCTGAAACAGCCTATGCACAGTTTACGTGTCAAGTTGCACATATGCCCTCTTCATTAGCAAGCCTAAAAGCACAAAAGTTTTGACACGTACGGGCGCAAGAGCAACACATAAAACGTCCACTCTCCCAAAAACGATTTATGTGATTGTCGGTCAATCTACAATCTACAACGGCCGAAACACGAAATACATTCCGGCGTAATCGGTTGTACCACACAGACCACAAGTCCAAGATAGCTGGTGCCTGTCGAATGAAAAAACAACCTTGCGACAAGCACAATCACAACAACAGATTGCTTTGAAAGAACCCCAACCAACTAATTTAAAACGAAAGGAAACTCATTTTTGGAACAGAATACATAAACTCTTTCGACAGCAAAGCAGCTATGGGTAGTTTTTTACGACGATGTGGCACATGCTTCGATGTGTGCTCATCGCACTGTTTGCACAACTCAAACAAGCGGAATTCCGCATTCAACGTTCTAACACTAACAAACATGTTTCGTTTCATGGGTACATTTTTTTTGGCGTTTGCGGGCCTCGTCGGCTGCGGCAGCAGCACTCGGTCCCCGGAAAAGGGTATTTTTTCGCCCCTGAAATATAATTGTTCAAACCGTGCGCTTGGTCTTGATTTCGACCCCGGCATGTCTTTTTTCCGACCTCTTTCTTTTTTCAGCCCCGCGACGAGGTCTAGAAAATGATTACGATCTTTTTTCGACCTCCACTCTACGACCCCGAAACATCTCGTAACTAACCCCGTGTCTTTTTTCGGAACCCCGGTGATCTTTTTCTGGGCCTCCAATGTCTTTTTTCTGACCTCTGCAAAGATAGAGGCACGCACACATGACAGACCAAACAACACAACAAAGAGCGCTACAATATACATTTTTGCAACGCAAACTGGACAAAACCAAACTATCTTCAAACCAACACCTTCTCAAACACACAAAAATCACAAGAAGAAGAAGCACGAAATCGCTTTCGGGGCTGAAAACGAACGAAAGAAATCAAACTGTGTCATCGAAAACAGAATCAAAACAAAAACGTATTCCAACACGAAGGAAGAAGAAGCCACACGATATCGTTTTAGGGTGCAAAATCAAAAAAATGAAATGATGGAAATTGAAAACACACACGACAAAGAAAATTGATCTTTTCTCCAGCCCCAACTTGCCTTTTTTCTGGCCTCTGCTTGTGACCGAAAACAAATCAAAGTCCTTTTCTGGACCGCGGATGTCAAAAAAAAAGAAGAACGCGGCCTGGAAAAATACATTTCAAAGTCGGAAAAACAGTCGCCCTCAGAAACAAACAACCGCAACAAAGACAAGAAAACAGAGGTGAAACGGAAGCGCTACCATCCTACCCAAGAAACGCGTGCCAATGCGGTGTGCGGACTTGGTTGGCAGGAGCCAGCGCAAAAAAACAACTCTCAGCAACTGCGAGCCAAGCAACACTGGACCGTTGTCCAGGCTAAGACAATGGGGGCCGAATGCAAGATTTGCTGCCATTCAACTCTTGTCAGACTATGATCGGCCTGGCACACGCACATTTTCAGACTAGAGACTGTCGTGGTTGTTCTTCCTCTTGGCGATGGACACCTAGCAAGCAATTCTTTCGTTTTTTTGGCGTGGGCGGGCCTCATAGACAGCAGTTGCTGCGCTCGGTCCCATTTTTTTTGGCGTGAGCGGGCCTCGTCGACTACGGCTGTAGCACTCGGTCCCTACAAACGAGACAAACCAACAAACAAGAACCAAAACAGCGGTGAAACGGGGCAGCTCGTTAAGTAAGGCAAAAAGCTACGTAGCTGCGGCGCACAGGCTTTGCCGGTGTTGGCCGTTCAGCATGAGCTACGGGGCCTCAGCGACCGATCCACAACAGCAATGGCCGTCGCCCAAAGCTGTCCAAGACCACCGGTGGAGCCCAAAGTCGGAGCTCCGGCCGCCGTTCTAGTTCCGTCGAACAACGGTCAGCCCCGGGGTCCTGTTGTTTCTCGATCGTGCACACAAAGTCCACAAGTCCACACAGGAGTCCATGACCGCCTAAATGTCGGGAAATGGACCCTACGACGTATGTCGATGGTCATAGGACTTTGGTTATTGAGATGCTTCCCACGCCGTCACCGGGCACTTTCCAGTGTCGCAGGCGGCAGCCAAGCATCTAGCTGGCGCTGCATGTGGTGCCGCTGGTCGGAAAGTGGGATTCCCGCAACAGGTACAGAAGTTGGTAATTGCGCTGTGCATGCAGCTCTTGGAGACGGCGAAAGCCGAAACAGAGTGTATCTTGATCGGCCTTATGGAGATGAGGCATGAGCTCTGTAGAGATAAACGGGATTTGGATGCCAGGGCCAAGTCCTCCCCGTTCGCTGAAGGCCCGCGCTTCTTCTCGCCAGCGTTCCTGGCCCCAAGGGTCACCTAGCCGGAACCGTGCGCTTCCATCCGCCATGGTTTTATCGTTCGACTCCTGGGCCCCAATTGGTGGGTGAGAACCTTGGCCCTCGTATCCCACGCATCGAAAAATGCGTGGCGCCACAGGCGCGCCGGGAATTCGACTTTCGTGGTGTGAGTTGGCATGCCCGGAGATCTGGTGGTGGCTCCTCTTGGAATGAGCCTGCGGATCTAAAGTTCTTGCTCCCCAGTACTAAGACAGGCCATAAGTCGCCCGTGCGCGATGGCAGCCGAATCCAAATGTCTCTAGCACCCAAGCGTCCTCCCCTGCAGCTGTGGTGTTCTACCTTGCACGGGCCCCAGTCATCTCCCAGTCCGTCAGAATGACCAGAGTTTCCTAGAGGTACGGGTTCGGGTGGGAGGTACCAGCCTCCCTGGTTGGGCGGCCACAAATCGCTATTGCCGCACGGCCAATGGATGGCTTTTACCGTGGGCTCCTCCCTGCAGGCGGGATGACTTCGACCCCCAAATGTTCTCTCATCCGGGCGTGTGCAAAGGCACTTTTTGCTCCCACTGGACGATGTCTCCCTGGGCCTCCAAGCGCAGCCGCTCCCATCCAGTCTGCTCTTCTCCACGCGGCCCTGGCCGGTTGCGCCCTGGACTCTCGGAAGGGTTTTGGCTGGGTTGAAAATTGGTGGGGGCCGAAAACGATACGTTGAACGAAAAAGCAAAGCCAAACCTCCAGAACTCATGTTGCGTACGACTTGCAAAAGGAACTGCTCAAGAAAGTTTGAATCACCATGGACAGCGCAGACTTCATGTAAAAAAAGAAGCAAAAACCAGAGTGTCCTGAGATGGCTATGCTGTTCGGCTTGAAAACATTGCAAGGGCGCTTTTGTCCTGTTAAAAAAATTACTGTGCAAAGGTTGTGCTACGTTTTCCATCATGCAATAGACTCTCGTTCGAAAACGTGACAGACATGCCCAATCGCTGCTCTGTCGGATGTGCTGCAAAGGACGCTCGCAAAACCGTGCACGAGAGTTTATCTTAAAAAATTGGCCCCCGTACATTATGAACCCCAGAGGTCTCTGGTCTTCCCGGGCCATTTTTGCTTGACATGCCAAGTAACTGTACGAAGGGAATGGATGCTTGCACAAACTCGCACCTGTTTAACTGTTTCGACATAACGAAGATTTGACAAATCAGAATCAACACCGGTGCTGAGTTCTCGGTTACGATCACGGAGACAAAGTTTCAACGCGATGAGTTGCTGCCATTCCGCGACCAAAAATTGGTCGAGGTTTCCGGCCTCCCCTAATGCAACAGCAAAATGTGCTCCAAGCAAGCATACGAGCTGAGACGGGGACTTCGACCCTACAATGTGTCACACCAAGAGATTCTCGAACGAGACTTGTAAGCAGACACTGCAAATTTGAACCTGTCAAAGGCAACATGACCAAAGCAACACAGTGACTTCCCAATCTTGCAACATACTCCAATGAATCATCAAAGCAATTCGTCCTGCTGGTCGTACTGATTCTCAACCAGCACAAGCTATGAGATACAGAGAACCATGCATTCACTGGGCATCTTGGCCTTCCCGTCTCAGGCCAAAGCAATTCTAGCTTTGCACACCTGGCTTGCGCCAGCTTATTCAAAACTTTAGTACGCCGATCTGCCCTAGCCTACACTTCGCTTCATTTGTGTCATGTTATAAAAAATAACTTGCTGCTGCCAGGGCATCACAAAGCGTCCTCCACTACTTCTAGATTTAGATCCCGTCCAATGCCTCCCACACTTCCCAGCCTCTCTCTTCCAGGCTCTGCCAATCCCTCCCAGCCCCCAGCACCTCCCAGTGTCTCCCACCACAATCCAGGCCGGCAGGCCCTGACCTTAGTGAAAATTGGGGCTGCGTTTCCTGGCGGGGAGTCCCGCCAGACTGAGTTGCGCAACAGAGCGTTTCATGGCGCGGTTGGCCTTTTTCGCTGGATTTCATTCAATTTCACTTTTTGTGCAGGTTTGTGTGGTTTTTGCTCCTTTCTGCTGCATTTCTGCATCTTCAGCACATTTTTGTATGTTTTAAAGGCTGTTTTGGGTGGGATTCCGGTGGGTTCCGGTGGGTTCCGGTGGGTTCCGGTGGGTTCCGGTGGGCTCCGGTGGGCTCCGATTCTCAGGTCAAATTTGCCACTTTTCCGGTGGGAATCCACTCCCTGAACCAAGCCCGGGTAACCAATTCTCACCTGAAAATCACTAAATGTTGTTGGTTTTCCGGTGGGAATGCTTCTCGAAGCTATTATGCGTTGGCAAAATGATACTCCAGAGCAAATCCAAGCATGGATTCCGGTGGTTGGGTTCCAAGGCGCTTTGGGGCTGGCCCAGGCCCACCTGAATGGCCTGCTTAGAAGGTCAATTTTCCACCAAACACCTGTAAAAGTTCAATTTGCTTGAATTTGCTTCAAAAATGGCCAAAATTTGTCTAAATGGCAGAATTCAGTTGGAACTTGTTGGAATTGCAATTTTCTGGCTGCCAACGCCAAACGGATCAGACAGGAGCACCTCTCCATAAAATCTGCTGGTTGACCGATCTTTGTGTTCCGTTTCACTGGGGCCAGGGCACCGTTGCTGAGTGCTCAGTTTTGAGGGCAGAAACTAAACACACTCAAAAGAACAAGGCTCAGGCTCGCTTCAAATTGCTGTTAGCGTGCAGTTGCAAAGGGAACAGAAACCACGTTTTGAGACTCATAACTGCTGACATTGATTCGATGCGAACTTTTGCAACCGCCAGCATAACAACGCATTGTTGATGCTACCACGTGGAAAGTGACGGCAGAATTGTGCTGTGAGAGCCAAATCTACATGCACTGAACTTGCTTCCATGTTCTCTTGCAGTCGGGAGTCTATCATGTCTATAACCTAATTATCTCATTTCAAACTTCAAATTACACCAGCGAAGACCCCAAACAGAATGCATCGAATCATACCGGTTCAAGTTGGAATGTGTTGGATCCCAATCTGGCTTCGCCAGCAGATTTTGCGAAGAAGAATTAGGCATTGGGCGATATATTTCTGCGAAAGAAGAGTGGGTGGTGGGATTCAAGCATGTGGGAAGGTTTTTGGGAGGGTCCAGGGAGCATCGTTCCGAGGATCTTGCTGCAACACCATGCACGGAAAACATGCACATTTCTCCCGCAACTGCCACATTGTTGCCGCCTTTGCAAAACAGGATACCTGGCCTCTGCTGCAAACGTTCGCGGACGAAGTGCAAAAGAGCTTGGTGTTCGCTTCGGTTGGCTGTCGGACGGGAAGAAAACGACAACTTTGCCGTGCATGTTTGGCAAGAAAGGTAGGAAGGGATTTGTCGGCTTACAAGGCAAACAAAAAGCTTTCTTAACACGGAGCCATTCACGTTTTCTCTGCTGACCGAACGAAGAGCATTGTCCACAGGATTTTGTTGCCGCAGGAACCGCACAAAGAAAAAACGCAACGTCTCCACAATTTTCATAACATTACCGTTCTGCAAAACAGGATTCTTTGCCTCCGCTGTAGACATTGGAGGAAGAAGCACAACAGAGGTTGCTATATGGGTCGGTTGGCTGTCACACGGGAAAAAAGTGTGAACTTTGCCGCGCATGGCGAAAAGAAGCGCGCGCAGGGGTGCGTCGGCTTACAACACAAAACAAAAATCTTTCTTTACACGGAACCATTCACGACTTTTTCCGCAGACCGAACGAAGATCCATACAATCTGTAACTACCGCAGAAACCACGCACGAAAAAAAACACACACAACATTGCCGTTTTGCAAGACAGGATATGTGGCCTCTGCCGTAAACGTTTGTGGAAGAAGCGCGAAACAGGTTGGTATACGGATCGGTTGGCTGTCGCACGGGAAAAAAATGTGAACTTTGCGGCGCAATTATGGCGAAAAGAAGAGCAAATGGGTTTGTCGGCTTACAAGGCAAACAAAAACCTTTCTTTACACGGAAACATTCACGATTTTGTCCGCAGACCGAACGAAGATCCACAGGATTTTGCTGCCGCAGCAACCACGCACGGCAAAAACACGCAACATTGCCGTTTTGCGAGACAGGATATGTGGCCTCTGCTGTAGACGTCTGTGGAAGAAGCGCAAAACAAGTTGGCAAACAGATCGGTTGGCTGCCACACGGGAAAAGGTAGGAACTTTGCCGCGCAAACTTGGCAAAAAGAAACGCAAATGGGTTTGTCGGCTTACATCGCAAACAAAAATCTTTCTTTACACGAAACCGTTGACGATTTTTTCCGCCGACAAAACGAAGAACGTCGTCCACAGGATCCTGCTGCCACAGAAACCACGCACGGAAAAAACACGCAAAATTGCCGTTTTGGGAGACAGGATATGTGGCCTCTGCTGTAGACGTCTGTGGAAGAAGCGCAAAACAAGTTGGTACACAGATCGGTTGGCTGCCACACGGGAAACGGTAGGAACTTTGCCGCGCGAACTTGGCAAAAAGAAACGCAAAGGGGTTTGTCGGCTTACATCGCAAACAAAAATCTTTCTTTACACGAAACCGTTGACGATTTTTTCCGCCGACAAAACGAAGAACGTCGTCCACAGGATCTTGCTGCCACAGAAACCACGCACGGAAAAAACACGCAAAATTGCCGTTTTGGGAGACAGGATATGTGGCCTCTGCTGTAGACGTCTGTGGAAGAAGCGCAAAACAAGTTGGTACACAAATCGGTTGGCTGCCGCACGGGAAAAGGTAGGAACTTTGCCGCGCGAACTTGGCAAAAAAAAAACGCAAAGGGGTTTGTCGGCTTGCATCGCAAACAAAAATCTTTCTTTACACGAAACCGTTGACGATTTTTTCCGCCGACAAAACGAAGAACGTCGTCCACAGGATCTTGCTGCCGCAGAAACCACTCACGGAGAAACACACAAGTTCCCCTTTACACGGAACCATTGACGATTTTTCCGCAGACAAACCGAAGAACGTCGTCCACAGGATCTTGCTGCCGCAGAAACCACGCACGGAAGAACACACCACCTTCCCGCAACTGTTACAACATTGCTGCCTTGCAAGACAGGATACCGGATACCTGGCCTCTGCTGTAGACGCTTGTGGAAGAAGCACAAAAGAGGTTGGTTTACGGATCGGTTGGCTGTCGCACGGGGAAAAGTGGGAACTTTGCCGCGCAAACTTGGCGAAAAGAAGACCGCACGGGGGTGTGTCGGCTTACAAGGCAAAATGAATATCGTTCCTTACACGGAACGACTGACGAATTTTTCCAGAGACCGAACGAAGAACTTCGTCCACAGGATCTTACTTCCGCAAAAACCACGCACGGATAACACACACACCCACACACACAACTTTCCCGCAACTGAGTTAATCCGACCCTCAACAGCAGCACAACGATATTGGAGTAGGATCGCCGGGCAAGGCAAGGAAACCCGAAAGGGAAGCCCAGCCCGAAGAGGAACAGAAGCTGCAAGCGTACCTCTTTTCTCATTACTTGAGCCAAAGATCATGTCATTGGCACATGAAGCTACACAGTCAGACATGTTACCTATACAAGGACAGGGAACGTCGTATTCGACCAACTAACTGTTACAACATTGTTGTTTTGCAAAACAGGATACCTGACTTTTGCTGTAGATGATTGCGGAAGAAGCACGAAGCAGGTTGGCATACGGATCGGTCGCCTGTCGGACGGAGCAATTTGGGAACTTTGCCGTGCAAACTTGGCAAAAAGAAGTGCGAAGAGGTTTGTCGGCTTCTAAGGCGAACGAAAATCTTCTTTTGCACGGAACCATTGACGATTTTTCCGCAGACCGAACGAAGAGCGTCGTCCACAGGACTGCAGCAGAAACCACGCACGGAAAACACGCAACTGTTACAGCATTGCTGCCTTGCAAGACAGGATACCGGATACCTGGCCTCAGCTGTAGACGTTTGTGGCAGACCAGGCGCCCAGAAAGGAAACATTAAGGGAACCCAGCGGGAGCTCAGGCCCTCTGCTGCGGCCCGCCCGTCCAACCCAGGAGCCCAGAAAGGGAACAGGAAGGAAACCCAATTGGCAGCCCAATCCCTTTGCCGCGGCCCACCCATCCAATCCAGGAGCCCAGAACGGAAACATGAAGGGAGGTAAACCGGATTGCCGCGGCCCAAGGAAACATGACGGGAGCCCAACGGGAGTCCAGGTCCAACCCAGCAGCCCAAAAAGGAAACATGAAGGGAGCCCAATAAAGCCCAGGTCCTTTGCCGCAGCCCACCCGAAGTGAATGGGAGCCCAGGTCCTTCGCCGCGGCCCACCCGTCCAACCCAGAACCCCAGAAAGGAAACATGAAGGGAGCCCAAGAAAGCCCAGGTCCTTTGCCGCGGCCCACCCGTCCAACCCAGGAGCCCAGAAAGGAAACATGAAGGGAAATGAATGGGAGCCCAGGTCCTTTGCCGCGGCCCACCCGTCCAACCCAGGAGCCCAGAAAGGAAACATGAAGGGAAGTGAATGGGAGCCCACGTCCTTCGCCGCTCCAACCCAGGAGCCTAGAAAGGAAACATGAAGGGAGCCCAATAAAGCCCAGGTCCTTCGCCGCGGCCCACCCGTCCAACCCAGAACCCAGAAAGGAAACATGAAGAGAAGTGAAGGGGAGCCCAGGTCCTTCGCCGCGTCCCACCAGTCCAACCCAGGAGCCCAGAAAGGAAACATGAAGGGAGCCCAATGGGAGCCCAGCCCGTTTGCCGCGGCCCAGGCATCCAACCCACCGCGGCCCACCTTTTTTCTGAGGAGAGAACCCCAAACCGTACCTGTTTGGGGAAAAACTTCAAGACGCAAGATTCAAGACTTCAAGACTCAAGACTTCCAAAAATTCAAGACTTCAGCCTCACGAGTTTTGGAATTGGGGGTTCACGATCAAAATCAAGACTTCATGATTCATTTTCATTCCATGAGTCTTTGAATTCATTCGACGTTTTGATTTGTTTCAACAGAACTGAAACACATCGGGCGTCAGAAGCTGGAACCGAAGGACCAAGCGGACCAAGAGGGCGTCACAAGGAGTTGGAAGGAGTGACTTGCGCCACCGTTTCGTCGTTCGTAAATGATAGACTCTGATTATGATTATCTGATTATTTGATTGACAATTGACAATGTAAGCAATAAATAACATGTAAAATGACATAATATGCTCGGTAACATTTGTCGAAAAACGAAAAAAGTCAAAGATCATGGCATCATGGCAACGGAGGAGTCACAACAATCCTAAATCGTGACAGGCAATGAGAGAACCGACAAAACAATCAAACACTTGTTATATTGTTGATAAAACTTGAATTTTGACATCTTGAAATCATGATCATGAAAAGAATCTTTCTTACAAGTACTTCTTGAGCCATTGATTCACTGAGCCCTTCCTTTCCGACTCCACGGCTTTGGCCTTCCTCGCAGGCTAAGACTTTGGAAGCTTTTGGACTTCCAACTATTTTGCTTTAAACACACAAACGAACTCCAATCATAATTCTTTTTCACAGCCAAACTTTAAAAAAACTCCAAAACAGCTCCACTTCACAGCAACGCATTGTCCACTCCTCCGATGGAATCTCTCTGCTGTGGTTGTGTTTCTAGGGGAAAAGCCCAAACTCCAAGAACGTGGTAAAATAAGCTAAGGCACGTATCATCGGATGCCAACTAGATTTGTCATGGAAAACGGGACGTAAAGAAATATCGAGGGAAGTTAAGAGACGTAAAAAAGTACCTCCACAGTACCACTGGAAGTGAATCCGCTCTTGGCTGCAAGTCTTCCGGCGATGCACAGGTGAGCGTGGCCTGAAGTTGCGCATCGGTTTTCATCCTCATGATTGCTCACGGCATGGAATCCGCTGCGCTGATTGCACAGTTCCAGCACTTTGTCTCCATAGCTGCGCGAGACGCGCTGACCAGATGCCTTCTCACAACCAGTCTCCTGCCCTCTGCGATACCGTAGGCTTTGCCAAGACTGACAGCGTTCCGCAAAGTGTTCGAAAGCCCAAATTTGGAGCGAAAGCTGGACTGGTTCCTCCAAGATCCCTAATGCCTTCTATTCTAGAAGACCAGAGTGGTTCCACTGCTGAGCACCGTGGAAGCTCCGTCCAGTCAGTTGTCTAGTGTCCGTTCTATTTCCAGCAACTGCGTTCGCCTGAAGATGATATTCCAGAAGCAGCACGAGGTTCTGTAGGCCAAAGACAGGCGGCCCGAAGCATGGCTGCGCGTCCCAGCTTCTTTCCGACTCGAGTCTTTGGTCCTCCACCAATTCCTGCCACTCCCTTGATCACATCGATGGAGACCGGTGCTGCGTGCCTATTTACATCGGGCTCGCAGAAATCCGATGGCCTTTTTTTTCAAGCCACGTGGTGATGTCCGCCTTGCAAGAAGAGTCCTGGCTGAGAATGATGGAGGGAGCTGCTCTACTTTTCTGGCGAACGGTGGGAGGAACTTCCTTTTACACACTTGCAGCTACCGCTATCGGACTTAACCCTGAGCCATAACTCTTGCCGGCCATACTTTAGCCTTGCGAGACGTACCAGTGGGACCCCCTGTGCGCGCTTACGGGCGTCTCTCTCATTCTTGAATAATACCAAGCGTGAGCAGCACCAGGTGCATCAAACCGGCTACCGGGTTCCACTGGTGACGACACATACGCTATGGCACAGTCTACGCCCAGCTCTGCATTGTATGGCCCTGAGAATGCCCAAAGGGTCCATCGATCTCAAAGGACTGGCCTGACCATCAGTTCAGTGCCCTTGCGAGACTCGATTGGCAGGCGGGAAGCTCGATAGAGCCTCGAATACAGGGTAATCGAGAGCCAGCTCTGCGGAGCCAGTTTGTACAGTGTCTTGGTCTGGGAACATTGGCACTACGATTACCATCCCGGGCGGCGGAATTACCGGAACGGCCGGAACTCGAGCTCCACGGCTTAAGATGCAGACTATGCAGCTACCACCGGCGTCATTTTTGCAAAAAGTTGAATCTGCGGTGGCAGCGATCGTCTCCGCCTGCTAGAACCCTGCACCTGCCCTGTGACCTTTTCAACTGTGCAGCTGGGCTCATCATATGTGTTTTGCCCTTCCGTAAGGTTATAGATACCTGGCCATGGCGGTCACTCTCTTACGTGTCGCCACCTATGTCTCTGTTCAGCTTCTCTCGCTGCACTCCGCTGTCGCTACGCAGCAGCTATTGAGTGCTGGTGGGCTCGAGAGCAAAATGGCCGTCTTGCCTTTCGGCAACAGCTGACAGTATACCAACGGTCGGAAGCCGCATACCTAGATCGGTGTGTGTTTGTGTTGGTAAATAGAGCGCAGACTCCAACTATGTTTCTGGCTTGGCTTCCAAGTCGGCGCCACTATTATCCAAGTTGATCTGGAGGCATTGATGACGCTCGTCGCGGTCTCCCGCCATACCTGTCGAGTAGTCGTTGGATTATACAAGGGCACTGACTTTCTGCGTGCGTCGGCCATGATGCAGTGGATGGTTCGCAGCCGTGGACCTTGGGTTGGTCTGACTTGCGCATACGCCTTCTTTCAAACTTGGAACCGATGCAAGCACTCCCCATAACGCGCTTGCGGTCTCCGATACCTTAAATTGAGATGTGGAGGAGTTGCACTCTTGTGGTGCTCCTTCTCTATTTGCCCTTGCGAGACCCTGTGAGGGAAGCTGGGCACTGACATCCCAGGATACAGCGGCCTGTTTGTGGGCTGCTCTACGACACTGGCTCTCTGAGTGAGTGATTCGCCCTTGCGAGACCCATTGGAAGGGAAGCTGGGCGCATGGCAACTCACCTTTTGCTCTTGTGTTGCGAACTGCCACCGACCTGACAATTTTGATGATGGTGGCCATTGCGCGACCCATGTCTTACGGGGAGCAGGGCCAGTGAACCGAGGGCCAGTGTATTTATTATATCAGAGCTGAACGATTTCGCCGACCAAGTCTGTGTCGCAGCTCCTGTTTCACCTAGCATTTTTGTATAGCTTATTCATTTCTTGTTAGTTGCTCTCTTTCTTATAGGGACCGAGTGCTGCAGTGTGTAGTCGACGAGGGCCCGCAGCCTTCCCTGCCGATACGGTTGCCCAGGCAGCCAGCGAGCCAGCTAGCGCCAGCCAACAGGAAGTGCACATGATGGTGCACAGGTCCTCGGAGTAAGAGGTTGCTGTGGGCAGCGACTTCCTGAATCTTGTGCAGAATTTGCTGACTTCTTTCCGCAGTGCCTGTGAAAATGGCCATGTCGTCCGCGTAAGCAAAGGTCGTAGAATGGCTGGTTCTGGCTAAAAAGCCACGGGAGCATCTGACCATGCTGCTGCAGCGCTGCATCGACGTCGGCCATGATCATGCTGTGGACCACCAAAGGAGAGTTAAGGAGAAAGTGGGCAGCCTTGGCGAATGCCAGAGCTTGCCTGAGACGGTTGGCTCAATTGCTCCGCCGCCTTCACTATGAAGAAGGAGGGGTTGTTGTAGATCGAGCCGTGACCCCATGCCGTTCGCGCCACCGTGACAGGTCGGAGCTTGGAGTCGATCGCCTGCTCCAGGTTTCTGAAGGAGCCTGGCGAAAAGTTTGTAAGAGGTGCTGAGGAGGGCGATGGGGCGGTAGTTGTTGGGGTCCGCCATCGTGCCGCGCTTGTGAATCTCTGCAACGACTGCCGTTGACCATTCTTCCGGCACCAAGCCTGTGAGTAATGCTTCGTTGTAGAGGTCCGAGTGGTTGACGGTTGGCTGGCGTAAGCCATTGTAGGGCCTCCGCCGGAATTTGGTCCGGGCCTGGTGCCTTGTGCGAAGCCATGCCTTTGAGGGTGTTGTTGAGCTCTTCCATCGTGATGGGGGCCATGTTGACTGGACTGTCATCAGTCAGTCTGTGGGTGGGGCCTGTGTAGTCTGCCGGCGGGGGGGCCCACTGTACTTCCGACAGGTGTTTGGCGAAGGTGTCTGCCTGCTTGCTGTAGCTGGTGGGCTTGCCCTTGGAGTCATGCAGAGTGACAGTGCGAGGCTTGTAGTCCGAGCGGATGCGCTTGATCCAACGCCACTTGTCCCTGGCGTCCAGTGTCTCTTCGCTCTCCTGAAGACGATCCTTAAGCCATTGTTGCTTGTCCTGACGGGCCTGTGAGCTGATGGTCTTGTGGAGCTGACGCTCCGTCTCCAGGTTCTGACTCTGGCGGGCGGCGGAGGCTGGCTGATGCTGGAGGGCTTCCGTGAAGTGTGTGTTGTAGGAAAGAATGGACTGTGCGTCAGGGCGTCTGGTCAGCTTGGGGGTGGGTGCAGCGCGCTTGTGGCAGGCTGTGTGGAGGGAAAGAGTGACTCTGGTGAGGAAGTGGTTGCTGTTGAGGGCAGCGTTCGGGAGGGTGTGCACATCGGTGACCATGTTCTTCCAGGCGAACTTGGTGACGGCGTGGTCCAACTGGACCAAGTCGCCATTCGGACGCTGGTGTGTCATTCGATGTCGCTCGTCTTTGTCCATCCACGTCTGCGGGAAGCATAGGTCGTGGCTGACCGACATCTCGAACAGCTGTGCGTGGTTGGACAGTGGGTCGTCCTCACCAGCCTGTGAGGCTAGGGTCTCGTCGGCAACGTTCGCTCCAAAGTGGGCGTGCGGTCCGACGCTGCCACGATTGGAGGAAAGCTCGTCGAGCAGTTGCGCGTTGAAGTCGCCGACCAATAAGAGAGGTTCGCTGGCGGGGTGTCTGTGAAGGATGTCTCCCAGCGACTGCCAAAATGCGTCGCGGACCGGCTGCTCACGTTGATTGTGGGGAGCGTACACCACCTGAACTGTGAGAGGGGCCTCCGCCGTGTCTATCTTGAAAGAAAGAAAACGGCCGTCGGTGGCAACGATATCCAGAATGCAAGGTGTGAGCCGCGGGGAGGTAATCAATGACACTTTGGACCGGATTTCCCTGGGCATCCAGCTTGTCATCAGCACTGTGTGTGACAGTGTACCCATCGATCATAAAGCGGTCCTGTTGCTTCACGTGGGTCTCTGTGAGGGCCAGCCAGTCAAGACCATGCGTCTGCATGATCTTGATCAGGGTGTGGATCTTGCCGGCTTCAAGGAGGCCGTGGTGTTCCAGAATCCCCCCTTCAGGCACACTTTGGAGCGCAACTGTGTGGAGTGCCTCTGTCTGCCGTGCTCCTGTGGGCAGCGGCAGTGGGTCTTGAACCAATGGGCCCGTGTGTGTTGCTTATTCTGGGCATCGTGAGCGTCTGCCCAGAACCCACGGCCACTGTGCAACTGAGGCTGTGAGGGGGGGTAGGGTTGGGCGGTGAGGGAAGGGAGGAGGGGAGAGTGTGTGAGAGGGGCAGTGGTGGAAGAGCCCTCAGTGGGGGAGGCAGGCGGGCCAAAATGGCCACTTGGTGGGGTGGCAGGCTCCGGTGTTCGAAGCCTCAAATGATTGGGGGTGGAGCGGTTCTGCGGGGGGTGTCTCTTCACTCGCATATCAGGGGCTTTGGCCAAAAGGCGGTGAAAACGTCTGCAGGAACGAAACTGCGGGCCACGACCCTTAGGGGAGACCCTGGTGGGAACAGGCTGTAAGCCGGTCGGCGTGGGGCCGTATAAAGGCTTTTGGTTGTTGATCCTAGCTCTGGAGCCCAAACCACAACTAGGGGTTGGGAAGGTGGAGAGAGCATGCCTCCATGCTCTGTACTCCCGCCTGCTGCGAGATCTGGTGGTGATGCGGCGGCGTGCTCGCTGCTGCCATACTATTTTTTAGACCTGAGGTGGCGGTGGTATTGTGCTCGGGTCTGAGGTGCCGAGGGGGTGGTGTGGGGGCTGTGGGGCACTTCGTCGCCGAAACGCACACTAGAACAACTCTCAGAGCAACCTGGAAAAACGAAACTGTGAGGTGAAGAAGAACTAGAGTTATAATAGTGGCTCAGCGCACCCAGCTCGCCTTTAGGTGGCGTGCCAGAACGGTTCAACTCGTTTTTGCCCAGCTGTGTGGTACGGTCTGGGTCTGCTATGATACAAGAGGCAGCAGCCTGTGAAAAATGCGGTCGCGCAGCTGCTGCGGAAGATTGCAAGGAAGAGAGGGCGCGCTTGCCGGACCATCGCTGCGAGCCAGCAGCACGGCGCTTGATGCACCATGCCTCCCAGGCCTCCTGTGGGTAGTCCGTGGGGACCCCACCGTTGTTAATGTGGGCGATCTTGGCTTCCTCTACCGCGCCCTCGACTCGAGCTCCACCTGTGAGCCGAACGGGTAGTAGCTCGGCCTGGCCTTGGTGAGCTGTGGGGGAGCAAGCCCAGAGCTAGGATTGCTGGCCGCACTGAAGCCACTGACAGCGGAAGCGGCGTCACTGTGAGTGCGCTTCACTTGGGAAACCACGTCGATCATCGCCCCCACACCTCCGCTCGCCGAGTCCACTGTGAAGGCAGCCTCCTGTTCCTGAGCCGCCATCTGTTCCATGAGTTCTTCTGTGGACCTGTGTCCTGTGAAGTGTGTCCTCTCTTCGGCATCCTGTGGAACATGTACAAACTTCACCGGCCATGGGAACTCATACCGGAACCTGGCGATCCAGTGATCCAATCCATCGTCCTCGCCTTCGTTGTACTCTGGGATGGCCTTGGTCAGGAACCTGCTGAGTCTCTTGGCCTCTGCGTAGTTGTGCGATGTGAGGCGGGCGGCACTGTCAAAAGCTTCCTGCTCGACAGTCGTCTGGTTGACCTGCTGTCGCAATTGGTCGTACCAGATGCGGCGCCAGGTCTCCAAGAGCTTCTCGGCGTGCTCCTCCGGAATGTGGATCTAGGGAACCCCGCGACGGTACACGATGCGGCCCAGCCGCCTCCTTGGAGTCGACCAAGGCCAAGGTCTTCCACCTCGGCACCAGTGGCTCCTTGGCGAACTTGCTGAAGGCCGCCCTGTAGGCGTTCATGAGTCCCTGAACCGGCGAAGCAAGCCTGCGTTCAAACTGTGTGACTCCAGGAGAGAGCTTCACGGGACCGCCACCCTTGTACTCGTAGGTCTTGGCTTCCTCCTTGGACCCGGCTGCCTGTGAGGGGTCTGCCGTGGTCTTCTCCGCCGTCCCTTCAGGACTGTCCTTCGCTTCTTCCACCTGCGTGTGCTCCTCCATCCTTCTCCTGGTGGAAGTACCAAGGGTACACCCTATCCGCTACCTCCAGGATCCGCTTCCGGACTGTGAGGGAGGGGACTGTGAGGATGGACGTGTCAGAGAGCTCCAGCTTGCCCGGCGTGCCGGTGTCCAGGCGTGACGTGGTCAGGTCCCACATGCCATCGATGTTCCACAGCCCAGCTTTCGCAAGGGCCTTTTCCACAGTGAGGCGCCGGTCCGCCTCCGTCTGCCACGTGGGGAAGTTGCGGCATACTATGGTTCGTTTGGCCTGCTCGATCTGAGCAAAGAGCATGTCCTTCTCGGCCCAGGCTGTGCGGATGCGAAGGGCCCGGACCTGCTGCTCAAGGTTGCTCACTCGCTCGTTGGTCCTCACCTGTGAGGTGGACAAGGAGGAGTAGACGGCTCCCAGAGCAGGGGCGACCTTCTGCTGCATCGCCATTTGCACCAGCTCCATGCACTGCCCAACCGTGGCCGGGGCGTTGAGGTCTACCCCCTGTGCTACCGGCGCTGTGAAGGACTGTGGCTGCAGCTGAGTCGGAATGAGCACGGCAGCCGAAGACTCTGGGGCATCCATGCGTGCTTCCAACTGAGTCATGCGATCTGTGAGGTCTTGATGCTGCTCTTCACGTCGTGCTCCTTGCAGCTTCACTTGTTCTAGCTGAGCAGCCACCTCCGCCACCAAAGCAGACATTTTGTCCAGCTGGTCTCCCTGGCCCGACATGGCTTCAAGGAAAGAAGAGGGAGGGACCTTGTGAGCTTGAACCGCTCGTGAGCTTCAGGCCGCGGATTACTAAGCCTAATCCGTGTTTCAAGGTATCAAAGACCTTTGTGGTTGGCGTAACCACGGTGCACAGCAAATCGGTGGCCATTGTAGGCCAAGACAAGGAGGACAGAAAACCATTCAACCACCAGGCCCTGGTGCAGAGCGGTGGTGCCCGTTTGGGCAGCCGAAAAAAACGCTGATGGTGTGCCATTCGCTCCAATCCGCTGCTTCCGCCTTGCGGGCTGCCAGCTCCCCAATGGTGACTAGACACGGGGAGGAGCCTGTTGCAGGTAGCAGAAGATTGGACTGTGGGCATCGAATGGCTATTATCAACAGATAAAGCTCTGCCAATAACCGTGTGGAGGCGACCAAGGCCAGATTTAGGCACACCCCATTGATGGACTCTAGGCCTTCAGCCTGCAAAGAAGTATGGGCCGGAGTAAGTATTGCTCCGACTGCCGGCAGGCGATTAAGATAGCACAAGAGCGTCTCACTGTGCAAGACGTGGACTGGTGGATGAAGTCCACTGCGATGGCTGCGGAGGTGAGGCGGACAGGTTGTGGACACACCTCATCGCCTACCTGCGTGATGTCGGAATAGGGCACAAAGTGGATCTGGCCCTGGTAACTCACACGGCATCCCTTGAGGTCACCCTGATCCTGTACCAGTCCCACCTCCGTCCGGACCTCAACTCCAAACAAATATTCCGAAACAGACTGGCAAACCGTCAGACAGTCCGTCCCCGACGGCCGTAACGAGTCCAAGACTTGACCATTGGACAGTTTGTAGCGGCCCGCCAGGTGGGCCATGCGTCCCGGGGGGTATGGCTGAGGGGCAAGCTGAGCGAGTCCCCAAATACCAACCGGCTTGGCAGTGAGGCGTGCCAGAGTGTTGAGCTGCACATTCCCTTTGCCTCCGCCCGTGGGCTGCCGTGGGCTGGTGCGAATGACAAGCTGGCATTCGGCGTTGGAGAAAGAATTTGAGTGAGCCTTCGAGACACTTCTACCGCAGCCGGGACTAGTGGATAGTGAAGTTGGACGGGTCATGACAGTTTTGTTCCCGCGTCGTGTCACTGTGCCTGTGTTGCAGGAGCTCGGTGCCATCCGCTCCCTTCCGCCACAGTGGTGAATGTCCGCGCAGTTACGGCTAGCATCCTGGGACAAGAGATTGTCTCAGCTTTGGCTTTTGCTACACAGCCCTCCTGTTATCAACAAGGGGGGGGCCTTGATCTTTCTGCAGGTCTTGAAAATGCCCACAGCCAAGACGCATGTGGTGCTTGCTTTCCAGCAGGCAGCGGCAATGGCGCCGACCTTCCCGGCTTGAACAAGGCGCAACATGTGGTGTTTCGGGAAAAAATCCTTGCCCTTCGCCTGCAAGCCGAACAGGCTAGCCCGCGGAGTATCTTCCGTCGCGACTGGCGAGTGAATGCCGCGCTGATCCCTGAAGAGCTGCGAGGGCGGGAGATGTCGACATGCCGGACTGCTAGCTAGCCGCAGCCGGATGGCTCCTTGTCGGGCACAGCACTGCAATCTTGCATCGAGCCACCAAACGCAGCTTACTGGGCGTCCTTGGTTTCTCCAAAAGCTTTTCCTGTGGTGTGCGCTTGTCTGCATTGACGCGGTGTTGGAACAGAATTTGCTGTGGACCGCTCAGCACTCTGCCCTTGTCGCCGTCGTTCGCATTGCCACGAATCTTCTTGCGGACGTGCCTCAGTAGTTGCGGCCACTGCTTCTCGGGCAATGCTAAAATGATCGAGCCGGACTTTGACATGTGCCGTTCACGGAGGCGGCGGAACACATGCCAGGCTGCGTGGGCAAGTAGGATCGCACCTGTAGCGACCTGAACTTGCGGCGGGAGCCTCATTAACCGCATGAGTGGTGCAAGTAACTGTGGGGTCCAAACAGCATCCGGCACATTGAACAACCAGTGCAGTCCTCCAGCGAACGCAAGGGGCAGAGCAGTCGCTCGAGCACTGGTGTTACACGGATTGGCTTGCAAGTTTTGCTTTGTGTCCTGGCTAGTTTGGCTGTCTAGCAGCAAAGTAAACGTGTTTGGGTGTTTTCCAGCAACAGCATATTGAAGTCCTTCGTAGTGTCACTGCCCTTTACAGATTTGTGTCGTGCCAGTGCTCGTCGTTTTATGCAAACTGCGCAGGAGCGACGATTGCAGCTGTGAGTTTGTTTCTTCTTGGAAAGGCATGTACTTCTTGTTGTGTTGCTGCAACGCAGTCCTGGACACGGTAGCAGGCGCTGTTTTACTCGCAGATGTCCAGGCCTTTTGGGTCTTGTACTCGCACTTAGCAGTGGTTTCAAGTTCTGCTCAGCCTTTTGGTTCTTGTGCTGGTACTAGCACTTCGTG
Source organism: Symbiodinium sp. CCMP2592 (assembly GCA_905221615.1). Taxonomy (NCBI): domain Eukaryota; class Dinophyceae; order Suessiales; family Symbiodiniaceae; genus Symbiodinium; species Symbiodinium sp. CCMP2592. Next base: position 809,222 of record CAJNDT010002380.1, on the reverse strand, counting down.
GTCACAGTGGTCTTGCAAGTTCTGCTTGCTGTCAAGTGGTCGTGCAAGTTCTACTTGCTGTCACGTGCCCCTTGCCTGACCATGCTTTGACGTCGCAGTGTTTTGTGCCAGTAGTAGCACTTGCCTGACCATGCTTTGACGTCGCAGTGTTTTGTGCCAGTAGTAGCACTTTGTGCTTACAGTGGTGTTGCAAGTTTAATATAACATAATATAATATAATATAATATGATATAAAAAATATAAAATAATATAAAATAATATAATATGATATAAAAAATATATATCATATAATATAATATAATATAAAATAATATAATATGATATAAAAAATATAATATAATATAATATAATATAATATAATATAATATAGTATAATATAATATAATATAATATCATAAAATATGATATGATATGACATAATATAATATAATATAATATAATATGATATAATATAATATAATATAATGCAATATAATGCAATATAATGCAAACTGCGCAGGAGCGACGATTGCAGCTGTGAGTGAGTTTGTTTCTTCTTGCAAAGGCATGTACTTGTTGTTGTGTGTTGCTGCAACGCAATCCTGGACACGGCAGCAGGCGCTGTTTTACTCGCAGATGTCCAAGCCTTTTGGCTCTTGTACTAGCACTTAGCACGTGGTCGCAGTGGCTTCAAGTTCTGCTTGCTGTTACCTGTCCCTTGCCGTCACAGTCGTGGACGCGGCAGCAGGCGCTCATGTGCCCGCAAGACGTCGCAGCCTTTTGGTTCTTGTGCTGGTACTAGCACTTCGTGGTCACAGTGGTCTTGCAAGTTCTGCTTGCTGTCAAGTGGTCGTGCAAGTTCTACTTGCTGTCACGTGCCCCTTGCCTGACCATGCTTTGATGTCGCAGTGTTTTGTGCCAGTAGTAGCACTTGCCTGACCATGCTTTGACGTCGCAGTGTTTTGTGCCAGTAGTAGCACTTTGTGCTTACAGTGGTGTTGCAAGTTTTGCTTGCTGTTGCGTTTGCTTGCGTGACAATGCTTTGACGTCCCCTTGTTTGCTTCGTGGTCACAGGGGATTGCACAGGTGTTACTTCTTGTGGACGTTTCTGGTCGCGTTAGTACTCGTTGTTGTATGCCTGCTGCGATACTCGCAAGACGTCGCAGCCTTTTGCTTGCTGTGCATTTTCGACTTTATGATGTTTCGGCGCCCACCTTCGCGTTTGCAGAAGTTTGTTTTTTTGTTTTGAACTTGTCCATCGCCTGTTCTGTCTGTGCTTGTTTTGTCGTCTCCACAAGCACCACCCTCGTTGTTGTATGTCGACTGCAACGCATTGACGTGCGTTTCGCCGCTTGTGCACGTCTTTCGTCCCGCTGGTCTTCGTTGTTGTTTGCTAGGCCTGTGCTTGCTGTGCCTCTTCAATCTTGTGATATTTCGGCGCCGATTTCGTGCTTGTAGAAATTTGTTTTTTTTCTTGGCGGTGACAGTATTACTGCGGGCAGGGCTGTTCCGCTGTCCTTGCAGCTCTTTCACCTTCCGCCGCGCACCTCGACTCGAAGTTCAAGCCGCGAGCCATGGCTTTGCCGTCTGCGTCTCAGCTGCTTTAACTTTGGCCGGCAAGAACTCTCCACAAGCTCAGGTCTGCGAAGGTTGCGGAGGCCTTGAACCGCAAGTTCTCGGCAGCACAGCTTGCGGAGATCTTCCAGGTGCGCTCCAACTCTTTGGTCGTTTTTTGCGGCACATGTTCGCTAGGCTCTGCCCGCAGAGAAGCGTGTGGCTGTGTCTGCCCTCATACGCTCGGTGCTCAGCCGAGTTTCGCTCGGACAGCCAGTTTAGCTGCAGCATCCTTCTGTCTTTCGCTTCGGATTTTCTGCGTCTAGCTTCGGTTTTGAGTCTTATGTACGTCTCGCGCGGCTGCGTGTGCCGCGGGTAGGCCTTGCCTGACCATGCTTTGACGTCGCAGTGTTTTGTGCCAGTAGTAGCACTTGCCTGACCATGCTTTGACGTCGCAGTGTTTTGTGTGCCAGTAGTAGCACTTTGTGCTTACAGTGGTGTTGCAAGTTTTACTTGCTGTTGCGCTTGCTTGCGTGACAATGCTTTGACGTCCCCTTGTTTGCTTCGTGGTCACAAGAGATTGCACAGGTGTTACTTCTTGTGGACGTTTCTGGTCGCGTTAGTGCTCGTTGTTGTATGCCTGCTGCGATACTCGCAAGACGTCGCAGCCTTTTGCTTGCTGTGCATTTTCGACTTTATGATGTTTCGGCGCCCACCTTCGCGTTTGCAGAAGTTTGTTTTTTTGTTTTGAACTTGTCCATCGCCTGTTCTGTCTGTGCTTGTTTTGTCGTCTCCACAAGCACCACCCTCGTTGTTGTATGTCGACTGCAACGCATTGACGTGCGTTTCGCCGCTTGTGCACGTCTTCCGTCCCGCTGGTCTTCGTTGTTGTTTGCTAGGCCTGTGCTTGCTGTGCCTCTTCAATCTTGTGATATTTCGGCGCCGTTTTCGTGCTTGTAGAAATTTGTTTTTTTTCTTGGCGGTGACAGTATTACTGCGGGCGGGGCTGTTCCGCTGTCCTTGCAGCTCTTTCACCTTCCGCCGCGCACCTCGACTCGAAGTTCAAGCCGCGAGCCATGGCTTTGCCGTCTGCGTCTCAGCTGCTTTAACTTTGGCCGGCAAGAACTCTCCACAAGCTCAGGTCTGCGAAGGTTGCGGAGGCCTTGAACCGCAAGTTCTCGGCAGCACAGCTTGCGGAGATCTTCCAGGTGCGCTCCAACTCTTTGGTCGTTTTTTGCGGCACATGTTCGCTAGGCTCTGCCCGCAGAGAAGCGTGTGGCTGTGTCTGCCCTCATACGCTCGGTGCTCAGCCGAGTTTCGCTCGGACAGCCAGTTTAGCTGCAGCATCCTTCTGTCTTTCGCTTCGGATTTTCTGCGTCTAGCTTCGGTTTTGAGTCTTATGTACGTCTCGCGCGGCTGCGTGCGCCGCGGGTAGGGCGCCTCGGATACCCGAACCAGCCTTGAACTCGTATTCTTGTTTCTAAGGGCCTTGTCCCGAGCACAGCCTGTCCCAGGAACCCGAGGCGCCAATTAAATCATGATTTGACTGTTCTGAATCAATGACCGAATCTGGAACAATTAAATCAACTCGAACAGTTGGCAAGAACGCAACAATTAGATCATCATGTAACTGCCTCGCAGGATCCTTGTTTCAGGCTCAAGGTTTAAGGTGAGATGCACGGTCCGCATGCTTGTTTGTCTACTGCATGGTGTGCAGGTGTGTCTACGGGACGCGTCCCTAAGAGGCACTGTGTTGTTACAGCAAGCAATGGTAGATGACAGCCCGAAAAGGAGAAGCAAGATCTTGAGCAAGAGAAAATTTCAGAGGACAGCTTCGGTGGCATCGAAATGGCGGTCCATGGCGTTGGAAATGATAATGGGTGGACCCCAAAAAGATGAATGCAGGCAAGGCGGAGGCGTGATCATACTCGACTCGACTAGACGAGACTAGCGTAGACTGGAGTAGACTAGAGTAGGCTACAGACTAGAACCGAGTAGACTAGACTAAACTAGTCTACCTGTTTAGGCTAGCCTTCCCTGGACCGTGATAGGAACCAGCTACATTACTGGTGGTTACCAAGAAGGACGCCAAATTGCACAATTAAATCATGATTTAATGTGGCATCCCGCTACTGTGGGGATAAGCTCCTGGCTCGAACCCTGTTTTCTTCGTGGATCGTCTGTCGTCCTTCGTTTTTAAACACCAGCTCTTCATGTTGCCAGGACTCACATCCATGGTTGTATCCACATACATACTCACTTTGGAAGATTTCTCCTTGCCGCCATGTCGTTTTCACGAATGTTTCTGTATGCTCTGATGGTGCTGAGCGTTCAGGGCGGATCCCGAAGCCGCTCCAGGTCACCTATATTTAGCCCCTCTTCGGAGGTCCGCTTGAGTGGCTCTGGAAGCAGTGCTGTTAGTGGACGTGCCGGGCCTAGTCGTCGGGTAAGAACTGCAGGCGCCATTTCACAGAGTGGATTGTACCACAGCAGGGATGATACCTCAACGATATTTCGGCCCCTGGCTTCTGAATGGCAGATGGAACCAGATGCCACCGAAACATGCTATCAGCTTACAGAAACAATGTCAGATCCGCCTCACCCCACGCATATGGCGTTTTTGGACACATTGGCCGAGCAAGTATTTGAGAACCATATTGGGCCGGATCTGCAGCGCAACTTGCTCATGATATACATCAATGCTCAGAGAGCACGTCTACGTGAGCTCTTGGATATGGCACCAGGACAATGTTGTTTCATGTGTTTGCGCAAGGGCTGTGCACGGCCTGGCAGTTGCATATCTCGTGAGTATGCATCCCATGCATCGCAGGATGATTTTTCCCGCCTACAGGAAACGCGGAACCAGATCAATGACTGCCGTTACCTGGACTAATCAGTGGAAGCGTACGCTTCAGCGCAAGCGACATTGTCATATTCGCAGGTGTCGATCTTGCTGTAGCGCTTGTGCTGTGAAGAGGTTTTTGTGGGTTCAGACAGCTTACGCTTGGCCATTTTTGATGAAAATCTGCACCAGACGTCTTTTGCCGTTGCAAGAGTGCCTCTGTCAGAGTTTGTCTTGCATCAGAGCAATGTGTGTGACACTCTGCAGCCCTGTTGTGGCAAAGTCAGCGACTCGGTGGATGGCCCACAAGAAGCTATCTGCGCTACAGGAGGCCATTTCACTGAATCCCATACCCGCCCTCACCGTCAGTTTCAACAGGTCAATCTGGTCTTGGGCTTGCTCGATTTCGTGTGTGCATGCGCTCTTCGATCGAGCCGGGCGCCTATATCAACAGCTGTTTCTGACAGTGCTTGGAAGCAATCTCTTCTGTTGTATTGGTATGTGCCCCGGAGAGCTGTACACGATACCCACTTGCATTGCAGCCACTATGCTACATGCTGTGTTCCGATGTTTATCTTCAAGATTGCAGACAACTGTGTGTGTTTCAGAGCAGATGTTCCTAGTGCAGTGGTATGCACGTGGTATTTTGTATCCATGGTCAGCGGCAAGTTGTATGCATAATTCCTTCTGTGGTGTGCTGAACTGGAGTATTTCTCTGGTTACCTGGTACCCGGTCTTGCAATGGCTGGAAGCTCTGATTATAGCGATTTGCCTACTCAAATCAGGCAGGAGCTGGCTTCGCAGCGTGTACACCAGTCTCTATATGAAATTGACGAGTTTGCTGATCCGGTTGAAGCCGTGGCTGCTGCCCCTGGATTGGATGCGGTGGCTGAGCCATTGGTGCCACATGTGGTCTCCAGATCTCCGGCTGGTGCTGGCTCCTATCCGAGCACCTTCGATACAGCTCGCTTCTCTACGGAGCCATTGGTTAAGGCCAAGGCCAAGCCCAGACCTTCTCAGGCTCCCCATGTGCAGTTGGCTGGTTCTCTACGAGGACATATCAAGGGCGCTCTCCGCATTGTTCGCGTCCGTACGGCCCCGCGAACTCAACCAAAAGGCCGAGCCCGGGGCTTTGCCTTCTTGTGGAGAGGAGGTATGCAATTGCGCAAGCCTGCCTCTAGCAGCACGGCCACTCAGACGGATCCAGTGCCTCTCAGCCCTCTGCGACCAATGGTGCAACGACAATCCGTGGACTTCAATGACCCTGATCTATCTGACAACTCTGATGCATTGGGCTATGACTGCAATTCGAGTTCCGACTCTGAAAGGCTGTCTGCCATTGCACGCAATATTGTCAGTCAAGAGTTCAATCCCTCCGACAACGACTGACATATTTGCATCTTCTGTGGCCTTTGCCAGGGCTCAGCTGCAGTGGAATACACTGGCCCTATTTGATGGAACGCCTGTCATAGCATCTGTATTTTCCTCTGAGACTTGCAATTGGCAGATTGAAAAATGGGTGTGGGCCTGCTTATATTCTGCTGTACACGCAAGCAACTTGGAGCGAGAGCTTTCCTATTGGTACCTCCTTCTCGCTCAGGTTGATTGGGACTGCCAATGTCACAGCCTGAGCCCTCTTCGATGGTACTTGCCTGCAGCTGTATGCTCTGTGCCCTGGTGGTATATATTTTCTCCGGCAGCACCCAACTATGCCCAGGTCGTATGCCGCTCGATGCAATGTATTCACTCAGACTTGTGCCGATTGCTGCCCGACTCTTATGTGTCATTCGTCTGGATTTGGTGGTATGTCCTCGCGATTGCAATGGCAATATCGATGTTCCGATGGCAGGTCTTATCTCTTCTGACGCTCCTTGACCCAGTGCAGCTGGCCATCTGGATGTATTGGTGTGATGGTTTTCGGTCGATGACAACCCGACCTACCCGCCAGGTACGATTCCACCTCTACACCCTGCACAGCCGTTGTTCAATCTGGCTGGTGACTCAGCCGGCTCACTGCATCCTTCTGATCTTCTGCACTCGGCTGGTTGTGTGGAGCTTGAAGCACTGTCACGATATTCGGTTTGCAGTCTGGTTTCTCCAGCCATGGGAGCATGTGAGAGACATTATACACATGCCAGTCATGCCGATTGTGTCTGGGAAGCAGCGTCTAGGTGTTTGGCTGCATACACTTTATACAATTTATTCTATGTTTCCCTGGCTGGGTCAACACATCTCTTTAGCTCGGAGTCGCCTGCTTGCTATGTACTCTCCTGCGCACCCAGAGCCCAAAAAGGCCTGGGATCAAAGGCCAACCTTACCAAGGAAGAGGCCGCGACCTTCTACGCCACCGCCGACAAGCACTCGAGTCCCTCTCCAACGCCGAAGGAGGATCCTTCAGGTGAAGGGTGCCAGGCTACGCAAGCCCCTCCCTCGTCTGCGGCGGTCAGCAGAAGCTGTACCGCCAAGTGCTTCCAGCTCGACACCCTTGATTCTCACAGATGCCATGGAGACTGGGAGCCGTCGTTCTGCGAAGCCGGCTCCAAACAGCTCTTTGCGAAAGATGTCGGCCAAGGAAATCAGGTCCATGAAAAGGGCCCAGAAGGCAGCCACCAAAGCGTACAATAAGATGAAGGAGGCCCGCGAAGAGAAGGTGACCGACACTGGGGACACTGGGGATAAGGAAATGCCTGAGCCTGCATCAGTGGCTACGGTTGATCAAACTCTCTCAGCCGACTCCAAACACCGAGCGCGCCCGCGGAAGGCCATTTCCTCCAAGACTCCAAAGCCTGTGCCTTCGCAGCCTAAGCCTTCTGGCGGCAAGAAAGGTTCCATTCGAGAATCTTTTGCACGCAGCGGCCGCATAGATCCTGAAGCAGCGCCTATTCTGCCAGCGACAACAGCCGGGGCTGAGGGGACCTCTGGTACTACCGGTGGTACCTCTCGTACACACGCTGAAGCCTCTTCCTCTTCCTCAATGGTGCCGCCCGGGCAGGATGACATCATGATACAACGACAGCAGCAGCTTCTAGCCATGCAGCAATACGCCGCCAAAAGACGTGCACAGATCAAGCAACAGGCCCTCTTGGTACAGCAAAGGGCTGCTGATGATGCTGCAAATTCAACTGCTACAGCTGGAGACTCTACCGCAGAACCCATCGAACGAGCTCCTGCCCCCTCTGCGTATACAGAAAAGCCACCTCTTTTTTGCAGCCAGGAGTGCATGACATGGCGGGCAAATAGTACCTTTACAGCTTGCGCATCACGCTTCATTGCCCTCCCAGGTCAACTTCACCAGCTACGGTCTTTGCCTCAACATTCTCCGGATGTTCACACTATGATCTGGCTGGAGAGCAGTATCCTTTGTGTCTTCTGGTTGCTGATGGTCAGGTTATACTTCTGCATTGATGGAGTTCAGAAGCTGCTGCAGGCATGGTGCCTCCTGTTGATCAGGTTGCGCTGCAATATTGCTGCCATCACTTTTTCATTTGCACAGCCTGCACACCGGATCGATCATTTGTGGCAGTGGATGCACACTACACGCTCTTACCTTTACTGGCAGCATTTGCGGTACCTGGTGACCACATCACTTGTGATTTTCACTTTATTTCCAATTTCACAACGATTGTTGTCTCGTTGAGAAACGATCGTGCATGAACACTTCGGGCGGCTTTTGGGAAACTCTTTTGAACCTGATTTTAACGATTGAGTTTTTCATGAACTTCGTTCTTTGATGATCAGTTGCTAACATGTCTCCCGCGCACGCTCCTTCAAGCACATGAGTGAAAATTTTTGTTGCGCCTTGGGGCCCCTGCGTGAGTGCGGTCTCGACGTGCGTCGGTGCTCCCGGCAGTGGTGGCAGTTCCGGGTCCGTCCCGGGCTGCGAGTCGGAGTGAGATACACCGAACACCCGAGGCCGCCACTCCGCAACACGTTGCATCTAGAAAGGTTCTGGGTGCTAACCGTGGGGTTCTGGACATAGTTTCCTCGGCTCATGTCGGACCCCGCTCGGGCAACTGCAGAGGACAATCTGGCGGGCGAACTGGCTGGCCCAGGGACCGTGCAGTCTTTTGCTTCGCCTGTGGCCGGGTTTATCTCTGACGTATTTCCGACAGGTGCGACTACACGCAGCCACGTTTCGTCGGAGAGCGATTGTGATGCTCACCGGCTGGTTGACCGGTTTCCTGCAGCTGGATCCGCGCTGGACTACGTGGATGACTCTGCGGATGGGCGGGCTGTAGCCGATGCTGCCCTTTGGGCCCGCCTCCAGAGGCTCGAGCAGGAGCGGCGGTCATTTCCTTGGAGCTCCGCCTCTGAGCAGCAGGGCTGGATCCGCGTGGTGCGGAATGGCGTGGAAGAGTCCGTGGTCTCCTGGTCTGGCCGTGATACTATGACGGCTCTCACCAATGCGGCGGCTCAGACTTGTGGGTCCCCTTTTGATGCTTGGCAGGTCGAGGAGATCGAGATGCGGCTCCGTTCCTGTGGCACGCGTGCTTCTTTCGAAAGCACCATTGAGGATGCCATGGCCGACAATATGTCTCGTGCTCTTCGACTTCTGCGTTCAGGTCGCTTTGGACGGCGTGTGGCCGCCTCTCGACGGCGGCGCTAATGGTGTTACGCTGCCTTTACCCCGAGTGGCTGCAGTGGTCTTTTGGACTACCCGACTGCTGAATGGCTTCGCCTTGGGCTGGCACCTTCGGCTGCTATGGCGGCTTTATTTTGTGGCCGATCGTCCTCCTGGAACGGTGATGGTCGACTAAACTTCCAGGCCTCCGCTTCTGTAAAATGTGTTCTTCCGTGACATGCACTCAGTTGAGCCTGCACTCATTGTCCTGCCTCATGAGTGATTTGCCGAAGCTGTCATGACACTTTTCTTGTTGCTCGCGCGCCTGCCCAGATGCATCCCTAACAGATGTTCATGTGGCGGCATGCTAGGACACTTCGGCGTACTGAGGCGCTTATCAACCAGTGCTCTTTTCCAGGCTAAGTGCCGTGCTGCACTTCACATAACCTACGTCACGATTTGGGAGTGCCTTTTGTGCTAGGTTTGTCGCTGCGCATGTCCGATAGCCCTCAGCGTGACACGACTGCTCTGCTGGAAGATATCGAGCCTTCTCTTCAGGGGCTGCTTTGCATTCCGGCGGCGGTTGCCTCTGTGGGCGACTGCCTCTCTGCAGTCGATCGGCATTCGCTTGAGCTGATCTGCTGGTGGTGGCACGCTGACCTCAGGTGGCACTTGCGTGAGTGGTCACCCGTGGATTCGGCCGTTGCCTCTCAAGCTTCGGCGACACAGAGTCCTCGGCCCGCTGGATAGTGTGGCTCCGTGACCTGGGGTCGCCCTCTTGTGTCGCGCTCTTGCTGTGGGTGCGATACGGGAGCGCTCATGTCTCATTTCGACTTCAAGACTCTGCTTGCTTCTGCCGTTGACTCATGCTCGGAAGCCACTCCTAGGGATAAGCTGCTTCCGTGGGAGTCTGGAGTGTTCAAGCAGATCTTCGAAGGGGAGGATCCTTTGTCTTGGAAGGACAGGTTCGATCTGCCGGACCCACCGGGGTGGGATCATGGCGACGAGGAAACTCTGCTTCCAGCCGAGAAGAAACGCAAGGTATTGGATGCTGATTTCTCGCAAGGCATTTGCTTTACTGTTGTTCGCAAGACTGAAGGATTGAGCTGGGAGGATCAACGGCAACAGGATTCTGACAAGGCTATTGCTAGATGGATTTTCATCATTGTGAAGTGGTCTGAGACGTGTCCTGATTTGTTGGTATGCCAAAGTCTGGATGAATGCACCGAGAAAGATCAAAGGATCAACGTGGTCCAGGATTGGCTGCATCCCAAGGCGCCGAGCACTTTGTTGAAGAGAGCCAATTCTATTATGGGATATCACAAGGTTGTTGGCTGGGGCGACGGGATTTTTCCTTATCGTGAGCCAGATGTGTACCGATACATGTCCGATGCTAAGGCCGGTGGGGCAAAACCATCACAGCTGAAAGCTCTGCGAGAGGCTATAATCTTCGTGCGGCATGTTTTCATGGTCCCCCAGCTAGACCGGGTGATTGAAAGTCGTCGCTGTCTGGGGGCGTCGCAGAGGGGAACTGTGAAGCGTGGCAAGAAGAGGGCTCATCCGTTCTCCATTCTGGAATTGAAGAAGCTCCACCATTTGCTTGCGGACAAGGATGTTCCAGCTTGGGACCGCACCTTCGCAGGAGCAGTTCTCTGTTGCACTTACATGAGATCGCGTTGGGGGGACTTCCAACATGCAGTCAGCTTTGATATCGAGATGAACGGCCAGGGGGACATCATTTTCTTGGTGTACACTGTTGAGGTGTATAAGACAGTGAATTCCAAGTACTTTGCTGGCGAGCCTGTTAGGTTCATCGCTCCTGGAGTTGGGATTCTCAGTGACAACTGGCTGCACTTGTGGAAACAGGCTCGTGCGGAGGTCGGACTGTTTACATTCCTGCCGCCGCTGCCTACGCCCAATGCTGCTGGCGAGGCCATGGGGTGTTCGGTCTCTTCTAAAGAGATCACTGCTTGGATCCAGAAGGTCTTGGGGCGCGACAATAACAAAAACACAACAGGACACCTCATGAAGCGCACCTTCTTGACCATGGCTGCAAAGCGTGGCGTTGAGCACCTTGATCGGCTAACCATGGGTGGTCACGCCAACTCGGCAAAGATGGCCGACACTTATGGTGATGACGAGCTGGCGCGGCCACTAAGGTTGCTCCTGGCGCTCTTGGAGGAAATCCGCGAAGGTGTCTTCGACCCGGACGCTGGACGTGCGGGGTACATCTTCGGTGCCGGCCTGCGTGAACGCCGGCTGACGGCGGATAGGATGGAGGTCCGCGACCCTGCAGCCGCAGGTGCCTTCGCAGCTGACGCGGGGTCCGAGGCCACAGATGGTAACTGCCCTGCTGATCAGTCTGGCAATAGCAAGGACAGCTTAACCGAGCAAGATGCGGCCTCGTGGGACCTTCCGCCCCCTGAGCGGTTCACTGACGATGATTGGAGAGACTTGGGCATCTCTCCTCCAAGCCCAGAGCATGCTGCCGCCAACGAGGAGCCGGAGGCGCCCGACATTGGCGATTTGCCGGTACACCCGTGGGACAACTTGATCGAGGAACCTAATGGGAATGCTTCCGAGACGGACTCTTCCAGTTCAAGCTGTTCAGATGAGTCGTCTTCTTCATCTTCAAGGATCAGTCACGAACCTGAGCGCAAGGTGGGTGTACCGAAGCCCGCCCTAGGCACATCTTTCCTGCAACACAAGCGGACTCGGCTTTTGCACTTGATTTCCGATCAAAATCGGAAGGTTTTGCTGTGCGGCCGCATGGTTGGTGACACATACAAGCCACCAATTAAAATTCGATTTGACTCTTCAGTTTGCCGGAACTGCAAGAAGTTCGCGGCAGATCTGTGAAACGTGCCTCTCCGAAAGACTCAAGTACTCTTCGTGTGTGCATGCTTGCACTGCCGGTGCTACTGTCGTGGAAGCCTCTCCGCTTGAGTGTTTTGTGACTCAGACACAGGGCATCATGTCGCTAGTGGATTCAGAAGCTGCCTTCACCCAGCGATGCCAGGAGGTGAATGCGGGAACCATTCACACAGCCTTGCGTGACAATGGTGTCACGACCTTCGCTAGTCTGGCTTATGCATGCGGCACACCTCAGGATCGCCCTACGCAGACCGAGCTGGATGCGTTCAGTACTAGGATTCTCGGAGCTGCACCTCGCTTGGGCGACGTCTCGCTCTTGAAGCGACTCATCTTCGAATCATGCACCTTTGTGATCGCACAGTTACGCCAGAATGTTCAAGGCGATGCTTCTGAGACCCCTAAAAAACTCCCCTTGGCTGAAAAAGCAGCTAGAGCGGCCGATCAGAAACGCCGCTTGGCGGGGGTCCACATAGAGAGGGACTCTGTTCCATCTTATGCCTTGGTGGATTTGTGCTTCCATATGATCGAGGTCGGGGTGACATGGATCAGCCCAGGCCGCTGCACGAGTCGCGAAAGCGAGATCCAACTCTCGACCCGCGATCAAACCAAGGTGTTTAAGCTGGAGGATAACAGCTTGAAAGTCGGAAACGAGGGCCCTGATGATGTGGCCTGCTTCGACTCTCCCATACGGCTTCAGTGGTGTCTTCAAAGGAGAGGCCTTGCACTTGATCAAGCTCGCTTAATGTCTTGGCAACAACATGAGAGGTGGGTGCATTGCCTCCTCCACGCACTCACGCGCGAGTGCCCTTCAGGGTTCCACAAGCCGGATATGAACCGGATTGTGCAAGCCGACCGGGAGGCATGGCTCATTCTTGCATCGGAGGTGCCGAGTCTCAAGGTTACAGCCGCCGGTGAGTTTCCGCTTGGTGTTGCACTCGAGGCCCTCCGCACCGACCCACGAATCACCATGTATCTTATGCCGACTTGGGGCCGGCAACCTGACGTCAAGATACCTCTGGATGTCCCGTCCCCACCAAAGGACGGCGAGGGTTTGTCTCGCTCGGCAAAACGTCGGAGGCGCTTGAAGGCGGCGGCGGCACGGAATGCCACGCCGCCTGGAAAGTCGACTTCGACCCCAAAAGGGGCACGTGCCATGCCTGCCGAGTTGAAGGGCACGCACCAGAAAACCGAAGATGGCAAGCTCATTTGTTGGGATCACAACTGCGGCGGCTGCAAGCTCAAGACTGACGGTGATCCCCCAGCGTGCCAGCATGGTGTCCATGTGTGTGCCTTCTGTCGTAGGGCGGGTCACTCCTTTCGCAATTGCCGTGCTCGCAATTGGAAGGGCACTGGTAAAGGCAAAACCAAGGAGTGACTAGTCGTTGCAACCTCCGGCCAGGTTGAGGCTGGAAGGATCACTGGCCAGAATGACGACGGGCTGGGATACACCTTTTCTCCGGTGCCGGTGACAGCACAGGACCTTTCTTCTGCTGAATCGCTGGCCGCCCAGTGCCTGAATCTTGGCTTTGCAAGTTTTGCACAGCTTCGCGAGCTCAGTGCTCGCTTGCCGGCGGACTCTGTGGGGGCACCTTCAGGCCAACCTGTTGCTCCTGCGGATCCCAAATCTTTTACTTCTGGAGCCTACGTGCACCACGACAAGAACGGGCTCCGATCCAATTGTTTTGCATTTCCTTTTTCCACACAACTGCTTGCACGCATATTGTCGGCTGAGTTTCCTGATGCCTGTTTTTCTTCAGTGGGCCTATTCTTCAACTTGAAGGCGCCGCTTCATTCGGATCGCAATAATGATCATCGACACGCCAACCTGTTGCTGCCAGCCTCGCATTTTTCAGATGGTCAGGTTTGGGTGGAAGGTCGCGGGAAGCATCCGTGTCCTGACCTCTCCGCCAAACGCCTTGGTTACCTGCTTGATGTGGCTTCTGGCCCGCAACAGCTGCCCTCAGAGCGTCTTCACAGTACATGCCCCTGGACAGGGGACCGCCTGCTCGTGGTGGGTTTCTGCGTTCGTGATACACAGCGACTCTGTGAACGGGACTGCCACTGGCTGCGGGACTCTGGTTTTCCACTGCCCGGCCCTCCCCAAGATCATGCGGCCGCTCCTCGCCAGGTCACTTCAACGACTTCTTCGCCCTCTTTGTCTACCTCTGCGACGCCGCCGCCACAGGCCTCAGCTTCCATTGCCAAGCGCCGCCGCGTTGCATATCGACCTGCCTTGCCAGTGCATTCTACAGCAACGTCGTCTAGATCTATGACGCCAACTACACCGGACGACCAACATGCTGATGTATTGGCTGAGAAGATCTTCCCGAACAACCTGGCTCCACTTGTTATCGAAATCTTTGCGGGCACCGCCCGCCTCAGCACTGTTGCTGGGCGCATGGGCTTTCGTACTTTGGCGGTGGACCGCTCCTCGCAAAGAACCAATTTCTCTATACAACGACTGGACCTTACGTTGGATGCCGACTTGCAAACGCTGCTTGACATCATCAATCTGGAGGCTGACAACATTGCTTGGATCCATTTGGCACCTCCTTGTGGTACGGCCTCGGCGGCGCGATCCAGGCCTTTACATAAGGCTGAACACTACAGCTGCCCTGTGCCTCAACCACTACGCAGTGTCACGGAGCCGCAGGGCCTCTCCACACTGACCGGTGCCGACCGCGATCGTGTACTCGCTGCCAACAAGTTGTACCGAGCTGTCGGCTGCATCGTTGACCTCGCCCTGCAGCTTGGTCTTTTCGCGACCGTTGAGAACCCTCTCAACAGCTTGGCTTGGCTATGCGATGGCCTCGACCACCTTTGTCGCCGTGAAGATGGCTACCAACTCATCTTTGATGCTTGCATGCATGGCGGGGATCGCGACAAAACTACCTTATTCTGGTGCTCCGACCCACGCTTTCAGTCGCTGGCATTGCGTTGTTCCCGTGACCACAAACACGCATCCTGGAAACCTCGCTTTGTGGATGGGCATTGGCAATTCCCCACTGCTGCGGAGGCGGCATACCCTTGGCTTCTTTGCGAACGGATGCTTTACATTTTGGCTGAGGGTTTTCCTGCATTGGCTTCAACTTCACAGCAGCCGCGAGCCTGTGAGCAAGTCGCACTGCAGCGACAGCCAAAATATGCTCGACCTCTGGTTTCATGCTACCAATCACACGACTGCTGGGCTGTACCCGTACGCTCCGCGGACGCTGCGGCACCTCTTTTGAAGTGCTACCCCAAAGGTGCTCGTGTGACGCAACGCAAACTGGTGCAATGGGGAGCAGTCCGGGTTTGCGCTGCCTCGAAATATCCTGGCTTCGACCGACATAGTTCTGCAGAGTTGCTGGGAGGGACGGCCAAGATCTATCAACCTGACACTTCCGATTTCTCTTTGCTTGCAAGCGAGGATAAAAACGACGTGTACGAGGTGGTGGGAATGGTGTGCGATGACAATCCTTGTGCGACCCAGGCAGAAATTCTTACTATTGGAATTCCACGTGAACCGGAGGACTTTGTGAAGGCTGCGGTCCAAGCGGGGCACCCTCGCAATGCAATACTGGTCAATCGCCAAGGTCCGGCAAAGGAAATCGCTGCCAACGTAGTTATGCCAGCAGAGGAGCGCAAGAAAAGGGCCGATGAGGCTCGGGATGCGTGGAAGAAAATTTCCAAGGAGTCGGCTGAGACCAACGACGCGCTTATGAAACAAAAGCCAGCGTACTTGGCGAAGGCGCTGGCTGGCAAGAACGTCATTGCTTGGCAGCGCATTCTTGAGCGAAATGGTTTCCCTGACCAGATGCTTTGGGCTGACTTGCGGGATGGCTTCCGCTTGACAGGATGGATGAGAGAGACCGGAATCTTCAAGCCTAGAGTCAAAGCACCGGAATCCTCCCTTGAAAGTCTGCTAGCACAATCGTCTTACCGATCTCCCATGACTATGAGCCGGATAACAAACACGAAGCCAGACGAGACGTCTAGGAAGGCGTGGGCTGAAACCCAAGAGGAGGAGCGCAAGGGCTGGATCTTCGAGGACACTGCCCCTGACTTCAGCAACATCGTTCTGGCGCACCGCTTCGGACTTGAGCAGAAGAACAAAGTACGGGTGATTGACAACGGCAAGGATTGCGGCTTGAACATGGCTTGCGGGCTGCCGGAGAAGTTCACCCTGCACGGGGTCGACGTTCTGGCGGCTGTCTTCCTTGAGTTGTTGAATATGCCACGTGACCGCTTGTTCAAATTGGTTGGGAAAACAATAGATCTTGTCTCCGCTTACAAGTTCTACCCCGTACATCCTCTTGACAGACAACACTTGAGGATTGGTGTGTTCGACACGGACAGCAAGAGGGCGCGGATCTATGGGACTAATGTCCTACCTTTCGGTGCCACCGGAAGTGTGGCTGGCTTCCTTAGGGTGTCAGCCGCCGTTTGGCACACTGGCGTCCGAGACATGGGCTTGGGCTGGTGCGCATACTTCGATGATTTTCCATTGCTATCTTGTGATGGAATGGAGGAACAGATCGAAGAATTCGCCGACGAAGTTTTCGAGGCTCTTGGGATTCAGTATGCAAAGGAGGGCAAGAAGGCAACAAAGTTTGATGCGGTTTTTAATGCGCTTGGCTTGGCCTTCGACCTGTCGGGATTCGAGAGCGGAGTCATCTCCATCACACATACCAGCGATCGAAAGAAGGAGTTGAACGACGTTCTCGCGAACATCTTGCAGACGGGAAGACTTAGCCCCAAGGAGGCTGAAGTCCTCCGCGGGCGCATGCATTGGTATTCTTCTTACTTGTTCGGACGGGCACCGTGCGAAGCTATGCACCAACTTTCCTTGAGAGCCAGAGGAATCGATGGTTCATCAGAACTGAGCGCTGATCTGGATTGGGCGGTGAGGACACTGCTCCAACACGTCAGTACCTCGAGACCCTTGGAGTTGAGGCAGACTTCCGGGAGAGAGCTCTTCATTTTTACTGATGGATCTTATAAACCTGGCGCTGGGGTTGTGGCCGGCATCGGAGGAATCATTTACGATGCCTCTGGCGTCCCTTTGGCTTTCTTCAGCTCGGAGATCCCTAAGTCTGATTTGGAATTGCTGGAGGCTGAATCCGAGCATCCAATCTATGAAGTCGAACTCTACGCGGTCCTTGTGGCGTTCATGCTATGGGCGGAAGTGTTGAGAGATACCTTCAGCACCTTCTACTTAGACAACGAAGCTGCGCAATCCGCTTTGATTGCTGGCCGCTCTGGGACTCGAAACGGACGACGGCTCTTACAGCAGGTCTTATCGCTGGAACATGACAATATGGCCAGGCCGTGGTTTGGGCGTGTGCCTACCCACTCGAACCCGGCAGACCCGCCTAGCCGACAGATCGTGGACCATCTGATCAGACAGGGCGCAAGGCAGGACGATGTCGATTTGGGCTGTCTGCTGCTTGAAAGGCCTCCGGATACGGGCTGAAGTGCACTTCGATGGGGGAAGTTCGGGTGCACTTGAAACGTGTGCTTTAGGAGTCGTGGCCCTTGGCCGAGCCTTGGAGGCTTGACCTTGGGACAGACAGCCGATTTGACTTTCGACTTTCCCCATTGCACTTCGAGCTTATCCGATAAAATGAAGGAGGGGTCCGAGTGAATGCATTGCAGTCTCACATGTCTGATTGAACATTTCATACGAAATATATTTGATTGATATTCCCAAATAACGACGAATTTGTTCATGCGTTTGTGGACTTGGAAATAAGTGACCACATCACTTGTGATTTTCACTTTATTTCCAATTTCACAACGATTGTTGTCTCGTTGAGAAACGATCGTGCATGAACACTTCGGGCGGCTTTTGGGAAACTCTTTTGAACCTGATTTTAACGATTGAGTTTTTCATGAACTTCGTTCTTTGATGATCAGTTGCTAACATGTCTCCCGCGCACGCTCCTTCAAGCACATGAGTGAAAATTTTTGTCCCGCCCGCCCACCCGGGGGAAGTTCGGGTGCACTTGAAACGTGTGCTTTAGGAGTCGTGGCCCTTGGCCGAGCCTTGGAGGCTTGACCTTGGGACAGACAGCCGATTTGACTTTCGACTTTCCCCATTGCACTTCGAGCTTATCCGATAAAATGAAGGAGGGGTCCGAGTGAATGCATTGCAGTCTCACATGTCTGATTGAACATTTCATACGAAATATATTTGATTGATATTCCCAAATAACGACGAATTTGTTCATGCGTTTGTGGACTTGGAAATAAAATAATCTTCAATATCTTGGTTCTTCAGTTTTTATCATCTTTCATTACATTGGGACGACCACGCCTTCTCCGAATGAGCCTCCGGGTCCCAAGTCCCGGAACGACCCACAGGCCAGCACCAGGTGCTCCTCTAACTCTTCGTTTCGACTGGTCTGGTTTCGTTTTCTTCTTTTCTACTTTGTTACCAATGGGGTCGTAGGAGCGAGGGTTGCCTCTGACGCCACAGGGGCAGGATCACAGGAGCCAAGCGCGACTGTGACAAGCGGCGGAAGCCCTACCACACGGCATGGGAAGAGAGCGTTTCACCGAGCCCAGCAGCGGGCACAGGCAGTTGGGGGCACGTTTTATAAGGGACGATGGTGCACAGCGAAATCGCTTCAAGTTCAAGGTCCTTCCGTCTCGTTCTCTCCTGCGTTTTCTACTTCTAGACCAAGGAAAGGTGCGTTTTGTGGTACACAGACGCATCATCATTCTCGCTCAATTAACTTTATTACCTGGAACAGCAGTGGCTTGAGTTCTGGTGTCCTACAGGAATTCTTACTGTGGACGGACACGCTGCCGGCTTCCTCCCGACCTCATGTTATCCTGATACAAGAATCGCACTGGAGATTTACGTCCGAATATCGCCACGGGTCTTGGTTGGCCTTCCATAATGGGGTATCTGAATCTTCGCAGGATCGATATGCTGGCTTGCTCACTCTTATTCGCATTCCAGGTGTCACTCCGGACCATGTTCGTGTGCACAACGTACTGCAAGGGCGGCTGACACATGTGCGAGTTGATTTCCCTCATCGCAACTTGGATATTGTCCATGTATATCAACATCCCACCACATCGGATTCCAGTCGGACTATCCAAGACAAGCGCAGAAGATTATTTCAGCGTCTCGATGCGGTTGTTCAATCAATGCCGGGTCGCAACTTTCTGGCTGTTGGAGGTGATTTCAATATCGCATTGCCTTTTGCCCCACCTCATACCGGCAGCTCCCTCGTTGCACCATACCCAACACAGTCTGAGCACACTGCAGCCAATAATACACTATTGCGCATTCTTGAGCGACACTCCTTGCAAGCGGTCAACACTTTTCACTGTCGGCCATGCTACACATATCAACATTGCGACAGTCGCACCCAAATTGATTATATCCTGGTCCGGCAACATGATGCCACTGCACGTGCCAAACAGGCCCGACCAGTTTATGACCAGGTTTTGATGGCGTGGCGGGACACCAAGCATCATCCTGTCCTTGCAGAATTTTCTTTGCCATACACTTGGTGGCCCAAGAAACCGACAGTCATGCCGTATGACAAGAAAGCCATGCTTGCAGCTTACAACACTCAGACAGATGCATATGCCTCCTTTGCTTGTGATGCGAGTGAGACCGTCAGTAACCTTCTGGACAGCTCCTATGATGACATTTGCTCGGGCTTGCTTCAGGTCTGCAGTCGGCATTTCCCTCCCACTGGATCGCAGGCACTTCAGCCCTGGCAACATCCGCTTGTATCAGGTTCCATTCGGACTATGTGGCAGCACTTCAGATCAGCCCAGTTATACAAGCAACGCCATGCCTTTGATTTGCCTACGTGCTTTGCACAGTGGTTTCATCTCTCTAAATTTCGATCGATGAGGAAACTCACACAATCTTATGGTCGCCAAGTGAAGAGGTCTCGGTATCTTGACCAGATCCAGAAGGCAGAGGAGGCTGCGAATGCACACAACCCTTATGAGTTGTATCGTATAGTTCGTCGTCTTGCTCCCAGGCAGCGCTATCAGACTGTGCAGATCCGCGACGAAGAAAATAGTATCATTTCTCATGCCAGAGAACTGGAACAACTACGGGTACACTTCACCAAGGTCTGGAGTCTTCCAACGAACTGGAAGTGCCCCACTCTGCTCAGTCGATCTGATGTTCTACCTCACATGTCTTTGCAGGAGGATGTCTATGTTCCGCAGACAGACAAGCTTCTGGTTTGTGCCTCCTCCATTCCACCCTACAAGGCACTACCCAAAACACATCCGATTGCGCCTGCTTTTAGGGCGGTTGCAGATTTGCTTGGTCAGAAAGTTCTCAACTTGCTTGGTCGCGAGTTCCGAAAACAGATGCCAGGCTCCTGGAATCTTACTCATGTGGCTTTGATTCCCAAACCGGGCAAGAAGGTGGGCGCCATATCCTCATTGCGACCAATTGGCCTCCAGGATCCTGTTGCCAAGTGCTATGTGAAGGTTTTGGCGGAAGATCTCAAACCTTAAGCGATGACATATCTCCGGCGCATCCCTCAACACGCTTACCTGGCTTATCGCTCAACCTACACCGCTATAGTTCAGGTGACAGATCATTGTCGTCGGGGTCGAGATCTTTTGGCCTCTTATGCTCATAACCTTCACCAACGTCGCCAGGGACATGTTAAACCCGGTGAGTTTTGTGCATGCCTGCAAATTTCTGTTGACTTGTCCCAGGCCTTTGACACGGCACCGTGGGCTCTACTGGAACAGGCCTTGAATCGCACTGCAGCACCCAGCGACCTGAAAGGACGTATCATGGAATGGATCACGGGCACCACCTATGTGCTTGAGCACCGTGGATCGAAGGTCAACATTCCTGCTGAGAGAGGAGTGCGCCAAGGCTGTGTGCTTAGTCCTTTGCTGTGGAGTCTCTTTACTGGACTCATATATGAAGAATTTCAGGGATCTGGTATCTCACCGGACATTGTCTTCTTCGCTGATGACAAGCACTTGGGCTGGTTACTACGGAAGCCTCAGGAATTGGCCCTGGCCCTGGAACAATTTGGCAAATTTCTTTCTTTGCTACGATCCTTCGGACTACAAGCAAATCCCACGAAAAGCAAGGCTATATTGTCTATGCGTGGCTCTATGTCTCAAAGTCTTCGTCGTTTGTGGGTATCACTGTATAGAGGCGAGAGCTGGCTGCGTATTCCGGTGGGAACGAGCAATGAATACATCCCTTTGGTGCAGCAGATTGATTACCTGGGTATTGTCCTTTCGTATGGCAGATTTGAAGACCTCAGTTGGAAGCGTAGGTTCGGTGTCTCCCAGGCCAGCTATGAACGTCTTCGCAAGATTCTCTTGGGCCACCATGTGTTGTCTCTGAAGCATCGCATACAACTGTGGCGAGCTGTTGTTCTATCCTCTGCTTGCTATGGACTTGTTGGTGTCGGCTGGAGCCAATCTGGTTATGAACGCTTACATGGGATGTGCACGAGGCATATGCGCGCCATCGCAAGAGCCCCCCGACATCTCACTCACGAAACCAATGATCACCTGCTACAGCGACTGGGGATACCGGCACTTGGTGCGCATCTTCATCGTGTTGCCGTTCGAGCCTGTGATTATCACCTTTCGTTGTCCCAGCATCTGGATTCATCGGATATTGTCTGTAACTCGTTGTATGTCGATTGGTATGGCACCCTATCAAAACAGATTGAGCAAGCTGTGGAAAGGACGAATTTGCTCCATGTCACCTCTGTACCGGATTCCACTGACCTTCCGTATTCGTGCGAATTCTGTGAACGCACCTATGCCACTATGCGGGATCTGCGAGCACATCAAACGAAGATGCATTCAGATGATTTGCCTGAGGACTGGAACCGGAGTCAGGTTACGCTTGAAAATGTCCGCACGTATGCAGTTGATGGTATGCCCACATGTTCATTCTGTCTTCGCGATTTCAAGAACTGGCAGAATTTGTATACACACTTACTGCATTCACGTTGCTCGGCAGCGACAGCAGGGTTCGAATCAGTAGCGGCCATATCGACCTCCTCTCCTGCGGCCCAGCCCTTTGTCCGGGACTCTGCTTTCTTGGCTAAGCTTCGCCAAAATGGTCTTCAACCCTTGCGTAAAGCGGTTGGAGTATTGCAGGAGCTTCGACATCACTGCTGTATTTGCAGGCAATGGCTGGTGCACTCAGATTATGTTTGCTCGCACTACAAGAAAACACACGTGGCTTTGTGGAAGGAACTTGAGCCCCGAGTACGAGCCCTGGTGCGACCTAGCTATTTGAGTGCACAATGTCCTTATTGCTTGCGTCGACCCTCTCGCAAGGGTCGACACAGATGTCCGGTTCTTATGCAGGTACACCTGGCCATACTGCAAAATGGACGAGAACCTTCGCGAGGGCCAGGAGTTGGCACCTCCCAGCCGGGAGGAAACCAAGTATTTTACGGACATGTTTCCCAAGCCACAGTCCCCCACCCAGATGCCGGAGCAAACGGCTCCCATGGATACAAGTGCACAGCCAAAACGTGGCACTTTCGACGACTCTTCGGCCAAGGAGGAGGGACAGCAGAAAGCCCTCAAAGCGACGGCAAAGCTTGCACCGAAAGTAGAACCAGCGATGACGGCTTCCACAGCAGCTACACCGACCGGCTCCCAGAGCTCCCAACCATTGCCATCCCTGCCATCAGCACCCTCGACAGCAGACCAGGACACCCAGCAGAAGGGCAAGAACAAGGGGAAGAAGGACAAGGGCAAGGGCAAAGGCAAAACTCCAAAGAATGGCAACAACGGTCCCTCGCAGACTTCTTCAAACCAGCAGGCCAACCTGGTGTCAGCCATAGGTCGTCTATGTCTGAGACACGAAGATGCGATCGCGATACAGCAAGCCAACCAAGGATATATCTTCTTTCTACGCACGACAGGTCCAGAGTCCATCATTCAGCCCTTGGCCCGAGTATCGCAAGCGTGGAACCAAGCCAAGGAAACGGAGATACCCCGCCATCCCCTTCGCATCGTCCTTCTGTCAACCCTCCTGGAAGCAACCATAGAACGAGTCGAAGCGGCCGTGAAACCGGACAAGAGGGACTCCACGATTCAGACAGGCCTTGTGCTCAATCAGGGCGGCGAGTTGTATTGGCCATACATCCAATGGAATCAAGAACAGCGCACGGAGGAAGTGATTTCCACGGATCAGGTTCGGCCGCTGGAACATGCGAGACTACTCAGGCGATTGAATCACCTGCGGGACTCCATCACGCCGGAGAACATTCTGAGGTGTCACGGACACCACAAGATTGCGGAGAATCTGGAAACCGAGGTCTATCGTCTGGTTCTGGAAGTCGAGACGGTGGGCGAAGAAGCCCAGAATATTCACGAATGGCTTCGTCAACTTGTGAATTGCACGGCTTGGAAGCTGATCGGGGGCCGGTTCCGGAGGGGGAGATTGGGGCGCTCGCCTCTGGCGAAGCGTCTGGGCGAGCTGTTGGGACAATGAGTTCCGGTTCTACTGTTGCCCTTGCTACCCTGCGACCTCCTCGACTTTACAAGGCGCCAAACATGATGTTACAGAATCCTCACAACGTCTGTTATGCGAACGCGGTTGCCATTTCACTTGCCTGGCTTGGATACGTATATCAAAATCATACTCATGTTGGTGGCAGGTGCTCTGGATGTCTGAGTGTTGTGCTTGGAGCCCGGATGCTTCTTCTTCTGAATTCCCTGCCGTGGCTGATGGTATTTGCTGACTGGCCCCAGGCTCATGCACAGCATGATGCAGCTGAATTTCTCACTCACTTCCTCTCCAAGGCTGCTCCGAATGTTTTTGCAGGTCTGTGGCAGTCCCGAGCAGAATATGAGCATGGTATTCATGTTCAGGAACGTGGTACATTGCTGATTCCTCTGGTCCTGGACAGGTTGGGCACCGATCTTCAGTCCTGTATTGATATGTGGGAAGGTCAGTATGATGTCAGACCAAACGTTTGGCAACCGTTTGTCCGTGCTCTTTCTACATTTGGTAGTGATCATGGCATGGTTTTGCAGCTTCAGCGGTTTGTGCCTACTGCATCCGGAGCAAGCAAGGTCTTTGATAGGGTTGTCATCCGTCCAGGCCAAACAGTAGCTGCACCGGTGTTTGAGAATGCTGGTTCTACGTCTACATACATGGTCAGTTGTCGGCTTGCTTTTGTGATATATCACATTGGTTCTACCATGCTTGCTGGTCACTACAAAACTGCCCTATGTGTTCCTGGTACTTCACTGGGATTTCGAGATGGCTGGAAATTTGTTATATGCAACGATGCCCAAAAGCCTTATTTGGCCTCTGCACAAGACTATGCTGAGATTGAGAGTGGTTGCTATTTACTTGGGCTGTATCGCTCCTCGACCTCAGCTGCAGGATGACTTTTCTGACCTCATCGGCCACTGCGGCTGGATTTCGTCTTTCTGAGCGAGCGTGAGACACTGTTGTTTTACGGCGAGTGACCCTCTAGTGCAAAGTCTTGATACGGCTCATTTTGTTTCATTGATCATCTAATCAATGCTTCGGTTTTCGGTCCTCGCGAGATGTATTGTGCCTTTGACACTCTCTTGTGATCTTGAACTGTTTCATGCCACACCGTGATTCTTCCCCCACTCGACCGCCTCATACTCTACTTGGTATCCTTGATGTATTGTTCCGGCTTACAGCTGTCACTGGGAGAATTACACTGGCCAAGATGGCCATACGTCTTCTGCCAAGGATTCGTCAGGTGCATGAAGCCATATGGGCCGAGATACTTCTTTATGTTCCTATGTGCTGTGTGATTGCCATGAGGCTCACCTGACAAGCCTGCGCCTCTGCATGCATCGAACTTCTCACGAGTGAAGTCCATGTGTGTGGAAGGAAGTCTGATTTCCTCTCTAGGCTGTGGATTGGTATTGATTGGGCAGCACTCAATCCAATTTGACACTACGACCTCCCACACGGCCTTGATGGCCTTCAGCATACTGCTGCGTGATTTGTAATGTGCTGCATGCTGATTGATCTCATATTATCGGTCTCCGTTACCTTTATTATACCAGATGCTGATACTTGTGTTTTATTGAAGTGATTCTTCCTCACTCAATCAGCGTGTCAGCGACCCCTGGCAGCGTTTATGCCCTCGCTCATTGTCGCTGATGAGTGGTTTGAGCTTCATCGGTATGCTGTTTACTGCATTTCTAGGCGTATTCTAACTCTGGACGCGACAAGCGAGAGTTCGGACCGGAGCCAGAATACACTGGCCCTTACGTTTCCTTCATGCTGTACATGCTCTGAGGCAACCATGAAGGTCTCATTGTACTAGAGGTTCCATACTGCTGGCATGTCTGCTATAGGGCTTGGGGTCTGGGGCTTCACAGAGCATGGTGCAAGACGGCCGTGAAGGCCTCACGTCGAATTGCCGCTCGTTGACTTGTAAGGTGAGTTGAGATACCAATGCTGAGCAATCTTCTCTTCGGATTTCCTATCACCTGATTATCATTGAAAAATAGTAATCTTGTCATATGCTTGGCGTTTATCTCATTCACATGGCGGCATCCCTCACCACGATTGATTTTTATGCTTCCGATCTTCAATAGCTGGTGAAGCCAATCTTTCGTGCCCGGTGGACTGATGGCCACAGGCATTACGCTGCCACTTGACTTGTAAGGTGTCCTAAACCCTGGACCCCGCACTGTGCTATGTTTGTTTCATGGTGATGTCATGGTTCACTTCCTGGGACCCAGCTTTGGTCACCACGGGCAGCATTTCTGAATATCACTTGACATGGCCCTATGCCCGATTGTCTTTGATTACTCATTCTGTTTGTATCTCACTATGCATACTTTGTATTACCACACTGGCTCTTCCGCCATGTCAGCCTCTTTCACTCTTTCAACTTTACATAAGCTGTTTTGAAGGCTGGATCTCCAATCTGTTATTTCAACACTCTTTCGTATACCTTATTTCCGCTTTGACGCTGTTTGATACGATGAGCCTTCAATCAGCCTGTGTTAGTTCCCTCTCGGGTCTTCGGGCCGGGGAACACCGCTGTTGGAGTGCGTGCTTGGTTCTTCGGAACGGCGCACGGCTCCGCTCTCTTTCTTTCTCTCTGCTATGGATCACAAAGTGAGCGTTCTACCTGAACGCCGTGCAATACGCATGTCCTGCGACTCGCTACGTTCGGACTCCGAGCAGCGCTGCAAAGTCAAAAAAGTCTACTGTGGGGATCTGCTCATCTAGGCTAAAAGTCCTTGGACCGTGATAGTAACCCCAACTGCATTCCTGGTGGTTACCAAGGAGGACGAATTCGGCAACTAGATCATGATTGAACGTGGATTCCCGCTAGTGTGGCGACTCTTTTAGGCTATAAGTCTTTGGACCGTGATAGGAACCAACTACATTACTGGTGGTTACCCAGAAGGACGCAAATTCTGCAATTAAATCATGAATTAATGTGATATCCCCCGAGCGTATTGCACACAAGTCTCTGGTAGAATAGACTGGCACACAGGAGACAGTAAACTCATGATTTAATTGTTTATTAGAGAAATGCATACCGACACAATTACAACCCGATTTAATTGTGTCTTTGGAAGGTCCAAGGTATGTCAAAACCGAACAATTAAATCAAGATTTACTTTTATTTAACTTCTGGATTCATTGGTTTTCATTTCGATCCGTCGAGCCAAATCACGTCAATCTGAGCTCTGGCGTTGAGACGGATTCGAGCAACCCACTCTAAGCTTTACGTCGGATGAGAGATCGAACTGACTCGAATCTGAACTTGTGGGCTTGAAGTTGCAGTTTGGATGGACTCCAACTCCGCCCGAGGTCTTTCTGCTTCCCACAATTGCTCCATATAGCACAGTGGTGAAAGCTGCTACAAAGCATTTTGTTTTGACAACTTTTGTTTCTTTGTGCACCACAAGTCCTGCAGTTGTGCACCACAAGTCCTGCAGTGGTACTTTGTGTTTTTCTTCCTTGCAACCGTCACATCGGGCAAGGGCAAGTGGCAGACTTCTTGTTATTCTATGTCTGGTCATCCCAGCTCCGCTACCATGTTAAAGAACGGGCTTCACTGTCCTATGCAGTCACAAAAACGATACTTTTCCTGTCATTGCTAGAGTGTGTCTGGGGTCTCGAGCCGCAGCCACGTCGTGATTCAGCTGTTCTTTTACATTAACAACATTGCAGTAGCTGTGGTGTTCCTGGCAGAATGTTTCACAATATTTCCATATTCGTGATTGGGTTATGTTTCCAATATGATGATTGACATCTTATGTGATTTGCATCAACTATCGGAGTCGAAAGCCACAATTCAATTCTTCGTTGGCTTTGTCCTGACGAATCACGATTCGCATCTTGAAAATTCATCACAAATCGTGCTGTTTCGAATGACGGCGCACTGAACGATCAGATTGGCCGAGACTGCAACCACTGCAATTTTGTTCATTACTTTTAGTTACATCAAGAAGCTTTCACGAAACCCAGACATGTCGAGCCTTGCGGGGCAATGTTTCACATGACGAAGTTCAATTGCTCGTTTCACAAAGATGTTTGATGTCGGAGCCTGCTGTGGGCGAAGCATGGTCACATACCATATCTTTTGGGCTTTCTCAAAACCACCTATTGTTGTCAGCAACAAATCTCGAAGCCTTTGGCTGTCTAAGAGAGGCCGCGATGCAAAGTTAACATGCTTGGCATGATTGTGCTGGACCTTTGCAGCTTGCAGGACAAATCGCATAGTTTGTCAGTTTGCATATTTTAGCCAATCCCAAGTTGTCAAGAGTTGGACTGGCTTTGGCCGCCTGCTATGTCGCCCTGATCGTCGCCATACATCATGGCTTTCAACACAGGATTTGCTGTCAGGCCCAAGTCTTCCATAGCTTCCTGGTGTCAGATTCCTGAGTTAGGTGCTCGTAGGTGGATGCCAGTCTTGCAGGATGGATGCTCGGGACAACATTGACCAGATGTCGTCCGTATCTGAGTTCGTAAGACGATGGGCATGTCCACAATGCTGTGCGAGATCATATTTGCACTGCTTGCACAGGCAACCGTTGCGGGCCGCTACTTCGAAGTGAAGCATGCGCAATTTGATATGCAGTTTTGGCGCATTCGATCCGCTGTTTGTTTGCTTGTTTGTTTGTTGACGTGCTTGATTTCTCTGGTTCAACGGCAGGAAAATGAAGGCATCAAACATGCCAAGACCCAGACTTGTGGATCACATGTTCGCATGATATCCCAAAAATTCGGCAAGCTAGTACACTCAGCGGGCTCTCATGGCCTGAATCAAAGATGCACCTTTGACATGGGCTAATGGTCTCGTTCTTGTACTTCTTGCTGCATATCCTTCTGTGGCGACTCTGGGACAGCATTACTCGGTGAGCCTTTCGTCAACTTGTGTTCGTTGGGCCAGTGAATCATTGTCACGTGCGTGTGAGGACTTCGGGGAAGCCCGCACGAGGTCCTCGAGATTTGTCCGGGTTTTGCTTCGTCACGAGTCGAGCTGTAGCTAGTCGGCATGTCGCGAACCAAGACATCATGCTGCCAGCAGTGAGGTATGTTCGGTGTGCTAGTTCCCCGAAAAAGAGGTCTTGCGTGCGTTGTTTGTCGAGTTATCATCCGAGCAGGATTTCCAAGCAAGCGTCGTCGTTCAGAAGGTCTCCCAGGCATACAGCAGCTCGGAGCACCATGAGAGGACCCTTTCATCTCCATTTTGCTGATGTTGTTGCCTGTTTCGGGCTGGCAGGAGGCTTCAAGATGCTGCTACATGTGAGGAGGTTCACACAGCTCCTCGTTGCAAAAATGTTGAAAACTCCTGCCAGCAGCTGCCAAAACAGCGCACCCGAGGCTGGCACCTGGGGCCCCATGAGGTGCCGACTGTGAGGGGATTTCACTTGCAGGGACGTGCCTAACAACTGGCTTAGTGTCAGTGTATATGCGTGTGCACCAGTCGCTGTGCGGTGCGAACTGTCACTACTGATTGCCGAAGTGTCGTTCATTTCAGGCTGTACATTGCGCTGTTGAGCAAGAGTTCTGACTTCCCCGAAGGATTGGATACGAGATGGTTGATATCGATTCAGTCCCATCGGAGCTGGTGGAGTTGGTAAACCAGACCGTGATGGCAACTCGGCGGCTAACAACATAACTCGGCTGCCTTCTGACCTCTCTGCTTCGCTGCTTCGCTCTTTCGAGGCACGAGCTGTGGCTTATTGGTCCTCGGTGCTCCAGGTGCGTCAGGCCACTGTTTCCCACCTCCATGCTTCGACGCTTCCTCCAGCGAAATCACCGAAGACCATGTTGTAAAGGCCCAGAGCCCTCTGAAGATGGACCGCATCGGTACCGGCTGTTTCAAATATGCTGCCTGCCATCGAACAGCTGCAGCACAGGTTAGTCATTGTAAAGACGGCATGTCTCGGCACAAGATCCTGCCAATACCAAGGGCTTTGACACAGACTGGCGATGCAGCGGTATGAGAAGTCCAACCTGCGGCTTGATGACCATTCCAGACAAGTATCTGCGAAGCAAGCGAGCCTGCCAGGAAGTATGCGAGCCTTGGATGCCACATCTGAGCTACCGATACAACAGAAGGGTGCAAGCAAGCTGCCCCGTGCACCAAGGGACCGCGCTGCGCTGGAAGCTGTGTCCAAGGACCGCTTGAGTTTGTCGCTCTCTCGAACTACCCATGATCTTGCCGATCTTGCAGGAGGCAGCTGCGCCTGCGACGTCGACGAATGGCTGGTGCAACAAGACAGTTACTGCTGCTACTTGACACCACAGGCTGGATGTCCAAGCGACTGCTCGCTCGCGAACGCGACGCAGGTGAGCAACGGCGCTTTGGGTGGCTTTGTTTGTGAGGGTGGTTGTGTTGATGCACCAGAAGGTGAAGGAGCCACGGAGGAAGATCTCCATGTATTTGTCAAGATAGAAGACTCATCGGAGTGCCAAAGTTCCTCCACTCTGCTGGCTTATGCCATTTCCTGCGGCGTTGACCAGTGTGACCGTCCTGTGTTTGGGTTTATCAACTTCTGCCCATCGCAGCTGTCCACATCGCCCGATGAGCTGAACGGAATGATTTCCACTGCTTTGCATGAGTTGGCGCATGTGCTCGTCTTCAGCAACGAGCACTTCCGCAACTTCCGCAATGCCGATGGAACCCCAATGATTCCCAGGGAAGCTGGAGATCCAAGGCTGTACCAAGACGAAGTTCGGTATTCCTGCAGTGCCGACTCCTTCCTCTGGAATGATACAAGCGGCGGCCGCAGGCAGGACTCCAGGATTTTTGGGTTGCAGGGGCTTTGGAGACAATGACAAGTTCTTTGAATGATCCGGGATTCCCAGAATCCCAAACGAAACCATAGCCACATGTGGCGAAGCCGGGGCAAGCTCGGATGTGCTCGTGGCAAACTTTGACATCTGGATGTTTGCCGTGACGTTTTGGAGCGGAAAAGTCGAGGTTGATTGAAGGCATTGAATCACAAGCTAAGCTCCTGTCGAAACCAGTGTTGCTCAAGCTTGTGGTGATTTGATTCGGAGAAGGTACGTGGATCTTAGTCCTGACATCCTTGACACATTCGACGAGCGGGGCTACAGCTGCCAGTGCCCGATCGGCACGCCGAGCTTCAGTCCAGGACAGGCAACCGAACGAGTCATGAACCACTGACCCTTCTATCATCCGCTACTAAGCTATCTGTAGGTCTCAATCATTGATATCTTGTGCGGAGCTGGAGATCGTTTCTGCGAGTCAGGATGCTTCTACCCTGCTGGTGCACCGTATCTGCAGATGCCGAGCTGCGTGGTGCGACTGAAGACGCCGACGGTGCTCCGCGAGGCACTGCCGTAGCAGCAGATGCTCCAGCTCTCGTATCCATCGTAGCTACATTTTCTTCTTCTTGCGAATCGTCCACGCAAAGTCCAAGATTTCTGGGTCGAAACTCAGAGCAACGGTCTCGAAGTGGTGTCATTTGTCTTGACTTAACCTCCCAAGGCGACAAACGCAGACGGAGCATTTAGTTTGAGTCGATGCTTGTGTGGTATCGCTCTTTGACCACTCAAGTTGAGCCGTGTTTGCACCGAAGAATCACAAGATCCAAAGACTCACACTTGAGTGTTCTGCTCAATGGGAAAGGCAGATATTCGACATGCGCCAATGAGAGCCGAGCTTCGGGGATGCCTTCAGGTCAGGGACTTCTTTGATTGTCCGACACTCGCTGGTGCAGAGCTGGAGAACCAAGAAGGCCGGTTTGGGGCGATGTCGGTTCCAATTCGAGCATACTGCATACTGTCCCGTGCATCCGCAGTGCTTCTGTGGCAATGACAGGCAGCGGTTGCAGCATCATTAACAGTCACTGGGAGCAGAGGGTGTTCACTTCCGAGCTGATGGCGCCTGCGTCTTCGGAGCACTTGATTGACACCTACGTTTCCCGAGTCAGCCTCTCCACTGAAACAAAGTGCAGGGACGACGATTGTCAGTGCCGGGGGTTTGCTTCAGAACATGGTACGATCGTCGGTGTCGTTTTCTTTGTGGGACGGTCAACACCCACCACTTCCCCCGACATTTAGGAGACACTTGGCCTGCTCTGTCCCTCTTGAATCATTTGGTTGAAAGTCCAGACTCGGTGCAGCATACCCGAGCCAATGCTCAAATGCTGCCGCAGAGAGAGAGGTCACTAAAAAGACTGCCTGCCATTTCCGGAAGCGGTGTTTCCGATCTGAGAGTAATTGGGTTTGCTTGCAGCGGGCTGGTGCCAGCTTTGCGTAGGCTCCAGCGCCTGGAGCTGCCTTGCTTTTTCTGATGTTTGGCAAGCTGCAAGCTCCTTGCGGCTGAGGCTTAGCTGTGTTCCAGGACTCTGGTTGGTACAATGCAAACCTCTCTGCTGCTGATCCCTTGATTCCCGGCGTTCACTGGGGCTACAAGCAGGGCTGCAATTTTGCAACAGCAAAGTGTGTTGATGGTGGGACACCCGTTTCCAGTCTCTTATTTCGTACATCTTTCGTCTGATTTCAGTATTCTTGCCCAGTCTGTCTCGTCTTGCTATATTGGCACCAAGGTTTCTCCACAGTTTTGCAGCAGCTCTGCAGATGTATCGTGCTCGTTGGACAGGAGATCCGTTCTGGGTTGTGACATTCAGCTTCTGGATTCAGTTCCGCCGGTGTACCAGTACACGCCTGACAACGGCCTGGGCCGTTTGGCCGCAGCTGATTACTGCCCACACTATGCCGTGCGTTACGTGAATCGAGACTTGGCAGAGCTCAGCAGTTTGGCTCAGCCGTTGCAGTCCTTCGCCCCATCCGTGTAAGACCGCGGATCCTCCCTGAAATCGCTGCCTACGACGCGTAGCTTCGGCTTTGGTGCGCGAGGTGTCTGCTCCAACAACGAATCAGTCACCGTGCCATATGGGAACGTCAACTTCATGAAGGAAGTCTTCTCGGCGGAAAGCCGGTGCTTCATGAGCACACTACACCAGGATGTTCCAGCTGACAACGGAGGCTCGTGGGTAGAGCGGGACAGTCCGCCTCATCGCAACGGTTTGTTGCAGCAGGTGTAGTGTGCAGTGCTGCAGGTACATTCGTGGCGTCGCCAGATGATTTTGTCAACCAGAGGTGCGCAAGCTTCGCCCGCACAGTCTGCCCGAATGCCGGCTGTGCAAGGCTTGAACTTGTCCCTGTTGACTGTGGAGGCCGGTCTGCTACAAAGTGGCCTGCACCGACGGTGGGCAAAGTTATCAGCTCCAGGCAGTCTGGAGAGTAAGGTGGCATTCCCTTGTGCTCTCTCAATAGCCCTCAATGCTCCGGCAGGTGGCTGACCAGACAGACCCGACAGCCTTTCTGTCGGTTGGAAGCTGCACGAACGAAGGTCAGAAGCTGCTCCTTGGTCGAAGTGTGATCGTGCCTGCACGTGGCGCTCCATGCTGCAATGCTGCACAATGCTCAAGGACACTGGCCGGTGCAGGCATGGTGCTCCCGGATCCGTAGCTTGATGTTCCTTTCCTGGCCTTGCATCGCGAAGGCGGCACAATCACTTGCGCGGCACCTGCTCAAGCCACCCGGCTTGTTTCGAGAGGTCGAGCGGACTCTGGACAAATTGCGGACCGTGGCAAGGTTTGCAGTGACTTGTCGCCGCGACATGTTCTCGGAGATGAGTGGCAGCATGCACCGGCACAAGGAGAAGCTTCTTGACGCTGTTGCAGTGAGTCGTACGACAGAGCTAGCTACTGTCAGAAACCAGCACCACGGCGACAAGCACTACTCGTAGCACAAGCCTCGGTGCACTGCAGTGGGGTTTCATGTCATGGTGAGGAGCTCAGTTCTTATTATGCAATGCTCCGTGCTGAGGCACTGCAACCGTGACAAGCGCGACAGCTTCCACCACCACACACTCAGGCTGAAATCCAAGAAGTCTAGTGAGGTTGTGTTTAGTGCCTGAAGCAGTGCAAAGGTGCGACTCGTACTTCGACGTCCACGATAACGGGTGGGGGTGCCAAGATGAGGGGAATGCCCACGGTTGAGGCACCATGCTGGATCGGATAGGCAGCACTCGCCTGGTGGCAGGCACCTCCTCCACGATTGCGGGAACGATCCTGGGCAACAAATTCAGCAGTTTGTCCACAGTGCAAGACCATCTTGCTGAGCTTGCTTTCCCGCGCTCCGCGCTGCAGGATCACCACAACCGGTTCCACCCTTACATCAACTTCCGTGGCCACACTCCGAGATTCTCAAGCAGCAGCCCGCAGCCCTCTCTCCTTTCTGCCGGTCCCACGCGAGGCCTTCGATTCGGACGAATTAGCTGCGGCCGGGCGCCCCGCCGGAATGATGGCAGCTGTGCTGATCACATCAGCTTTGTGCATGTAAAGAGGCTCGAAACGTGCCTCCACTTTCGAGAATTCGAAGTGGATGCACGTTTGTGAGGTTGGCCCGTAGGCACACATGCCCCATGCCGGGTCTCTTTCAGGGGCTGACGGTTGGAGCAGCTTCTGAGAAGCTGCACCATAGGGGAGGGCACGACACGCTCCTCGAAGATTTCGAGTCGCATGGGATGAAGGATCAACACGCGCCTTGCCGCCTCTTGCGTTGATGACAGAGTTTCGACGTCTTTCTGCCGGGCGGAGAGTGCTGGCCAGGCCCGGGACCGGAACCCTCCTGAACGATGGGACCTTCTCCAGGCCTTTTGTGTTTCGTGATGTTGCAGTGCACGTGGTGTCGGGTGGTCTCCTTTTTCCATGCTTATGAGCTGTCGGCAGCAGGTTTTCCCAGGTCAAGGGGTACCATGAAGAGGCGCAGCCTTGAGTCTCCGTGAACCCACAGATGCCATGACTTCCCATCCCAGGCAGTGGGATATCAGATGCAAGAGGCGGAGCTCCGGGTCGGTAACCTTCGCTTTCAGCCTGGCGGCGCACAGGCTGGTACCACCAACCTCTTGAAGGAGGTGGGACGTCGCCAGAGTGACGAGGATGACGGTGCTCTGGTACTGGTGTCTTGGTGCAGTAAGCAGGTCCTGCGTCAGCTGGACGAAGACAAATCTCACCGGGAACAAGACATGGAGAAGCTGAAGGCGGAGGTCTACTCGCAACAGGCCCTTCCTCAAGTTCTTGTCGGAAAGAAGGCATAGATGCACCTTCCATGCTTGTATGACACCCTGCCGGCCCTTCTCAAGCAGAGCACACAGCCTCACAGAATTGTTTCGTGACACCAGCACATGTGCAACGATTGCTTTCTATCTACGACAGGGTGTAATATGATTGATAAACAGCACAACCGGTCTGGCATGCTGACCATTCGTGTGCTTTCAGCCTTTGAGCCGACGCTGATGAGCTCCATCTTTGGAGAGGATGCGAGAAATGGAATGGCAACAGGCAAGCAACTTTGCCTTGAAGTTGTCCGCCTAGCTTCGATTACCGTGCAAGGTGCTCCTGCAACCTCGCTGCAGGCGTTGGCAGCAGCGCCGGTGCTTTGGCTGCACCCGATCGCTCCCCCGCGGAGCCCCAAAAAGTTTGTGAGACTCTTGAGGTGCTGGGTCTTGGGGCCTCAACCGAGTCCAGAGAGCCCGACGACGGCAATTTGGGGGAGCTCCTCAAGAGCCAGCTGGTAGAGCCGCCTCCCAAATGCCTCTCCTTCTTTCCATTGCTTTCTGGGCAGCTTTGTCTTTGCGAGGCTGGGGAACTTCGTGGGTGGCCTGAAGCTGCGCAAGGAAGCCCCGCCAGCTCCAGGTGCAGGGTGCTACGGCGGTGCCGCGGTGCAGCCTCACAGCTTTGCCTCGCTTTGTCGATCCTCAGATGCGGATTCCTGGACTCCAGAGTGGGCCACGCGAAGGGTCCCCTCGCCCACCCGGGACGCGGCGCGCCTTGGCGCCCGATCCGAGTGCTTGCTTGAAGCGGAAAGCAGTGCTGTTGCTCGTGCCCGTGAGCCCTTCGAGGCCGCGGTCCCTGGACGCGAGCCTCTCGGATCTTCTCCCACTCCCGGCCTCTCGGCCGCCCTCAGACACTTGCGCCGCTTGCCACAAAAAAGGGCTTCAGCCTTTCCTTTCTGGCTGCTTGAGGCCCTGAAGCCAAGAGATTTGCAAAGTGCCAGCCCCGTGAGCTCGAAGAGCCATGCGACGAGCTTCCAGAGCCCAAGCTCAGGCCCTAGGCCCTAGGCCCGAAGCTCTTAAGCGAGGTCAAAAACTTGTCAGAGGCCTGGGCTACGAGCTGGAAGTGCTGCGGCTGCAGATTTCAGCCCTGGCCCAGTCGCTCGCAGGTGCGGCGCGAAGTGCGAAACGGGGTCCGTTTCCTTTCCTTTTGGTCTGTTTAACGATTGCGCTTCGCGCAGGTCTTGGGGCGTGCGTGATGAACTGGTCTGCTGGGCTGGTGAACTCTCACCGGCAAGAGCTGGCAGACATGGTGCTGCGCTACACTCTACCGTGCGAGCATCTCAGCAAAGAGCTGAAGGACGCCAAGATGGGAGCCGCATGCCAGCATGCCGCGTGCATCCCTGTGTTGCAAGTTTCACGCAAGCCTGTCACACCTTGGTCACGTTGGCTTGATGGAAGCTCTGCAGTGCTTCACGTGACCTGCGTTGTCGATCTTGTGACAAGCCGGATGGCTCGTGCTGCTACTGTTCGGCCTATACTTCTGAGAGCACACACACGCACATCTTCCAGCTTCACATCCTTCCCCTGATGCTCCAATGTTGGTGCTATTTGCCTACATTCGCGTACGTTACCGCTGAAGGCTACATTTATGGATTTTGCCCTTGCGTATGCGAAAATCGGATACATACAGAAACCATGGAAAACCATGAATATCGTGATTTTTGAGAGGGTTCAGGATGACTTCTCACGTACCAGAGCCGGCACAAAACCACATGTTTTTTGCAACGAGTGGGCCAAAAAAGAATAGCGCATGGGTTTCCAGGTCTGATATACCCTGATGCTCCAACGTTGCCCGTGCTAAGCGACATTGATCCCAAATCATGAAAATCAGATTCCTGCCAGAGTCCAGACACCCTCCTGTGTGTGCATATGTAAACACATTGAACGACAATACCCTCCCTTTTTACGTTATAATCGAAGACACGGAGCCAACAAATAGTCTAGGGCCAGGGATTTAGTCAGCGTTGATCCGCAACAGCTTCAAAGCCATTGTAGTTAGGCATGCAAAACAATCACAAACACACACAACCCTTCCACACCCACCGCTACACCCGCCATCTCACGAAAGCCGGCACATCACGGTCCAGGGAGGCGTCCCTTTGGGTTCTTTTGTATCCTAGGCTTGGGGTCGGTTAACAGCACTCAATGTCATATGTACTTTATACTTTCGACTGTAAACGTCCTTGGCGACCAAGCAGTCCCAAAAGTGCACGTACACACGAGACGTGTGCGTACAACCAAAAGAGTTTCAACACAATATAGGCGTTCTGGCCACTGCCTCGGGTAAGAGTTTGGAAAGTCAGGGGGGCTAGGTAAGTGTGGGAAAATGCAACTGCATTTGAATCCCAACCTCATAACATGAAAGAAAAATATGGCAGTAAGCCGTGGGTCAACATCTTCGACTTGCATTGTAACTGTTGCGGTGAGCTTCTCAAAATCAGAACGATGGAGTTTCCCCACACATCCCGGCATCCGTAACATCGTGACCGACAATAGGGTACACTTCTCAGACAGATGCATTGAACCCAAATGCTGCATTGTGAAATTTTTCAATGCGAAAACTACTAGAAGTTCCAGCGTCATAGATCACGTTTGTACACTGTAACCCTGATCGGCAATTGTACTGCCCCGATGCAGTTGCAGCTATGCTCCCAGCAACCCCCAACACAAAATCATGGATGCCGTAACCTGCTGACAAAAACTGTATGTTGTGCGTAGATCTAGATGTCACATACACGCCACATGCAGGTACTTGGCGAAAACATGCGACAGGTTTGGATATAGTTGACGAATGTATGCACGTCGATTGTAAGGCATCGTATGTAACTGCCCGAATCTGCAAAAAAGTCAAAAGGGTGGCTAGTCGGAGTGAAGTAAATAGTGTGGAGCTGTTCGATTGTTTCGAAGCCAACATGCTTGTAAAGTCTGAAGTGTCTCGCATCGCAGGGTCTTCGGGAGTTTGAGATGGATTTCCTTCCCAAGCTGAGTTCTATGTAAAACTATTGGTTGCCATTGTGCCATGACTTTTTACGGTATGGAAAATTGGATCGACAATGAAATTGGTTCCGACGGCTCTCGAATTATAAGCAAACGTAAATGAAACCATTACATAATGCAAACAAAACCCGCATACAGTTTCTGTGGAAAAGCAACGAACCGTGTTTAGGATTGCAAAAGCAATCGGTCAACAATTTGCAGGCTTCTTTACCTGTAATTCGGGCAAGCGAAATTCGGTCAAACGAAGGTTCGGGCTGCATATATCACGTTGCCCTAAACTTCAACTGTGCTCGGGCGGAATTTCACAGGTTGAACTTTTTCGTACTTCGGGATGCAGGGTTCAGGCTTCCAGGGTTCAAGGATTTTGGGTTTGAGGTCATAATGGGGGGTCTAAACATGTTGGACAAGGTTAACTTGCGCAATGGGCTCTAAGTTTGAAGGGCTCCAAGGTGTGAGAATGTAGTTGATAAAGGGTTTAGACTGGTTCTGGGGAGTAAGTGTATAAGCGCTGGCGAACTACCGCGCGACGATTTTGTGCTGAAGGCTGAAGGCTCGAGGGTTTAAGCATGTTCGGCTTGACGGTGTAAGGCTGGTCTTTCCAACATTTCGAGGTCGGCAGTGTGACAGTCTGGAAAGCGGAGTGTTTAAAGGTGGAAGGGTTTGGGCCTGAAGGTTTAAAAGTGCGGAGCGGTTTATCGCAGTTAGTTTTTTGTTCTCAGACTTGTGGGGTGTAAGGTTACTGGATAAAAAGCGTTGGGGGTTGGGTGTTTGGGGTTGTTTACAGGAGAAGAAAAAAGAGCAAAGGGGCTTCCGGTGAAGTGTCAGGCTTTGGGGTCCGGATTGCCAGGGCGTGGAGATATGAAGAGGGATTGTGGGTTGGAACGTAATGGTCAATAGTTTCTGGATGCAAGGCTCCAAGTCTATGACATGTACCTCAAACAGCTTAGCCTATACACTGTCCAGATATGGTGTGGCGCAGGGTAGCAGTTAGCATTGTTGGGGACTTAACGCTGTATGAGTTTCCAAACAACCTGTAGGAGTTTCCAAACAACCGTGTCTGGGGGTGCCGAAGGAGCAAATCGAATCCCAAAAGCCAGAAACTCACCTGCCAGCACCTTCAGGCCCCAGCCGCAACCCGACCGATCACGCCAAATCACGCGAAATCACGGGCCGCTGGGGCCCTATGACTTGACTTTATACAAATCACGCACATCACGCGCCCAGAAATCACGCAAGATCACGCGAAATCACGCCTTGCCTTTTTTGCCGCCGTGTCTTTGCATCCAGGCGTCAGACACAAACTCGAAACTCTTTGCTAAATCGGCGCTTCGGGGATGACACATCTGACACATGCGTTTTAATGCGGCCTTGTACCTATAGCTAGACAGCATGCTCGCTGCGGAAACAGGTGCGCCCTGAAGGGGACCCACATGCCAAGTAAGCAGCAGACCAGGCATTCAAACCAAGTAAACTCAGCAGTAGGATCCCTTCTAGAGTTATGTGCCTGAGCTATGGTTTGAAGGGGATGGCAACGTCGGGAAATGCACCTAGTTTCACAAAACATGCAGGTATCAACAGGTATACAAGTGGAGATTTCATACAAACTTCGTTGGAACCCTTGGATTTTCGACAAGGGCGCTACTTGGTTCATCATTGCATTTCTTTCGCCTGCTTGTGTATGGCAAATGACAATTCTCGTCCATTTTAATCAAAGGATAAGGTCTGCAACGCTTATGTAAGGCAAAACCTTGTCACAACACTTATTCGGAGGACATTCACGATTTGTGACAGCAAACGCGCGGGAAGGACCCATACGGATGCCTACACAGGGACTCATGAAGGCCTCAAAGAAGACTTGCAAACAACACTGTTTGGCGTGAGGAAAAAAGGATATGTGTTAGAACACTTAAGCTATCCATTAGCACAGTCTCCCTCCTCACCTCAAGGTTTCCCAATACGTGTTAGACCGGATCCCTCGGAAAGCCACGTGGCTTTAGAACTAAACGAAACTTGTACACAGGAAGCGACGCCTAGATTCGTTTTTCCAACACAGGGCAACCTGAGTATATGCCTTGGACTCCTATATGCCCCATACGGCTAGGGAATGTTTGAACCACGCCAAGATTTGCATCTCCGGAGAAACCTATCAATACACAGACAGGGCATGGACACCAGCAAATGGTACTGCATGGACACGTGCTTAAAGATATGTCAAACTCTAATGTGGCCGTCAGTTCCCAGAAAACATTGCCATGCACAGAATTGGAGGACGCCCTTGAGAACAAGTATAGAAAGCAAGGGCATGAAAATTGTACATGACACACCCGTGCATCTAATTGTCTTTCAAACCGTTTCCGAATGGTTCCCGGCTTTGAAAAGGCACATGAGCTTCCCTGTCTGCAGTGTGCTAGTCTTGGCATGTTTGAGCCCGTGTCCAGATAGAGCTTTTGACTTCATGGGTTTGGGAGCACCGAACAGACTAATGAAATCATGCTGTTAACAAAGCCAGGGCTGGAGTTGAAAAAAAAGCAAATTGTGACCATGATCATTGCTTGCACGAACATGGCATTGACAAATATTTCCAGTTGGATTCGCCGAGCTTGCTATCATGAGATGCTCTACTTAGTGCGCTTGGGGCACGACCTGAACTGGGCAGACAAAGGGGTGTATACTGGCTGGTTTGAGTTCGGGCCTATAGGATCTGGCTGATCGTGGTTATAAACGACTTCCATATACGCGTGCATACACGTATTGAAACAAACATGTGGATCGACCAAACGAAAATGACGCAACCAAGCCTGCGAGATCAAGGCAAAGTTCGAGATGGCCAGCATAAACTGACCACATAGACTGCATTTGCAACTACAATCAAACTTAGTTTGAAAACCTCAAAGGCAAGTGATGCAGAGCCAGAAGAATCGAAGGCGGTTTCCCGCATTCCACACGCCTTTTGCACAAAAAGGTCGATATTGGATTATCTTGCAACCCTAGCATCCGCACAGAGCGAGGAGTGCAAGGCAAAGTTTACGCCGTACGCCCTGGTCCGAAATGGGTCGTGCAGCTTCACAAAAGCTTGGTAACAAAGACTTGGATTCGTGAGTGCGTTGATCCCGAAGTCGAGCCGACTGAACCCGGGCACGAGCAAAATCAATCACAGACCCTTCCCAACACCAGGAACCCATCGGATCGAACAGAACTAACTTGTTTCTTCGTCGGGGAGTAGACTACAGTCTGGTGGGTATACGAGTCTTATAAGACTTACTTGCATGCATCCCACACGGTCCCCGCAGCATCTCTGCAAACATCTCTGTGAAACAAGATCATTAGATCACCTTTTTAAGTTTCAAACTGCTTATTGACTTGCGGCTCACATCACCTTTGTTGTGTAATACATTGCCAACCTCGTTTACTGCATGTCTACAGGCCGCTGAACTTGTTTCTGAACCAAAAAAGAATGGTCACTGCGACGATTTTGCCACGTGTCAGCTCTTGCGGGACTGGTACGCGACTGCTGATCGAAGCGCACCCACAATAAAATCGGGAATTCGTGGTCTTGAGTACTTCGAAGTCATTGAAGCAGTGGGGCGGCTACTTCAGGATCTCAAAAGCTTCTCATTTCGTTGCTTGGCTGGCTTGGAACAAAATATTCTTATTTGCCAGGGACCATTCGTTAATGTTTAGATGCAAGGCTTACACCGGCCAAAAGCAGAAAGCAGAATCACGCAAATCACGGGCGGCTGGTTCTCAGAATCACGCGGATCACGGGTAGGCTGTCTGTACGTAGCCGAAAAATGGCTACATGCGTAACGTTAGCGATTTTGGCATACATAGCATACGTAGCCAATTTCAGAA
Organism: Symbiodinium sp. CCMP2592; assembly: GCA_905221615.1. NCBI lineage: Eukaryota > Dinophyceae > Suessiales > Symbiodiniaceae > Symbiodinium > Symbiodinium sp. CCMP2592. The sequence goes on along the minus strand of CAJNDT010002380.1, from coordinate 767,968 downwards.
GACATGGAGCGGCAGGGTTCGGAAGCATACAGATTGAGAACTGAAGCATCTAGTTCGCACAGGTTGGGTTACGCGGTTGACAACCGGCACTGAACCTGTGAGCAGCGTGATGCTCATATGATAGAGCTCATCGGCAGCACGCTCATGCAATCGACAACGGCAGTCGCGACAGACATGATGATCGAAGACCCCGAAAGATGAAAAAGGGGGCAGAAGGGCAGTACGGCAGGCAACATCAGTGCATCAGCTTCGCTCTGGCTTCACTCTTGATCCAACAACCACCATGAATCTACCTGCAAACGATGAGGCCGTCTGGCCACAACCGAAACATGTAGACAAGCTTCCGCAATTTCGCTCCTTGCAGCCTGCAAGTCAGGAGCTGTGCCGGGACCTGCAGTCCGTGGAGCTCTTTCCACGCGAGCCTTCGTCCGGCTACCAGGACGGTGGTCCTCAAGGAAATCTTATGATTCGTTCTTGTGAATTGCCACCCTTTCTGTTGCAGATGAGACTCGGGCATTGCATCGGATGCTTGGCATGTCGAGGATTGCAGAAAAGCGGTCGAGAAGCCACTGACCCTGAGCGCTCTTCAAGAAATGCTCCTACACCAAAGAAGACAGGTTGGGTGGGGTTGGTGGGGCGCTGCCCACGACTGTCGCCCTATACCCTGTTTCCGGTGAGGCGCGGCAGACGGATGAGGTCCGTCACGATGCGTCCCTTGTCTCCACATCTCCTCGCCAAGTTGACATCCGAAGGGCTGCATCGTATGCCGCCGAGGATGTCATCTGCCATTCCAGACGAAGCCCTGGAGCTGGAGAGGATTCGGTGGAGCATGGAGCGTGAAGCAGCCCGAATGGAGGCAAGAACAAGCCGTGGTTTTGCAAGGGATCGAACGGGGCGCATCTCCGTGCTGTCAGGACTGGGAGCGGGACCACAAAAGAGGCATCACTGTCGGCGAGCATCCCAAGGACGCTTCCCAGCAGAACAGAGGTGGCCTGAGCACGACCGTGCTGTTGTTGTCGAGTATGCACTGGCCTGAGGACAGCCAGCAGCTGCAGTCTCAGACAAGTAAGAAATGCTGTGGAGCAAGGGGATGAGATCTAGACTTGCACGGATCGACCTGGTTCGTGCAGACTGCCGAGGACCTCTGTACATAGTCTGAGTGGCCCTGCCGCAGCTCCCTTCAACTGGGCGGAAACCTCTGGTGGAAGGATCGTGTTCTGATACGTGAGAAAATCGAAGCAGTTCTGCCGTTCTGCCTGCAGGACCTTGGAGTTTGGGGCATTGTCTGTACTGTTTAGCATCGTTCCCGAGCCGTGGCAGCGTAGCTCCCGTGTAGAGTGTAGAGGCCATCCTGAAAGAGCTGGCGCAGACTCTCCTGGGTGGCACGTTGGAGGAGGCTCTACACACGCCAGCCTGCGCAGAGATTGGGCAGAGTAGGATGTTTTGGCAGGCCTTGGCGAAGATTCGCAGCTGGCCCCAGTTGCGTCCGCGCCTTCGGGATGCCAGAGCACTGGAGCCACTGAAGGTGAAGATGTCTCCTCCCACAAGGAGCAGTTGGTCCGTGGCTGATACTTGCATGGCGTCTGCAAGAAAAGGGGAGCCTCAGCCTCAGTTTTCAGCGCCAAGGATCTCCAGGCAAGGGCTCTCAGAGAGGGCCTCTTGGACATGGCCGGCCTCAAGGCCGCCCCCGAGCGGGTGGGTGGGTGGTGGTACGGCGCCTCTCTCTCTCTGCTCCTCTCTGCAGAGGCCGCGGGGCCGAGGCAGGAGGAGCAGACGCGGAGGCTCCTTGGTGAGCTGCAGGGTGCCCAGCAGTTGGTTCTTCTGCCGCGGTGCGGTGCCGCGGTGCCATGAGCCGCCCCGCATCTCTCTGAGGCGTGAGGAGCTGTCCATGCAGACTCAGGGCGTAAAGGCCGTTGGGCTTGGCTCAGAACCCGCCCGTGGCATCCATGAACCCACGAGAGGCCGCCTGCGAGACAGTGGCGCAGGAGTTAGCTGCAAGAGCTGCAGAGGACGGCTCTCAGCAACGCCGGAGGCATGGTCCGTCCTCATGACAATGTCACACAGGACTGTGCAGCCTCGAAGCAGCATGCCGAAGCGCTTTGCGACCAGCATCTTGGATTGCACAGATCGCACCGACGAGAAGCGGACTTGAGTTGTTTCGCAGGTTGAGGCAGCAGGTGGAGAGGTCGCAGGACGGGGCAGGGAGTATCAAGGGGGCGTAGGTTTCCATAGGTTGTGCTTCCCGTGTCAAGCATGTTTCAAACGCTGCTGCTTCTGCAATTCGTTTCTTCAACTTGCTCCTGACGTTGGGCCAGCTATACTCTCAACAGGTGCCATGGGTGGAAAGGCTTGTCAGGTCTGTGCGGAGGGTGCTCCCGTGAGTCTGGTGTGGGACAAGTCAGAGGTAGGAGCACGTGCTGGTCATGTTGCCTTCCACCCCAATACAATTACACGACAAGTATCTTGTACCAGAGAGCCCTAAGTATCCAGGCAGGGTTGTTGTAGGCTGTTCGGTCGCTTCTTGCGGTCTTAACGGTCTGGTTGTTTGCAAGCATTGTTGGAGGCTCAAGGGGCTGTGGGCAGGAGCCTTGTAATTGCAGAGCTGAAACCCAAGCCGTAAAACGCTGAACGCTCTAACCCCAATGAATCTTAAAAGCAAGCATAAAACTTTCAAAACTTTTGTAGCATGTGTATAAACTTGCATGAGCGTCCGGCAGACAGGTCTATAAGAACCATGAGCCACCAGCTCTCACGAGTTTAAGATTTGAGTGGGCTTCTCCGGGGCTTTGATGAGTGTCGAGCCAGCTCATAGAACGCGCAATTCTAATCCAATGTCTCTGCAGGAACCAACCGAAGAAGCAGGTCGTTCGAAGTCCTTTCAGTTGAGATCTTTCCTCGGGGCCGCCCGGTTTGTGCGGTGGTCTTTGCAGGAGGTTGAGGTCAAGAAGCTGGAGCAGCTGGTGCAGGCCCGGAACCACGCGGAGCCGGTTCGTGTCCTTGCCTTTCCTTTGAGCCCTGACCGAGCCCGCCTGTGTACGCCGCAGGCCGCGCAGAGGCAGGTCGATGTTCTTGATGCGCGGCTTCAGCAGCAGCAGCGCCCCGAGTCTGCCCTCGGAGTTGCAGATCGCCGCTGCAGAGCTGAGGCCCAGCCCTGCCGAAGCACTTCAAGCGCAGCAGCTTGCAGTTCGCAAGCTCAGCTTCTTCGGGGGACACAGGGGCTCATATCACGAGCACTTGGCAACGAAACTTATGCCAAAGGATTTATAGGGGTTCGCATCTAGATCATCTTGCATGATGCGAACCCACTCAGACCAAGAAGCTGTTGCAACTTTTCCTTGTCAGTTCTTGCGAAGCCAACATTCAGAGTGTGATGTCGGGCCTCCTTCAGACACAAGTATAGCCAGCGAAGAAGACTCGTGGCAGCGATGTGACTGTGAATCGTGATGTGCAAATCTCGGCACATGTCCGCAACTTCTGGGTCTCCTGCATTTTTGTGCGTGGGAGGCGCAGCATGCTGCATTGGCTGACAGCCTCGCAGGTTGGGGGTAAGTTGAGGGCTGATGGGTGATGACAGAGTTGCTGTTTTTGTTGGTTGGTTTTGAGGGCCTGTGTTTTTCTCTTACACGCACAGGCGAGGTGCGGACTGCCGCTTCGGCCTTGGCGGAGATGCGGAGTGATACGCTGCTGTGCTGCATGCCAGCTGCCACCACATCCCGGCCTGAGGTCCTTCGGGCGCAGGAGTCGGCAGCTTCAGCTGCTTCGCAGGCCTGGAACTCTGTGGTGGCACTTCTCATGGCTGTCAGCAGCAGATGCGTTCCGCGTTGGCGAGACCTTGCCGTGACCCCAGGCGACATCTGCAGAAAGCCAGGCAGCCGTCGCCCAGAGTGCTGTAGAAGCTGTGGCCACAGCGGCATCTCGGCTTGCAGCAGTGTTTGGAAGGAGCTCCCTCCACATGTTTGCATGCTCTCGGAAATATGCACGGAGGTTGCAGCTGCGGAGAATCACGCTCGTGACGCGCAGAAGTCAGCTGATGCCGGGTCACGAAGCGCCGCATGATTGCAGCGAGGGATTCCATGCTTGTGACTGCTTGTGCCTTCTCGAACCCACGAGGTTGAAACAGCTGAGACGCACGCCTCTGCAGCCCGGAATGCCCTGCTGGCCGTGCAAACCAACGCACGGAGCTCGGCTCCCACCGTAGACGGAGGCGGCAGAGGCGGAGCTCAAAATAATTGAATGTTTGATGTAATAGTACAAGCCAAGTTTTTCCCCTCTTCTTCGCTGTGTCGCTGAGGCGGAGCTCGTGCGGGAGAAGAGCGCTGGGGTTGAGCAGCACTCGGCCTCCGCGCACGGCTCGGGCCAGGGTGCTTTCAAGAGCCCTCGGGGTGCTATTTCTGCGCTTTCTCCTCAGCTCACTAAAGAAAGCACATCTGCGTGGGGGTTTGCCAGGGTAGCAGGTGATGCCTGATGACGACGATGCGATGTGCTGTTTGAACGAGTAAAGAGTAAAGGGATGTAGAACCTTTAAAGGAGAGCTTGAGAGCTTGTGCAGGCCTTGAGGTTCTTGCCAGGCATCGGTTCGAGGATCTCCTCATCATGCGTTGGGAGCCCCTGGTCGGACGCACAGCTGAGGTGCAAGGCATGGCGGAGGCCATGGCAGAACAGGTGCGTGTGCTCAGTCAGGGGTTTGCTTTGCTTCTTGACTCTGAGAGACGGTTGCGCTCTTGACTCTCCTCCAGGCTTCTGCGCTGCAAGCGACGTCATCTGCGGTCGGGGGTCCGAGCTCTGCCTCAGTGGGAGCTGGGCTCTAGAAGACCTGTCGAGTGGAATCATTGCTGCGTGAAGCAACACCTCCTTCTTTGTGCCTGCTTCGGTTCACGGTGTTCGCGATCCCGGCTCAAGAACCTGCGAATGTCCGATGCAAGGTCGGGGCCGCGAGCGAGCGTGCGACGGCAGCGTTGTCATCGGAGGCACTTCTCTGACTCGCTGACCTCCAAACCACTGAGAGCTATGGAAGGCAGAACGTCAACTGGCCATGATGTCGACCAGCTTCACCAGTGCCGAGGAGCGGAGAATACGCAACAATTGGCATATTTAGTATCTTCAGACAATGCCCTTGGCTTGGCCACGAGGAGAAGCTGCAGCTTCAACTCCAGCAGGCCGTCGCAAAGCTCGACGAGGTCTTCAGCGGACATCAAAATTGAGAACAGACACACTAGTCTCACACACTATACTCTGACGTTCCTTTCCGCAGCTTCTTTGCTCTAATCCGAAAGTGCTTCCATGCGAGGTGCGCTGCCTCGCTCCTGCTGTAACGCCAGCTGTTTTGTAGGCAATGCCGTCATGGGCCATCTGGCGGTGGCCGTGCCTTGGATTGGCAGCTGCGACGGCGAGTGAAAGCGCCGAGTCCTTCGAGGACTTCGTCCATCGATTTCAGCGCAGCAGCTCGGCTTAGAAGGTGACAAATACGTGCAACTGTTGTGCTCGTTTGCCTGCGTCGCAGTGCCTTCCCGAGGCTACGAACCCGGCTCTCGAGAATTCGAGGAGAGGCATAGGATCTTCCAGGCACGGGCGGAGGAGGCTCGTCTCGGCACTTTTCGAAACGTCCGCACACCGCTACATCCCTGGATATAGCTAGGATGCTTCTGTCTGCTAACGTGGGAAGGTGCAGGCGCTGAATCGCCGCCCCTCGCGTCGCTGGACTGCGGGCCTCGGGCCCCTGGCAGTGACTCGTCACTTCGAAAATGGGGGGACGGGGGCGACCCTGGCCCTGGAGTCTCAGTGAGGACTATCGCGACGAGGAGCTGCAGGCGCTGCGCGGCTGGCGTGGCACAGCTGGCTCCGACTCCCAAGCAGACGACCCTAGTCTGGTGCAGGCCGGGCGGCCGGACTCCGGCTCTGAGCCACACAGGGCCACGGCCATTGGCCATTGCTGTGCCTTTGGCACAGGTGCGCTCGCTGCCGGAGCAGTTCAACTGGACCTCGCTGGCTGCTCTGCGCGAAGTGGCGAGCCAAGAGCCCCGGCTGCAAGCTGCGCAAGCACCTGCAAGCGTCTGCAAGCATCTGCAAACAAAGAGCGTGGACAGCCAGAGCCAGCCAAAGCGAAGCGACCGCCGAGGGCGGCTGCGGCTCGTGTTGGGCCGTGACGAGTGCCGTTGTCCTCACGGCTCACGCAGAGATCAGCGGCCGACCGCGGAGCTTCGCAGCTCAGGCCGCCGCACCAGCCGTGCGCTTGCGGTTTTCCGCGGATGTAGCGGGCGCCGCGCCTTCCTGCCCTGGCAGGAGCTTGTGGATTGTGTCCCGAATCCGAAGCACTGTGGTGGAAAGGGTGGCTGCACAGGGGCCACAGTAGAACTGGCGATGAGTTATGTGTTTCGGCTGCGCACAGAGATCTTCTCTTAGCGACTGTCTCTTTTTGTTTTTTTTTCATGCAAGGCCATGCACGTGGGCCTTCGCAAAGAGAGCGAAATGCCTTACAAAGCCAAAAGCGGCGAGTGCGGGTTGCAGAGCTTGCAGCCTCCGAGTGCCCTCCAGATGCTTGCAAGCAAGATCGGGCAAGTTCTGTAGCACCGCTTGGTGCGGCATTGCAGCATGGCCCTATATGGTGCAGAGCAATCGATTAAGGACAGCCGCAGCCTTCAACCAGGACATGGCTCACATGGAACAGGCTTCTCGAACATGCGAAGCACTGGAAGGTTCGTCGCGTGTTTGTGCCTGCAGGACAGTGGGCACGACGAGGCGCTCGACGTGAAGGATCAGTACCGTGCACAGGTTGAAGAGGACTTAGCTGCCCTCGCGTACCTGCATGAGCCGCTCGGATGTCAATGGAGGTGGTGCGTCTGCAACTGTGAGACTCCGGGCTAACACGATGCAACTCCAAACGGGTCTAGTGAGTCTAGTACATGTGTGGCTTCCATACGCTTCGGTCGGTCTCCGAGGCACACAGACCTGCAGGCGCCGCACGTGCACCGCGCCGCGGCGGACTCCGCTGGGCTTGGCTTCGGCCTGCAGGGATGGGAGAAGCTGCCACCCAACCGCCAGGAGCACAGGCGCATGTGCGAGTTTTCCCAGTCCTCCTCGCCTCCATGACCCTCCGTAGTAATCATTAGGTCAAGAGCCTCTCCTGCGAGCCCTCTACGAGCGGGGGCCCGTCGGCGTTTCGGTCGCTGCGACGAACTGGCGATCTGGCTACTTTTGGCTCTGACCGCGTGGGGAAGAAGGGACTGGGGCGCTGAAGCCGACAGCTCCCGAGGCATCTCTACGCTTCTGGAGTTTTTGATCATTGCGCGAAGGACGGACCGGCTTAGGGCCCTGGAGGCAGCGGTTCCCTGTCTTGCCCTTCAGGACTCAGTCATTGATCATGCCGTGACGCTGATTGGGTACGGCAAGGATTCCAAGTCCGGAGATCTCTTCTATTTGATACAGAACTCGTGGGGCAACAACTGGGGTGAGGCCAGGAATGCGCAATTCGCGGCATCTGCAAGGTAGGAGGGACCTCGGATTTTGCCGATTGACGCAGGGCGGCCGCATTCGCATTCTGCGCAGTGATGCAGACGATTCACAGCAATGCGGTTGGGACCGGCAACCTGAAAAGGGACGCTCGGCTAACATACCAGATCGAAAAAGTAGCCGTCAGTCTCGTTCTCCATCCCAGGCACTGCTTGCACTGGCGACCCTGCACAAGTTCGGGTATGTGGTGGCTCGGCTCTACTTGGCTCTGTGTCTTGACAGACGTTTCAAGCGAAGATGTCGGTTGCCTTTGCACTGAAGGCATGTGTGGCATCTTGTATGACAGTGTTGTTCCCCACTTTGGGACTGTGCAGTGACCCTTTGCCTCAGCCAGACCGTTGTTTCATGTTGCCAGAGCCTGATAGAAGTGTGGCTTTGACTGCCACTGCTGATGCAGATGCGCGACATCTGACTGTACATACACGGCTCTGAAACTCTGCCTCCTGGGCAAGCTTGTAGAATGAATTTCGCTTGGTCAGAACATGAAGCCTGTGTTTCTCACATGGTATCCATGAGGGTGCCTTCGGAAAAACGGCCGCTGTTGTTTGCTGCGCGACGGTTCAGATGTAGGGCACTATGTAGCCTGCATAATTGCAGGTCTCTGAAAGATGCGCGACCCAGTCGGCAGCGGATGCGACCGAGTCGTCCAAGCTGTTTGGTCCCGAGTGCTCGAGGATCCTAGGAGGCCAAATTTTGTGCGTTGCCTGCTGTGCCAAGGAAGGAAGAGCTGGAAGTTCAGCTGCAGGACATGTGTTTTTGCAGGGACAGTGGGACTAGCTGGAAGGCTGGAATCCGCATGATCTGCAGACTTTCACCACGCACTCAGGCAGCGGTGGCATCAGGATACAGGCTCCTTGATTCATAGCCAAGGATTGATCGTCCTGCATGGCCCTGCGCTGCGTTCTGAGGGCATGTGGCATCCTGGGCTGCGGGTTGAATGGCGAGACTCGCCGGCTGGTTCTTGCCATAGCTGCCGAGGCTGCCTTGCAGGAAGAATCCGAAACCTCCGAAGGCTTGGAACCACCAGCAAAGTCCGCTTTCGATTGGCTACCCTCTGTATGGAAAGCGTGGGGTCACGCGAAGGGCGGGCTGTGCACCCAAGCATTTCTTGCGGTATTGCTCGCGGCCGGCCGCTGGCAATCCCTGTCCTTGCAACAGCTACAGCTCCGAATGCAAGCTGCTCTCCAGCGATCCGGTCTTGAAGCCGCCGTGACATTGCGATGCTCCCGGGAGCTCGAAAGCTGCAGCCTTGACCAGGCCCTGTCAACAGACAGCCCGGCAGCGCCGGCAGCGCCGGCACGTGCTCTGCTAATCGGGATCTGCTACGAAGATGAGGAGCTGAGGCTCGAGGGCTCCTGGAACGATGTCCAGGACATGCGATCCTGGTTGCTTCGAGAAGGTCTTGTCAGGGAGGAAGATCTGCGGATTCTGAGCGACAGTTCCGGCGACGTGACAATGATGCCTTCGCGAAGCAACATTCTGACTCACTTGGAGTGGCTCCTCTGTGGCGAAAACAGGCGCTCCGAAAGCGCAGCTCGTGGCTGTTGCTCGGGTGAGCTACCGGAGGACCGCCTAGAAGCCCTACAGCTCTTTCTATTGTTTGCTGGTCACGGCGACCACGCTGAGCTGCTGCCGTCTGACTGGCGCAAAGCGGGTCCGATTAGGGAGCGAGAGGTCTCGGTGCTCCTGGATGATCTCCTACCGGAAGGGGCAAGGCTCGTATGCATCTTTGATTGCTGCGACTCCTCCCAGATGCTGAGCTCACTGCTGAGGTATCATGCTTGATGCCAGTGACAAAGACTCCTTGCAAGCCACTCGGCTACTTGGACTGCCGGCCGCAGTCTTTCCGTTTGAACGTTCGACGTCGAAACATTGCACTTCGTCAAGGGAGGAAGAGGTCAACCGTGAAATGGCAGCCCGGAAGCTGTGCTGGTTCTTGAAGAAGCCGTTTCTTGGCCGGCCTGGTTGTGAAACCTGCTTCGCTTCTCTCATCTTCAAGATGGACCCCTAAACTACCTGCGCATCCCAAGGACACAGCGTGGTCCCAAGCATCCGTTGAAGCTCAACTCGGGTCAAAGCCGAGCATGAAACTCTTTGTTGACTTGCCGTGTGTTCCTCCCTTGCTAAACACCGCGTCACGCTTGCGGAGAAAAAGTTTTCATCTCCAGCTTCGGATTCTCAATGGCGTTGTCCTTCCTCGTTAAAGGGCATCTTGAAGGCACTTCCCAGCAGGTAGTAGACACTGGCTTCGCAGTGAGTAAGCTCCCAACCCCGAGACCCGCGACCGCCGAAATCTCGCCGACTCGAACTTTGACAAAGCCTTGCCTTGGCTTTTGACAGGACCGGCTGGGCCAGACGCGGTCTGACCTTGCCGAATGCGCCCAGCTCACCCAGGTCGTCTCGGAACGCCTCGAGGCCGAAGCGCCCGCGGCCGAAGTGCCCGCGGATGCCCGTGTCGCAGAGTGCCCTTTGCAGGCCGTGGAGGCCCAGCTCCGTGCCGAGCTGGCGAAGCTGATGGTTTTGGGGCAGCAGACGGCCGTGCGCATGGAGGCGACCGAATGCTGTCACAGAGCGTACTTGTATTTTTCTTTGTCTTTGATCGCTTCACCTTTTTGGTAGGAGGTCTGCACGGCGGTGCAGGAGGCAAGGGAGTGCCAGGGAGCGCCAGGGCAGGGAAGGAAGGGAAGGGAAGGGCTGAAACCGCACTTCGCGGCGCAGGCGACGGCTGGTTCCGGAGCCTTGAGCGGGAGCGACTCCACCAAGGCCGGTACTTTCGAGGCCCCAAGAGCTGCCGCGGTCTTTGTCGTGTCAGACTCTGCAGGTGCACCTGGAGGCAGACGGGCGGCTGTCGTGCGATTCGTAGATTCCCTTGCTGTGGTCATGCTTGGGTCAGTCGTGCATGTGTGTGTTCAGGGATTTCAGAAAATCATGGCCTGCTTGCTGCCAGAAAGACTGGACTTCACAAGGCTGCAAGTGTTTCCAGGACTGTAAGGTGGGTAGTCACGAAAGCTAGCTCTGTGGAGCTCGCGGGAGTTGCCCTTTAGCAATTCACTTGTATTAAGGCACTAGGGAAAAAACAGGGTTTGCACCTTATCAGGTGGGACGTCCAAGAGTTAAGGTGGGGGGTAGGGGGGGGGGGGCCCCCCCCCTTCACCTTGTCATTGTGCGTTTTCCACTGATAAGGTGCCCTCCCCCCCCTCCTTTAAGGTGGTTGTGCCTGGGATAAGGTGGGGGGGGGGGGGCCCCCCCCCCTATCATGAGGTCCCCCCCTCCCCCCCCCTCCTCAAGGTCCCTTGGTTTTGTTTGTGTCTGACGTTCGGCGACTGAAGTGCGGTCTTCTCTCCAGAGTAACCTCTAGTTGTCGTTCGCACATTACTTTCTCAAGAGTTAAATGAACGAGCAACGCCTGCACCCTTCACCGGCCCAAACTTTCCCTCCGCTACTGTCGTGCACATCGCTTTGCAGAGCTCAGCACCGGACCTCGTGCTTCTAGCTTTCGTGACCAGCTCTCAAGTAGCTTTGGTCAAGGTCTTCTTGTTTGCTAAGACTAAGATCTTAATGCTCTGACTTGGCAGTCGCCTCTTGTAAGTTGGCCCGTTGGCCCTGTCCGGTGACGTTGCGCCCTCTTGCGGCTGTGCGACTTCATCCGGGTTGAAGCCTCGTGCAGGAGATGATCAACACCGCGCTCGAACGGACTGCCCTTCATAATGTTGAACAGAGTCTCTCTCACTCTCTCACTCTCTCTCTCTCTCTCTCTCTCGCTCTCGCTCTCTCTCTCTCTCTCTTTCGCAGAGTGTCTCCGAGTCTCTCTCTCTCTCTCTCTCTCTCTCTCTCTCTCTCTCTCTCTCTCTCTTTCTGGATTGGTTTGTGTATACAGGCACATGCACGCATGCGTCATGGTCATTCCATGGCTGGTAAAGGGAGCTATGTAGCAGCACTGTGAGGACCGAACACCTGGAGCAAAGCTTCATTGCGGCCTCGAGTGGACCGGCAGCTGGGTCGTGTTCTCAGACAAGCGGCAGCGCCCAAATGTCCTTCCGACATTCGATCTGCACCTGCCTTTTTTTGTCGCCCCGGGCAGTGGAGGCGGCGCTTGTGGGCGGGTGGAGTATTTTTCCTGGAACTGGGGAACGACCACATCGACCACGCTGTGGCCACAAACGCCAAGGAAATGAGGGCCGGACCAGACCATCCAGTTCCATGAAGGGGGAACCATGCGGTGTGCGCGGGATACCTGTATACTGTACGCACAGCCGCTCAAAACTCAATCAGTTCCCAGTGTGCCTGCCTGGCCGACCATGGAAGTATCAATGGAGCTGCTGCTTGCTTTGGTTGTCTTCTGCCATTCCCGTCTGAGCATGTCAGAATGACCATGTCTTTTTCGGCCAGTGAAACCTCGACTTGGCAGGCTGGCGGAGCAGGCCGACTTGTCACGTTCTCGTAAGCCGTCGGCGTCTGGGGTCTTGATTTCAGGTGAGCAAATGCCGACAAGACCTGCAGGCAGACGCGGACAGAGACGGGCGATGAGGGTTTTGAGAGTCGCGCGAGAGGCGCAGATCGAAGACCTGAGAAACCGGAGCACCAGCTGCGAGACCAGGCCCGACGTGCGGCCACCAGGAGGGAAGCGACTTTTGCCCGCGCTGTGCTTTGTGAGGCTCTTGCAGGAGCTCGAGCGGGTCTCAGAGGCCGGGAGCCCCCGTAAATTTCGCCATGCCTCTCTGCTGGTCGTAGACAGGGCTCGTTCAGGGCTCCGTTTCTGCAGCTTCGTGCTCAAGGCGACCTCGGAATTAAGAATTCTTCATTGTCTCGAGAGCACATGCTCCGACATGTTCAACTCGGACATCTTCGCACTTGTCCCCCTTCGGTTTCCAGGCCTTCCAGCCACAACCCGAGTCGATGCTCGGGCACACGAATGCACGCCAAGAATCGAGGATATCAATCAGGCCATCACCGAATGCAGGAGAAGATGTGCATGGCAAAGGGCCATATCCGTTCTGCACGACACGAAACTGAGGAGTGTACGGCCAACCATCATCACCTACAATGCAGTCATCAGCGCTTGTGAGAAGGCAACACAGTGGTTGCCTATCCCTCACTTGTTGGAGGATGCCAAACTTTCAAACCTACAACCCACCGTTGTGACATACAACACCATCATTTCTGCAACTCGAACATCTGGCCGATGGGAGCTGGTCCTCAGCTTTATGCAAGAGATGCTATGGACTTCCATACCCTGGGACATCATCACATACAATTCAGGCATCAACGCCCTTGGGCACTGTTACTGTTGGTTGATGGCTCTGTCATTGTTGCATGATGCTGAAGGTGAAGACTTTGCGACGAACACAATTACATACAACGCATCGATGTCTGCTTGCGAGAGGGCTGGCCAATGGCAGCACGTTCTGTGCATTCTTCGAGATGCGCAACTTCGCAGGATTCAGAGCGACATCGTGACATACAACACTGCGATTAGCACGTGTGACAAATCCGGCCACTGGCAACAATCTCTGTGTTTGCTAGAAGAGCTCTGCTCTCGTCATATGCAACCCGATGCCGTCACCTTCAATGCCGCTATCACTGCATGCAGTGAGAGATGGGCCACAGCCCTGCATATGCTTCGCCAGATAGCTCGCGTTCATATCCAGCCAACCCTCGTCTCTTACAACTCTGCCATCGCTGCATGCAAGACTGAGGGTCGATGGGAGCTAGCTACAGCTCTGCTCGAGGAGGCAGTCGCTCGAGAAATGCGAGCAAATGCCATCACCTACTCGGCCGTCATCTCTGCATGTGAAGTAGATGAGCAGTGGGAAACTGCCCTATATCTTCTGCAAGCGATGGAGGAACTCAGCGTCGTTGCACACTGCGCCGCCATCTGTGTTTGTGGCCGTTCTGGTCAGTGGCAGCTTGCACTTTCCTTGTTTACCGACATCGGAACAGAGATCGTGACACCAACCACGTTTGCTTTCAACGTAGCGATCACTGCACTGGGTGAGAGTGGCCAGTGGCAAGGGGCTCTTCAGCTAGTCCGCGAGGCTCTTGAGGGCCACGTGAGACTAGATTCCATTAGTTACAGTTCGGCATTGTCTGTGTGCGGAGACTGCGGAGCGTGGCGCCAAGCTGTGGGACTCTGCTCGGATTCTCAAACAAGGCGGTTGAATTTGAACCTCGGCACGTACAACACGGCTATCGGTGCTTTCCGCAGTGCAGAAAGCTGGCCGATGGCGCTACTCCTGCACGGAGAAGTCTGTGAGCAACTTGGCCTGGTGCAGACTTTTACGAACTCCCTCATTAGTGCATGCGGTGAAGCTGGTGCATGGGCCTCTGCCATAGGGGCTTTTGAAGCAGAGGAGGTCGATGAAGTCTCTTGCATTGCGGCATTAAGCGCCTGCAGAAAAGCCGACGAGTGGCAGCAGGCAGTGTGGCTGCTACATCGCAGCCGTGAACGAAGAATACAGATGGACCTGACATGCTTCAATCTCGTCATCAGCACATGTGCAGCTCAGCACTGGGAGATGTCCCTAGCTTCTCTAGACGAGCTGCATGCCTCCCAACCATTCTCGAACATTTTCAGTTGGGGCCCTGTTGTCAGTGCAGCTGCTGCATCGTCGTCCTGGCCTGAAGCTTTGCAACTGCTTGATGGGCAGTTGGATGCTGGCAATCCTACGGCCGACAAGGCATGTGGCAAAGGCTGGCAGGAGACAGAAGTTGCAGAGAAAATGAGTTTCACCTCTGTTGCCCTGTGCAGCGCTCTCGAAGATGCTTGCCTGTGGCGACAAAGCCTGCGATTTTTGGGCTACGCGGGTGCCCAGCGCTTCTCACCCACTTCGTTTCTGTATATGAGCTCCGTGAGAGCGTGCTTGGCTATGTCGGGCAGGCAGCAGGCACTAGAGCTGTTTCGCCAAATGCGCTGGGCACGCCTAGACCCCAGCGAGGAAGATTACAAAAGCTCCATTCGTCGTCTTCTTGAAAAAAAAGAGACGAGTGCATCTCACAGCCAAGGCCGGCCAATGTTTTCTTCCCCTGTAATTCAGCGGCTCCTGTTAATTTGACAGGGCATATTTCGAGGTTGTTGTTTTTCAGTGTCCGCGCTTGACTCCCCTTGTCTCTCTTGATGGATGCGGGGGCGGGTGGTGCCATTTCGGAGCGACGACTTCGCACCCCTTTTAGCTGTCATCCGGGCTTCGGGTGAGGCAGGTCGTGATGTTGTGTAGTCGTGATGTAGTTCTTTCCCAGGTGATGCGCTTGGCTCCTGGCCGCGATGAGGCAAGGCTGCGCAAGGTTGCGTCATGAAACAGGCCTCGGTCAAACCGTTGCGAGGCAGAGCTGAAGCCGCTGGAGCCATCCAAGGCCTGTGCGGTCAAGGGATATCCAGGGCTCCAAGGCAGTCGTGTCCATCTAAAACTGTGCTCAGGTGAGATCGGTGCCGGCAGCGTTGCGTGGCATGGTGCGCCGCGCTGCTGTTGCGACACTTGTGCACGCTTCATGTGACTATTGTCGTCGCAGTGTTTTAGCATCGTGACGGCTTTGGTACTCGTAGCCACTGCTCAGCCAGCTTTGGCAAGATTCTATGCGGGTTTATGTTTCCAGTTCGCAGGTGCTTTCTTGTTTGCCTTTGCCGTGGGCGGCTTAGCACTGGGTGCTCAGCATGTACAACTTGGGGGAAAGTCATGTGCCTTGGTCTCTGAGGGCCCATGCTGGTCGCAGGAAAGCGCTGGTCATTGGCTGCAGCTATTTCGAGTCGCGGTATGCTCAGAGACTTTGGAAGCGTTCAGGGGAATCCGTGCTCGAAGATCTGGAATTTAGGAACACGCCGCTGAAGGGAGCTATCAACGATGCATGGAATGCCAGCGGCTTGACTTGCTGCGTTTTCGAAGCTCCGGGTCGGGCACTGTCCCGTGCCGTCTCGTGTCATCGCTGAACACGACGACAGGTTCTGAGTCTCCTTAGACACACACTGCAGATCTCGGAGAGTCAGGTCACAGCTTCAGGAAGCTTTGGTAGTTGCTGGAATCTGGAGACCTGGAGACATCCTGCAGGTCCGCTTCATCGTTGATGGCACTCGCAGTTGTCCAATGCCTCCGCAGCGGCGGCCAACTGCTGCCACGATCGCAGAAGGCAAGCGTCTGTGGCTACCGGACATATTTTCCTGAACCACAGGGCCGATTGAGGGACACGCTTTCAGCTGACAGGCTTGCAGTGGCTCGCAGCCGACACTCTCCCCGGCGATGAGGTCTTCCTGTACTTTGCAGGCGAGTCCTGCTCTGCGAGCTGATGAGCATGGCATAACGCAGCCCAGTCCACACGACAGGCTATGGGGCGCTGCTGCCACACGGCGCGGCTCGTGGTCATAAACGGAGAGCAGAGCCGATCCCAGCTGCAAAGCAGTGAAAGGTGTGGGAAGCTTCGAAGCGTGTCTCGTTCCCATTGACTACGCTGCCTGGTGCCCGGATGGGGTGCCCGGAAGGGGGTGCCCGGAAAGGGGTGCCCGGAAGGGGGTGCCCGGAAGGGGGTGCCCGGAAGGGGGTGGTTGGAGGTTGCCGAGCCAGGGTCAGCTCGGCATTTTATTGATGCTGAGGCTCTGAAAAGTGGAGGTGGCGATAGCACCGGTGGCTACAGGTTCAGCTCTCAGCTTGGTACATGAAGTTTGATGGGGACTGGGCCTTCATGCAGGTTAGTGCCGCTGACGGAAGTCTCACAAGCTCTGTCCAAGCTCCCGGCCGGATGCACCACACTTGGCTGTTCTCGGGTTTGAGCCACGCTGGCTTGTCTGGATCATCTCGCGAGGTAAGGCAACTGTTGTCCTTGACTGCTGCCACTCCTCGCTGCCGGGCGTAGGTTCGACAAACCGACAGCAAGCATGGCTTCATCCTTCTTCCATCTCGTGTCAGGATCGAAACCTCAGCCCGCCATGTTCCAGTGGGTCCGCTTCCCCCATGCGAACTGAGCGAACTGAGTGGACTCGGATTGCCAACTTTGGAGGCGCAGATGCAACCGGCAGCCTTTGCTGGCATGGATGAGGCCCTGAGAGCTTCTGCACCTCGTCCAACAGAGAGAGCGGAGCCTGCGCGCAGATGGCCGATGCGCGTGCGCGGCGCCTGGACACCCTGGCGGCGGTTGTCCTCTAAGCTTCAGGGCGCAGCGAGCTTCAAGTCTCTCTCGCGTGGGCACGGCAGGTCCTGCCCAGCATTCCCCTCCGGGCCCCTCAAGCCATCGAGGCGGAGAGTAGGGCTGGGGCTGGGCTTGGCCGAACCTTCGCATGGCTTCTCTGCAGGTGCCTGCGATCGAGTGCTCACTTACCTGCTACTCCGCCTGCCACCAGGCCCTAGGCTTGTCGCCTCTTCCGAAGCCCTCATGCCGTGTCGCGTTCAGCGTTCAGGCTCAGTGGTGTGGGGAGCTGCCGATCGAGGGCGTCGTTCAAGGGGTGCCCTGGTGAAAAGACGGCTTTGTGGCATCAGCAGCTGTGCCGCCCTCCGAGGCCTTCACTTGGGCCTGGGTCAAGGCGCGAAGAGGGGCCGCGAAGGGCCATGGCAGCCGGGATGTTCGACACTGTCGAGGCCATGGTGGCGGGGAACTGCGAAGGCTCCGTAAGCCAAGTCAAGGCATCGCTCCAGGCCGGCCGAAGGGAAGCGCTGTTCCAGGTGTTCTGCTGCCGAGCCTGGGAGATCCATCCTGCGTACTGCGCACTGAGGCGAGCATTGGTGATTTGCAGCGCCGTTGCAGATGGCTGGACTGGGCACAATCTAGGGGCAACCCAGAGGTTTGTTTGTAATGTTTCCGGACGTCTCGAAGGATCAGACGCCTCTTGTCCAGATGTCAAAGGCCATGGAGCAGCAGGACGCAGCAATTAGCACATGCCTGTAGCATGCCTCCAGCAGAGTTCTGCCGGCTGAGCTGTTGTGGTCTTGACTGGTTCGCCGGCTCGTGTACGCTAGCACCCAGGAACAAAAAATGTTGTGGTCTTGTGCTCAGAAGCTCAAGGTGCTAGCTGCTAGCTCCATGACTCCAGGGCTTCGTCCAGCACCATACTTCAAGCCTTCAAGCACCGACCGCGAGACATAGTGAGCCAACCTCTCGAGACCCATGAGATTCTCGTCCAGGCTGGTAGGCTCTGTAGCTTTGATCACCATGGAACACAATGCGGAGCCAGGTGCGATGGGGCTTGTTGACATTGCGGGCCCATTGAGTTCGCTGTTAGAACACTGCCACGGCCGCAGAAGCAGCGAGGTGGACCAAGGCGTGGATGGGCAGAAGCTTACTCTCTGCCGCAGCCTTAGTCGGAGTTATTAAACAGTTTGTAAGTCTGGGGTTTCAACGAGCCATCTCCGTTTTCATGAATGTCGGTCGCCGCAGCCGCTTCTATCAACAGCTACAGATCACTACTACCACTACATCTTGCGAAACCCTGGTTGGGCTGTCCGAGGTCAGACATGGCATCAGTCTCAAGTCATAAGCCACACGGAAGTGAAGCAGTAGCTCTGGGCTGACAAGGTTGTGAACCACATCGGAACGAGCAATGCCGCTTCCAAGCGCAATGTAGGCGATGGGCTGGGAGGACTGGCAGGACAACAAAGGCAAAGAAAATGACGACTGGTACAAGTGGCAGGGCGGCAGCAAGTGGTGGCAGAAGGAGAGCAATGACTGGCACGGCAAGAAGCGTGTGAAGAGTGAATGGGACGGATGGGACGAGACGTCCAACTCGAAGCAGGCAAGGTGGGAAGATAAGCCCGAGTATTCCTCATGGAATACCAAGAAGCAGTGGCAAGAGAGAGACTGGGCAAAGGACGTTAAGGGCAATGTCTCCGTCCCCAACGCGGATCTGATTCCCCGGACTCCGCCAGAACCCAAGCAGATTCCTCGGACACCTGCTGCAGCCTTTTCCCAGCAAGTGCCTCCAACTCCAGCGGGAGCCTTCGGTGCGAGGGCGGCTCCATTGACGCCGAATCCGCTAGCACCCGCCACGCCGACGGTTCCTGGAGCCACGCCGGGCATGCATGGCATGTGGCATCCGCCCACTCCACCCGCACAGCAAGCGGGAAATCCCTTTACGCCGACGACTGGAATGCCGAATCCCCTTACGCCAACGACTGGAATGCCGAATCCCCTTACGCCGACGACTGGAATGCCGAATCCCCTTACGCCGACGACTGGAATGCCGCCGACACCTGGAATGCCGGCGACGCCAGCCATGCCGCAAACCCCTGCGAACCCCGGCACTCCAGCCTTTCC
Source organism: Symbiodinium sp. CCMP2592 (assembly GCA_905221615.1). NCBI lineage: Eukaryota > Dinophyceae > Suessiales > Symbiodiniaceae > Symbiodinium > Symbiodinium sp. CCMP2592. Next base: position 749,233 of record CAJNDT010002380.1, on the reverse strand, counting down.
ACCAGCGACGCCTGCGCAAAGAATTCTCTTTGGTAGTCGTGCTGGGCACAGTGGACTGTCGACCCCTGGCGGCCCGCAAGCCTTCCAGCAAGCCATGCAGTCCCAGTCCGCCAGGCCATCTTACAACATGCCGCGAGCACCGGCCTTCACCGGCAATGTGTCGGGTGATCTGCGACATGCCCCTCGCAGAAGGAACGGCAAGCTCGCACCAGCGCCTTCAATCAAAGCCAAAGTCCGACAAAGGGACACGCCTTCGGCGGGTTCCGCCGCGAAAAAGGCGCTGCAGGATCCCATACCCGATTTCAAGACCTGGAGAAAGGACAAGAAGCCCATTGAGTTCAAAGACGTGCAGCCGCCTGTCAAGTCCGAGACACCAGTCCCATTGCAGCCAGGCGAGGGCATTGAATGTCTGCGAGGGACCTTCCTTGAAGGCTTTAGGGCAGTTTGGGATTCTTATAGGCAACGGAAGAACGTCTGGATGCAAAGTTATTCAAGATTTTCTCATTTCGGCCGTCGTCTGCTCTTGTCCACACTTGCCTACCATCCTCTTACAATCACTGGTGTGCGGCCTGGCAGAGTTCTGCTCAAGTCATATTATGAGTTATGAGTAGAACTCCACTCAGCCTTGTCATAATTGCCCTCGCAGGCTCAACAACGCCGGGATTGCCCACCGGTGCATTGACACCTGGAGATGTGGTGGGCATGACGCCGGGCTTTGCCGGAGGGGATGTCACCCCCATGCTCGAACAGCCGGGAGTTGCACCAGGCATGTACGGATCTCTCTACGGTCAAGACGGTGGTGTCACACCTCCACAGATCACTGGCATGACGCCCGGCTTTGCTATGCAGGGTGAAGAGACGCCGCTATTGCCATAGAACACATTGGGCTAACTGTGTAGAAGCGGCGAGAACACTCAGCTTCAAAGTTTCACTTGGCGCCTTCGCCGATTCGCGCTCGCGCGGGCATATGCGAAAGAAAGGGGACAACTTAAACGCACAACTCTTCAGGTTCGCCGGCATCGATTGAGCCTTGCAAGGCCACAGGGCCTCGGTGGTCCTGCACGTGAAAGGTCGGAACGCCGGCGAGGCCCTGGGCCCTAGGTCATGCTACATTGCATGTTGAGTTTCACATTAAGTCATTCTAGTACATCCGTCGTACATCCTTGCGGTTCCCTTCCCTTCAGGGGAAGCGGCGGGGACAAGCAAGATGGGCGGGATGCTGAGAGCCACTCACCGACTCACCTTGATTCGCTCTGTCGCCCAGCCCCTGACAGGGCCATGGCTCCAATGCAGATGTCGCCGGAGCTCCCTCCACGGCAGGCTCACTGAGTTGAGGGCTCGATGTTTTGTCCACTTTTCGATTCAAGGCTTGATAACCAGCCTGTATGGCCAGAAGCGGCCTAAGTTCGTCTGAGTTCGAAACCTTGTTTCATGGCTGTGCTTTCGGGGTAGTCCCGTGCAACTTGATCCGAAGATGAGAGAAGAGTGAGTGAATCTTGAACGGTTGTAGCACGTTAGTTCGTGTCCGTGCTGATCTGCACCAGCTTGCTCAGGCTCAGCTTGCAGCGGCTGCAGCATCTGCGGTGGGGCGATGCACCTGTGCAGGGTGGTGTCTAGATTTCAATCTCAGCTCGAGGCGGAAGTGCGCACAAGCACCTGGCAGACTGCTTGCACGACAACGCCGCTGCCTGAGTTACAAACGGCGAGATGACAAGACAAGCAAGAGCAGAAGTAGAGGCTGGCTGGCTCACTCACTTCCAAGTGCTTCGGCCAGAGCAGCACATATTGGAATGTTAGACTGTCAGACTGTCGGAAACTCCAAGCCATGTCCGTTCTTCAGTTCAGCTTTGCCGTGGCCCCTTGCAGGATTCGGCGGGTTTGGAGGTGGAGCCGACGGGGCTGCCAGCGGTGGTCTCGGGATGGCGCGAGGCCGCCCGGCTGAGAAAAAAGTGTGTCACACTGGCCCAGCATGTGACAAGATTTCCAGATCTTCGTACCGTTCACTCGATTCACACATGTCTGGGTACAGGCACAGTCACAGCGCAAAACTGCAGCTTTCCACCAACACGTCATGTAGCACGCTCACCCCTCGCCCACATTTTCAAGCTGTGAGGTGCCTCTGCGAGATGGCGACGCGGAGGAGAGAGTTTGTTGCTGCCGCATGAGCGCGCGGCGGCAGACGGAGACGGCGCATGCCGGCTCCGTAAAACCTGTACCACGTTGCAATAGCTTGATGCATGCGGACGGCCGCAGGAGGCCCCAGCCGTTGGCCTGCCGCCTCTTCGAGTCTGCGCGGTCGTTTGTGGCGACGACGGCGACGGCATGTGCAAGGACGGGCCGTGCCCGCAGATCCGCGGAATCGGTGCTGTCTCCCGTTGCAGGGCTCCGCGGACAGGCTTGACCTGGAGCTGCGCGTTGCCTGGCCGCAAAACGCCCCTGCACCCGCTTCGATGGGATACGGTGCGTGCAGTGCGCTTTCAGGTCGTCGCGGACCCACTTGCGCTCGCCCAAAGAGCTCGCTTTGCACGGACCCCATAGCGACTCGTGTGCTGGCCGTGCTGTGGAGCTTCTCAGCTAAGGCCATCTACCCGCCTTGGAGGCTCGGGCCGCACCTGCGCTTCTCCTGGCGCCTCGAGAAGAGGTCACGCGAGGAGGCGCACGCTTTGTCGCTTTGGTGCATGGGCATTGGATGGCATTGGCAACTTCGCAGGTGCTCTCCCCGTCCGGTACTGGTATGGAGAGGCCGGAGAGAATGAGGCAGGGTGTTGGCGTGGCTTCTCGTGACAAGGACGCATGGACGCGATCCTGGGCGCAGACCGCGGGCTCTGACGGGAATTGGAGGACAAACTTGGACTGTTGGATGTCGACGCTCCATGCCTTTCGAAGCTGCGAGGAGTCAGTGGCGGCTTTGGCGGGGGCACTAGCAGCAGGTCCGGGGAGGATTCAAGCCGAAACAAAATCAGTTTCATAGCCAAGCACCGAAGAGCTAGGATTTGGGTATGCTGACCCTTCCACCCGAAATTCGTCCTCTACTGTCCAGCTTGAGCCTTTCCACACGGTCGTGAAGAGCCCGATTGTCCTGCCCAGAGTTGCATCTAGCGGGGCTCCTGGGGTCGTAGGGAAGTCGTAGTGTCCCTGGAGCTTCGATGTTGATGTGTACACGGAGCTGGCGCATGAGAAGACGCAGGTGCGGCGGTGGTAAGGGCCACTTTTTTCAATTTTGTAACAGTTTTAGTACCCTTGTTTTGCCGCACTCGAGAGTCCCTGGTGCCTGGCGCCCTTGTCAGGCAAACGCATCATCACGGGCCTTTCAGCTGCTGTCGAACACCATGGATGCGGAGGCCGCGCCCGCCCTTCCATTCTGTGAACTCCCCATTACACGAAGAAAAAAAAGCGCATGTGAGCCAAGACATCTGAAAAGACTCTAGATACTCGACACTCGAGGGTTTGTCTTTTGGGAGCTCGGCTCTGAGGCAGAAGTTGAGCTGCTTCTGCCCCTGCGCGGACACCAACTCCGGTCCCTGGCATGGATGCAGGCCACGCATGTCCACGCCATTCTTCCCGCTTGTGTGGTCACCGCGGGACACGGCGACCTTTGTCCGTGACGAAAGGCTTGCGAAGCAGAGAACCGGGAGCCGCTACTCCTGGGGGTGAGCCGCGAGCTCCTTCGCAAGCGATTGGGCGCCGCGGTCTGGCAGTGCGATGAGTCGGCGCTGCTGTCTGTCGAGGTTTTTCCCAACGCTCCATCCGCCGCATGCCGCGCAGCAGCTGCTTTGTGAGGCCCGGCCATGTCTTCGGGATCGGTTTGTCCCTGGCCTCCCTTGACCTCCCAGCTCTTCGTCACGAAAGGCTCTGGGCTGCAGAGCTGTGGCGCGAGTGCAGCGCGCCTTTCACCTGCGAGGCCGCTGTTTTTCTGGCTGGGTGAGTGGGTGGGTGGGGGGATGGTTGCATACTGCAGCGCAGCGACATCAGGGGTTTCAAATTCCTTTGTTGCCATGGTGAGCGAACAGTGATGAACGGGTGACTGTGTTGAAGAGCCGGAGACTGCTGAGAAGGGGGCGAGAGCGTGGTTTGGAAGAGTGTGCAGAAGGTGGTGCTGGGAGCTGGCATAAGGAGGGGGGCACTCCCGTCAAGTTCTGACTGATTAGTACACAAGCCTTCAAAAATCGCACCGGCCACTCCACTACTTACCCAGCCATGCTGGGTGGCCGCAACAGCGCCGGGACAGCTCCCACCCTATGCACCGTCAGGCGGGCTTCTTGCCGACCAAGTGGGGTCGGCCCCGCTCTTGGTTGCGTGGCGCCCTGTGTGAGTCGGCAAGTCCCGATTGCGCAACGTGCTCTCAGGGAAAGACTGCGGTCACCTTGGGGCTGGTGGCATCGGATGGTGTGGGCCCCAGAGAAAAAAGGTTTCGCCGTAGGTCACCCGTCTGCATCGACTGTCTGAGGCTCTCAGCCGGAGGCCTGCACCCTACCTGGAAGTGGAGAGCTCTGAAAAACATAGAGATGTGCGCCAAATGCCTGGGCGGAACAGCATGTAGTGAGTCAGTAGTATTAAGACGACCGAGCTCTGGACACGAAGCATGTTAGATTTCAAAAGCTATGGAAAAGCCAAATAAAGGCAGCCGAGGGGTCATTGTGGAAAGCAAACATCCAACAGCTACCAGAAGGCTACCCCAAAAGCTACCAAAAACATGACCCAATAGCTACCAAAAAGCCAATTGGAGTTCCGAGTATAAGATCTTAGCACAAGATGGTCTGCGAAATACAGAGTGGCACCCCCTCGACACGGTTGGCAAAACATGGTTTGTCTGGGAGGGTTTTGGGCAGGGTCGTGCGGGTTGCTACTGGGTTCCTGGGTCAGTCTTGCACAACCCTGTATTTTGGGCTACCCAGCATGTTTCAAGCTTTGCGGCTCCTTGGATTGTGCTCCTGCCGTCCTTTGTCATTGAGAGGTTGTGGAGGTTGGGTTTCTGTTGTCCAACAAATACAGCACGTCTTCTCGAGAGCTGTAAACCAAACCAAGAAACCAATGTGCCGATTAGTGCAGTCCTAAGCCAGTGTGCAAGTCCTCGTTCAATGTTCATGTCCAGCTCCATGATTGCACGAGTCTGCGATGTGCAACGATGTGCACCGATTCCAGGAAAGGGCAGAGTGACATGACCTTCCGTAATTTATCGCGTCCTGGCTCCAGGCCTCGAGATGCAGACGGACGCTGGTCCTGGTCCCTGGCCGGCTGTTGCAGCAGTGGCAGCAGGAGGTCCGGAAATTCCTTCCTGCAAATGCCGTCGAACTCTACTTGGGCGTCTGCGACATCCCGGAGCGAGGCCAGGTGTAGCATTGCAGCCTTGTGTTGCGGCTTAGTGTTCGTTCCTGTCAGGAGCCGTTCCCCAACTGCTGCTATCACCCGTGGAGATTCTGGCGACGGCTGGGAAGCGGCCCCGGATGGAGGTGGCGGCCATTCCTCCGCGTATTTGAGAGGTGTCGGCAAGCAGCCTCAGGCCTCTGCGGCCTCTGCAGACATGGACCTTGCGGAGATGGCACACAAGCTGAGCCGCCAGCTTAGTTGAGGGTCCGATGTGTCGCTGGAGGGGCCTCCCAGACCGGTGCGACTGAGGAGCAATCTGCCTCAGTGGTGTGGACCGGATTGTCGTCGACGAGTTCCATGAAATCTTGGACTCGGCATCTGGTGGACGGCTGCTGGCATTGCAGGAATTGTGGGCCGACTGTGGAGAAGGGACGGCGCTGTGGGGCCTCACCGGCACTCCGCCCCTCAGCGATTTTGCTTCCGTGGCGCGGATCGCTGAGGCCTCCGATGCCCAAATGCCTATACCCGCCCAAGTTTCATCCAACCGGACAGGTCTTTCCTATGTGCTGTTGTGCAGCGTTGTTTTAACCGTCAACGTCTTTCTCTTCATTGTTTTTTCTTCTGCTTCTTCCGAAGCCTTCACAGCGAAGCCATCAAGAGTACGGCGGGGTAGACCAGGAGAGACTTTCTCGGTCTGCCCCTCCTTTCAGCTGTCGGAAACGGTATGGTTTCGTGATGTTTCGTGGAGTAGCATTTGGCACAATTGGATGCATCGTTGCCGAAAGCACCGCTTTTTATGAGTTTGCGTTGTTGACGAGCATGCCCTTTTGTACGTGTCAGTCTTGCCAGGCCTTCAAGATAGACTTGCAGGCCTTTCGGCGGCAGCTGGATGCCAGGGAGATAGCGCAGAGAATGCTGGATTATGCGGCGAGGGCAAACGGCTCCTCTGCCTTGTCTGGTCTTGACGTTCACGAAGAGTTGGTCTCTCTCTACCATACGCCAGCTGAGCGTGCAATCTACGTTCAAGGGGTTGCCGATGCGAAGCGAAAGCACAAGCAGCAGAAGCAGATGGGCCAAGTAGATCAACCAGTCTGCTCTGACTTGCTGCAGCTGTGCTCTCACTTTCGGTTGGAAGAGGCTGATGTAGAAGCAGACGCCGAGAGGGAAAGTGCATCGCTTCTGCGGACAAGAGCAGATGCGGTGGAGACTGCTCGGCAGTGGCTGTTGGTATCTGCTAGAAGGATGGAGGCAGAAATCCTGTCGGCGCGCCGCCGCGGCAACGGCCTCCCCACCCTCGTCGCGGAGCAGTACGCACAGCTGCTGGCCGAAGTCGGCGGCGAACCTCTGAGTCGCTCGACGGAAGCTGTGGCCTCGCAGATCGCAGGGGCCAGTGCCGCTCGGCAAAGCGCCGGCCAGGGCCGGCGACACGAGCGCGACGCGGACGACCTGATCCTGAGGCCAGGCCAGACCCCCCGTCTAAGTGAACACGCACAAGCCTGCGCATCTTGACTTCTGTCACTCTTGTGTAAGACCCGTGTTTTTAGTTTGGAGCTTCGAGTTCTCGTGCAACTCATCTGGAGCTTCCGGGGTGAAGGATCCTTATGAAGGATCTTTATACATGAACACATACGGTGTGTACTCACGGGCGCAGGGACGTGATCGGGCTGAAGCATAGCTAAACTGGGTTGTAAATTTGCAACATGACATGGCCTCCGGGCGAAGTCATGGGAGATGGGTCGGAGTAGGCGCTGAGCAGCCCATTCTCTCCCTTCTTTGTCTCTGAGGGCCATCACGGAAGTGCGTGACTCTGGCCTGGCTTCTGCGGCTAGCGGCGCCGAAGTCGTTTCCGAGGCTTATCTTCTACGAGCCATCTTCTGTTGCTCCTAATGTCTCAATCTGCTGGTGCCCAGGGTGCACCACAAAATCCTGGAGATAGCTTGGAGCTGTTGGTGGAGCTGCTGGAGGAGGGCCAACCCATGAATCGTTAGTAATCGTGCCCCCCTCTAGTCTCTATGAAGTGCTACGATCCCACTATTTAGGGCACTTCGTTGCTGAATCTGTTCATCATGCGAGTTCTCAGTAGGCTGCTGGAGGAGGTGAAGCAGGCCAAGGAGGCCTTCCGCCAAAGGACGGTGGCACCAAGGGTTTGAGACGGAGAGCCTCCGGCACATGCACGAAAGCGCCCCCAAGGAGTCACGATCACGCCTTCTTGGCCACGATGCTCAAGGCAGCCGAGGCCAGACATACCGTGATTGCCGTACAGTAGCTTGCGGTCGGAGTGGGGAACAGACACCGCGCTGCTGCCTTCGGAAGATGGAGCAGACCGCAATGTACTATAAACTTACATGCCAAGTTTAAGTTTGCCCATCGTGGAGCATGGTCCGTGACGTGACGTCGAGACTTTGTTAACCAGTTTCATTCTTTTCTGGGAGTTTGCTTGTGGAGAGTTCAGCTAGCAGATGTCGGATCTCTGAAGCTAAAGCGAGCCAACATGCCGTCGTCTTTGCACCGTCATCAATTATTGCACGCTCTCTCTTCCTCATGTCTGATTCTCACCGGTTGTTGAACATCACAGTGGCTGTCGGTCTGCGAATGGGAAACACGCAGTGGCCGCTGCCCCGTACTGGGTCATGAGACCGTTGTTACTTCACGGCCTCTGTGTCGAGAGTCGAGCGCGTGGGTAGTTTGCTGGAGTCTCCGCCGCTTTGCAGGCTAGCCGATTCTGCTGCCCCGCTTGGGCCTCGAGTCTCAGACTTTGTGTCAGCTGGAGGGCTGGTGCTCCAGAGGTCTGCTTCAGCGAAGCTCCGCCCACAGAGCGCCAGGAAGCCCAGAAATGATCTGCTCTCGTCTAAACACCACGTGGGTGGCGGGACGGATGCAGCTAACCATTCCCAGGTGCTATTCTGGCCGCCTGCGCCCATCTCTTCTGCCTCCATTGCGCCGGGAAGTTGGTCAGGACAGAAGTCCCATCTTCAATCATCTTTTCGGCACCTGTGCAAAGCAGAGTTTAGACGCTGGGCGCAGCATGGCGCAGCCTCACTCGCCTGCGAGCCATGGTGCCCAAGCATGGGTGAATTTTCTTCGTCTAAAGCCAGTTAAGTACAAGTACACGTCATCTTGAGACCACTGCGCCTCGTTGCATGGACATCTCGGTTGCCATGGCGCCACCGGGACGTAAAGCCACCGGCGGGGGTCCAGGCAGAAGCCGGCAAAGCATTTTGTTGCTCAAAAGTCTTCAAAGCGCAGAGCAAACAGAGGCAGCCGCCCAGCTGCGCGTGCAATGCCCGATATGCAGCGGTGGCGCAGGCACGCAGTCGCACAGCAGTCGCACGGCCCTGAGACTTTGGGAACAGCTCCCAGCATCAGTCTGTCTGAGAGGCGTGGCCTTTGTGCCCTGTGTGCGGGCCTCTGCGCGGGCTCCGAGCTCTGGTCGCCGCCCGGCAACAGCGAGGGACGCCTTATGGCAGTTTTATGGTCGTTGTCAAGTTGTACTGGTAGAGGTTGGGATTTTGGTGGTCTTGTGCTCAGAGGCACGCCTGGACTCTGCCAGTGGAGGGACGTCGGCGAGACGTCCTTTGTGTGGGTCCTGCTGTGGGCCTGGCTGCCACTCCATGGCTGCTTGGCTTGGCTTGGCCTCTTCGTCTTCTGCTCTCTTGTTGATATACAGTGAGGTCTCTGCCAGCTTCCGCCGCGGAGAAGACCGCCCTGCAGCTGCGCTTCAATGGCACAGAGGCCTGCCGATCCGTTCCCGCTCGGATTGCAAGAGACACGCGTCCCTCAGGTCGACAAGCTTCCGAGTGGGTACATTCCAGGTTGGGCTAGCGGCTTGCATTGACAGCTCCTGGCAGCTGATGTCCTTCCGAATTCAGGCTGGGGTCCTGATGATTTGTATTATCCGGAGTGGATGGAGGGCCGTGTCTTGGCACATAAGACGGGAGCAGGATGGCAGAAGTATGCAGAAGTATGAGGCCGCCGGAGTGATGTGCTGCAGTTCGGTGCCTCCCCTCTCCGCAGCTGTGTGTTGACCTTAGGCTGGCGCGTTGAGCAGACGCTGGAAAGCTATGCTGCCCCGCTGGGGAAGCAGTTCCTGGCCAACGGCCAAAGTGTGCCTTGGTCAAAGCCGGTGTTTGTTGATGCGGGGTTGCTTGCTCTACTTTCTCGCGGCGGCCTGGCCTATGGTGTATGTGCTGTTTGCTGGCAGAGGCAGTGGCAAACAAAGTCCTGTCAGAGCAGCAGAACCAGCTCGGGAAGACCGTTGACTTTGAACTCAGGCCTCCATGCCCCAGAATACCCGGGCCGGTCCCAAAAGACTGTCTTGCTGGTGGCTCCCATCCTGCCCGAAGGTACCTTCGAACGCAGAGGAGAGGCTGCTGCCTCCGAGTGGTAGTAGCAGTCCTCACTTGCGGAATGCGAGGAACAACATTGTAGAAGACCGCGCCTACAACACCAGAGCGGCTAAGCTGCACGATGCGACGAGACTCTCTAGACTCTACTCTGCCTAGAGCAACGCAGCTCCAGAGAGTCTCTGAGGCGAAACTGAATGCCTTTGCGGGGCGGGAAGTGGTGAAGAATGTGGAGTATGTCGAGGTGCAAGACAACACGCGCCGCCTGACTTGGATGGAATCTATCGAATCAAGACGACTCTAGCATCAAGCACTGTTCTGTTCTGCAGCCTCTGTATGGGCCTCCGATCGAGGTGAACTTGCGACGCGAGCAGGGAACGGGGAGTTAGATCCTCTGCGGAACGTGCTGGTGAACTTCAAAGGAGCTGTCCAGAGCCCTTTCTGCACTCGAAGCGGCAGAGTGTGTGCTGCGCTGCACGGCGCTGTGCGGCGCTGCGGGTGTTTGGGCCACGGCTCAGGAAAATTTTTATTACGGCGTTCCAGACTGAGTTGTCCCCGGAGAACGACATTTGGCGAGGCAGGCCATTCCGCGATCACCCTGGATTCGGTTGCGCCGCGCTGTTCTCAGGTGTCGCCAGTACGCGGACGCTCTTTGCTGCGCCTGGGGCCGGCTACAACCCACTGACAGTAGATGAAGAAGTTGCCGCTTGGACAGGATGGGGTCGATTTGTCTTCTAATCGGCCATGGAGAGACGGGTGTGGTCTATGGACGTGCTGCAGGTTACAGCCTTGAAGAAGACGGACACCGGCGTCCGGGGACGCCTTCGGCTCCTCGGGTTTCTGCGCCTGGAACAAACGTTGAAGTGCAGCCTGTGCAGGGAGCCCGAAACTGCCGTGCCACCATGACAAGATTATAGTTACCAAACCGAGGAATCCCAATGACGAGCTCTTCTTCAAGGCTGGCAATCGTGCCGTCAGCATTGCCGATTACAGCCTCAAGTGCCTCGGAATAGTATAGTAGTATAGGTTGCCTCCCTTTACTCCTTGTGCTGTTGTGCTCCCAGGTACACTCGAATCGAGGAATCCACAGCGTAGACAGCTTCGTATCACGAGCGCCGGATCTGGTGGCCTGGTGGCCTGTGCTCGGACATGGAAGACGACCAAGCGAAGGTGTCCTACAGACGCAATCTCTACCTGCGCAAAGAGTGCCACAGACTGCGAAGAGCTCACGTAGACCTTTCGTTTTCTCTGCGTGATTCTGGCCTTTTGTGTCCCTGTTTCGGAGAGCTCTCGGAGAAAGCTCCTGCCTTTTCCAGTTCACCCTCCCAAGCCAATTTTACCGTAGAAGTCTGGCTGGCAGCAAAGAACTTCCGGCTGAGCGCATTTCTGTGGAGTGCGAAAGAACCGGTGCAGCTTGATGCATGCAGTCTTAGCAGTCCTAGCATCGCAAACGGAAGCGCCGCGTGAGCTCGGGTTTTCGTGCCAGGAGAGGTGAGTGCGCTCTTTGCCGCCAATCTCTGCGCCGGGAGCCAGGGCTGGATGAAGTGCTGCGTGTGCGCGAGCCCGGTGCAGTGCAGCCCGGGGAGCGCGAGGACGCGGCCGACGGCGCTCATTTCCGGCTCTTCCCAGTGAGAAGCTTTCGCGAGGAGCGCCAGCGCTGGGGTCGATTCGGGTCGAAGCTCTTCCACGTGGTGCGCAAGCTTCGCGACATCGCGCAGGAGGACCCCGGAAAGCCGGAACACCCTGACTGTAACGGCATGGGTTCCCGAGAGAGGACCCGACGGCACGGGCTATCGTCTTCGTGCAGTGGGCCAGTCTCCGGCGGAAGCTGGCGGCTGCCTTCGCAGAGTTCCAGGTGCCCTACGTCTGCCTGGAGGTCACATCCGAGAGAGAGACGCCACAGATCAGCGGATGTGAAAGATCGCATCTCGTTGGTGGAAGGAGCGCTTCGATGCCTCCAACAACCCAGTACTGCACAGCTTCTGGGAACGCGATGATGCGCTGGACTCAGTCTGCGTGCATGGGCCGCTTCGGAAGGGATTGCGGAGTGCTGAGGTCGTCACGAGCTTTCAGGGAGCCCCGCTCGAGTCAACGGAGGGGCCGAAGGTGTTGTTGCTTTCCTTGCAAGATGCAGCATCCGGCACGAACCTCACTCGAGCGAGCCTTTGCCGCATGCTGCCCGCACCTGCACGCTGCAGAGCCAATTCAAGCTTTTTTTCTTCACCCTCGCTTGACACATTCGCAATTCCATGGCGAGATTGTTTCTGCCCTGCGCACATCTCCAGCCTGCTAGGAACCATGTGCTCTTCGTCCATCCCGTCTTCGCGTCCTGTTCCCGCCTGGCCGTGGCCTACGAGACGCAAGCGCTGGGCCGCTGCCTCCGCGTCGGGCAGACGAAGCGGGTCTTCCTCTGGCGATTTGTGACTCTGGGCACCGTGGAGGAGGAGCTCTCCTACAGGCAGCAAAAGCAAAAGAGAAATGTGTGTATCCATGTTCGGCCCATGACATGACACGACACGTGCGCCCCGCGGGCTCGGCTCTTCGGCTCACGGCAGGCACCAGGCAGAGCTCTGGCAGCGGACCCCGGAGCTCCTCGCGAAGCGAGCGCAGGCGCCCTCGCTTGCTGGCGCTTGCACGCGCTTGGGCGGGGGGAGGGGGGGTGGAGTGGGGGAGTGGAGTGAGCTTTCCATGCCAGACCCAGCAAGCTCGAGCAGTGCGCTCGGCCGAGCCGGAGAAGGCCAAAGCCTCAGCGCCTCAGGGTGTATTCGGAGCAAATGCCGAGACAACTTCGGGGACCTCGGCCGAGACTTCAGAGTGCGGCAGGAGACCAGAGCTTCGAAGTTTGCAAGGGCTGTGACCCTCAGGCCCTGAGTGACGAAGATGTTGACCTCGACGACCTCTTCTGGGGGCACGAGCTGTCTCTCTAGCGCGGCGAGAAAGAAGTTTACCTTTGCACCAGATGTGCCGCAACTCAGCAGATCAAAAACGTTGTGCTGTGGATGACGTCCACAGGAAGTCAGCAAGGGCGAAGTGAGCACTATGTGCAGCCCCAAGATCCAGTGGTAGCTGTCCGGTCCGTCAGGTGTAGGAGCTTGACTCAGGTGGCCAGATATCATGAGGAATCCGCTCTCCCCCAATGCTCGCCGCAAGGCATTCAGAGATCGGACTGGGCTCGTTGTGAAGACAGACCTTCCGGCAGTCTCAGACACCAGTGGTTTCTGGTACTTTTGAACGGCAGGCCTTGATCATTGGTGTCAACTACGCAGGCCATGAGCTACCCCGTGTCGGAGGAAAGATTCTCTCTGAAGACTCGCCAAGGCTCGCATGCTCCACTCAAGGGTGCCGTGAACGATGCCTGGAACCTCAACGCGGTATTGAGGCAAGCACATCGTAGCTGTTCTTTGCTTTGCAGTTCACTTGCGTGACAGGCAGTCGCTGCTCTTCGAGGAGGACCAAGTGCGGCTGCTTGTGGACGACGGGGAGCCGGCCAAGCTGTCGCAGGTGCACGTTGACGAGGGTCGCATCGAGTCCAGTCGCGTGAGTCGCCTCATTCACCGATTGCAGGTTCCTTCCAAGGACAACATCCTATCCGGCTTCCAATGGCCTGCGACCCAGCAGAGTGAAGTGGGAATTGCGGATTGGATGCTCGAATCTGCCTCTGCCTGGCCTTCTCTTTGGCTCCGAGTTAAAGTGTGCTCACATATGAGTACCAGGGGCCAGGGGTTTCCTGATGCCGACGAAGGAGCCCAGGGAGCACCAGGCGGTGAAGTTCACATATGACTGTGAGCAGGGCCGCTGGGAGGAGCAACCTGTGCGGATACGCCTGGACCCGGAGCCATTCAGTGAGGGTGGCATGCGATGCTTGGCTGCAGCCCAGCCTTCCCGCCTTTCAACCAAGAAGGCCAAACCTCTTTCATGCCTAAGCAACGAACGACAAGCTGGAAGGAGTGGTCTACCACGCGCGGGAACTGTTGGAAGATGGCTGTGAAGTGGATGCGGTCCTTAAGAGGATAAAGCCTCACTGCGGGCTGGACCCAGATGTGAACTACCATGAGGCGATGACCCAGATGGTCGCAGAGTGCTATGCACAAGAGTTCAACAAGTGGTGCTCGCATGCAGGGCTGCCTTACAGCATTGCATTCCTGCCAGTATCCGTTGTCAAGATGGATGAATTTGAAGAGCCGCTTTGTTTGGAACCGTACTTGGCCGGCGATTATGTGAAGCACAGTGACAATGCTGGCCATACGGAGACAGACGACGAGGTGGCAGCAGCGTTTTCCTACTTCAGCTACATCATCTCCGACAAGCTCTTGGTGGTTTGCGATATTCAGGGTGTTGGTACTTTCTACACCGATCCCCAGATACACACAGCCGACGGGGTGGGATTTGGGGCTGGCAACCTGGGAGCAGATGGCTTGCAGCGCTTCCTCCGGACCCATCGGCACAACCTGCTCTGCGAACAGCTAGGCCCCAGCCGCGCTTGCCCGGGTTTGGGGGTTTGGGTCCTCTATAGCTCACCACCTCGGCTTCAATTGAAGCCTTCCCAGAACTCCCAGGATTTTGTCGGGTGCATGCTAAAGCTGCTAAGTTCTGGTCGAGCATCCAAGTGCAACAGAGAGCTGAATGCTTCGCAGACCCTTATGGGTCCAAGCAGCCACGTAGTTTGCAACGAGTGGAGGCTTGCCGAGCCCCGACGAAGGCCTCTCCGATGAGGAGCTGGCGAGGAAGATTCAGGCTCCACACTCGCTTGCCAACCCCGGCCCCACATTGTTTCTGGTGTAGTCCATTGAGGGTCTGCTCTTGAGTCGGACGGAGCACAGGGCTCAATTCATTCTGCACAGGGATGGGGCCAGGATTCTGTAAGGAGTGGTGGGCTTTTCTGTTCAGAATTCAGGATCTGGAGCGAGAAGACGCGCAGTCACATCGTGCCCTGGCAGCAAAGCAGAAGTCAGCAAAGCCCAGCGAAGACCAGCGAAACGGCCTGGCCGAGGCGAGCCGGATGCCCTTGTCACGCTGGTGAACGGGAATCTTGGGCCTGAGGGAATGTCCTCCTCCTCATGGAAGCACTCGCAGTACAGTGAAGGCCGGCACCCGGGAAGCTGAGACTAAGACTAAGGGGCAGTGCTTGTGGGTATGAAGGAAGCGGCTTCGCCCCCTGTCGCAGGCCTGACAGCGATAACGCGGATATTCACGCGTCGGTGACACACACACACACAAGAAGCTGTACTATAGTCGCTAGATGTCCCTAGAGACTCCGGGGCCTAGCTCCTTCCGAGCTGGCACCTTCAGAATTTCAATCCTGTGGTTCTACAGCTCGCCGCACGCTCAAAGGAGGGTGCTGCAGCCCAGTTCAGAAGCAGCAAAGTTCCTTGAGCCTGCTTCCAGTGGCTGCATAGAGACTGCCTGCGCGCGCACAAAGCGAAGGAGCACGAAGAGAGCCTCTTTCAAGTGCTTCTCAGAAAAAAGCTGCACTTAAACGTAAGCAACGCCATGCTGTTGCCTTTGATATTGTATCGTAAGGCTGATGGACGGAGCGCAACCTGGAGACAGCCGCTCGTTGGCACTTTGCGACAAGGTGAACAAACTCCGCCGACCATCAGAGACCAACCCAGGTAACCCGCAAATCCGTGTGTTCGGTTTGGTGACCAAAATGCCCTCCAGGCTCACCACATCCCCACTGCTCTCCAAGCGTCTGGTAGAAGTGTTCTGGAGAACGGCATGCTGCCGGTCTTTTCTCCCAGGTTTGGTGCTGGCTTTCTCTGGATATGGCACCCAGCACCCGAAGGATTAAGAATTCGGACAGCTGCACAAACTTGAGTCCCTGCAGCCGTGTGTTGTCTGCAGGATGCCGATGGAAAGGACTGCGAGGCTTACCTGGTGCCCTCCGACTATGCCGAGGATTTGCCAGAGGAGTGGTGGTCCAAGGCAGGGAGCTAAGAAAAGCTTGGCCGGCGGCATGCCTGAAGTTCCGCCGCTGTGTGAAGGCCAAGAAACCTTCAGCCGTGTTGCTCGACCGGAGGAGTCTGCGGAAGTGTTTGGGGCAGGGAGAGTCCCCCGCATCTGCCAAGGCAGAGCAATGGCCGGCAGCCAAACGGAAACCCAGTGCTGAGCTCAAGCGTGGCCTGACACGGCGCAGCGGAGTTTGCAGAGTATCGCTTTCCAGGCTCCTGGGCCCCCAGCAGGGGCATCTTACCGGCTCATCTCCATGCTTGAGCCCATGCCTCAAAGCTCGGAGCACCCCCGTGCAGACCTTGGTGACGTTCTTCCTTGAGGTTGAACCGGTTCATCACCCAGATCCCCGCTGGAGCCAGCCTACGCCTCAGAGCCCAGTCGCAACGAGAGATGCCGGACTGCCTTGTGCTCTGCCAGCACTGACGACCATCCTGGATTGCTCCTATCCGATCATTCCGGGTCCGGCCCTCGGATGTTTTCGGATGTCCGCGGTCCTCGTCACTTTCCCCTTCCTCACTTCCTCACTCTGAGCTATGAGGCGTGAGCCCAAGCTGCAACCTGTCACCGACCTTTCCAAGGGTCACGCGAGGTCGCCGGCACCTCGGGGCACCTGTGTTTTCTCACGGCAGAGCTTTCGGAGGGAGGGCTCCCACTTCTAAACGCGGTTTCGAGGTGTGGACTACGAGAGGCTCTTCGACTTCGTGAGCCGGCCGAGGCGGGCGGAGCCCACTCGGAGCTAGGAGGCTGATGCAGGCATGGCCGAGCTGTTGAATTTTTTCGGCAGGTTCTTGGAGCTGCCTCCGCTGCCGGTGCAGCACACGCAGCGCCGGCCGAGTTTCGAGCCGCCCGGCGGGAGCAGCAGTGAGCAGCGCTTCCCCGTCGCCAGGCTGCCGCAGGTCTGGCGCCCGCAGACCTTCCCGTCCTGTCGCCTGCACGTCTTCAGCGCCTCCAGGCCCACTGGTCCGGTCCGGATCAGCTTCTTCGCTTCTCTGCAGTCTCCGCAGGCTCCAGGAGTGGCCCTCGGAGCTCCCGTTGGAGGGGCGCTGCCGCCGCGTTGAAGGGACGATCTGAGGTCTGAGGTGTGCTCTGCTCGCATCTGCTCGCGTGCTGTGCTTGTCGCTGCGTGCTCCTAAGATCGCTGGCTCCAATCGGACCGTCGGATGCGAACTCCCAGACTGCTCTTGCTTGTGCAAGAGAGCCCTGCATGCGAGAATCTCTGCCAGGACCGTGCAGGGTACTTTCACCTGGTCCTTCGCGAAGGCAGGCGGATCGTGCTCTAAACTCTATAAGCTGCTCTAAGCGTGCTTTTGCGAAGAGTGTCAGAGGCGCTGGCCGCAGGAAAGCTTCAATGCACGGCCTGCTGCTCGGACTGTTGTGCAATGCTCGCTGTGAAAGACCCCCTGGCCCGTGGACGGGCGGAAGCGCTTTCGATGCCGCGGGAAAGTGTCGTCCTTGTGCCAGCAGCATATGGGCTGCAGTCTCCAGCTAGTGCCGGGTCGACCTGCTAACTCCATGTTCCGTGAGAGTCTTGCCTGATTTGGGTTCTTTTGGGCTCTCGTAGATGGCACAGGACATGATGCGAGACGCCTGAGCATTTGCCAAGGACTTCATGAGGCATTGGCGCGACCTATGCCTGCGACCTTGCAGCAGGTGATAGAGTCTCCGGAAGAAGCGAGTCATGTGAGTCACGTAACCCGTGCAATGCGGCAAATTGCATCATGCAAGGATATGGTTTCTCGTCCCATGCTCCATATTCTCTGCTCGCCGCGCTCCAAGTTGCCGGTAGCGAGTCGAGAGCGTTGCCCTGCGACTTCGTAACAAGTTTCAATGCTCGAGACAGAAGGGCTTTCTGTTGGCTTTCTTTTATGCCCCCTCCGAACTGTGAACACCGTGAAGTTAGATCATAAACTGGCAGCCACCAGCAGCATCGAAAGCTATAATTTTCGGTTTTCGGTTGTACATGCCAGACGTTTGCTGGCGTCAAAAACGCCTCGAACACCAGGCCCTGGTGTTTTGGTGGTTTCGGTAATGACCGCTAACTTTTGCATTTTTTTGCGTTTTGGCCGGCCACGGTTTCCCGGCTTGCGTTTTTTTTGCATTTTGGCTGGCCGCGGCTTTCAGGATTGCATTTTTTTTTTTTTGCAATTTTGGTCGTTCTCAGCATTTACGTGTGCATTCTTTTTGCATTTTGCAGGGCCTCGGCCGTCTCGGTCCACGGGAATGCAAAAAAAACGCAACGCTAAACTCAGACAGGGCAGCAAACACAAAAAAAACGCAAACAACACATGCAAAAAACATGCAAGGCGCAAAATAACGCAAACAGCAAATGCAAAAAAAACGCAAGCCAACATGCCCTGGCCCTGGCCGGAAATTCTTACATGCAAGCCCAGCTGTAGCCTGCTAAGATTCTTATAACACCAGGGCATTCATAGAAACGTAGGCAACTTCTGCACCGCACCCGCTCAAGTGCATCAGGTCCGGAGAGTAGAGATCTCCTCCAGCCGACAATCATGGAGCCTGCTGCCGGGATGCACAAAGAAACGTTGATGTCCTGTTGAAAGTGCATGGGCTCTTGGGTGTTAGGACAAGGCTGGGCAGCAGCACGACGGCGGTCCTCCTCCTGCTAACCACGGTGACGGTGGCCACGGTGGCGACGGCGGTCATCACGGTGGCGACGGCCATGGCGGCCACGGTGGCGACGGGGGCGACGGCGGTCATCACGGTGGTGACGGCCATAGCGTCCACGACGGTGACGGCGGCCATGGCGGCCACAGCGGCGACGGCCACAGCGGCGACGGCCATGGCAGTCACGTTGGCGACGGCCACCAGGGCGGTGACGGCCACGGTGGCGACGGCCATGGCGGCGACGGCCATGACGGCCACGGTGGCGACGGCCATGGCGGCCACGGTGGCGACGGCCACGGCGGCCATGGTGGCGACGGCCATGGCGGCCACGGTGGCGACGATGGCCACGCTGCTCACCAGGCAGCTCCTCCCCCTCCGGCCGTGCCGGAGCCAATTCCGGGCTCCCAGAAGTGCCTCAGCTTAAGCGCTGATCCTTGTGTGCTGTTGGATTTGTTGTTAGACGTCTCAATGCGTTGCTGCTTGCAGGTGGGGCATCACCCACACAAAGGATAATGCCCATGAGTGCCCGACGAATGGCCAGAAGATGTGGTGCTGCGACCGTGGATCCAAATTCGACGCAGAGAAGGTCGGAAGCTGGTTTTGCTTCTCTGGTTATCACTTTCAATCACTCGCTCTGGCTAACCAGGATCAGTGCCTGAAAGCAACAGCCGCGACTGCCGCTTGGCGTTCCTGTGTTGCAGTGGGTTCACTGCATATACACCTGCGGCCGACTCAGGACACAGTCAAGACCGTGGAAGCGGAGATACAGGACTTCCAAAACTCCACAAGCAGCTGGACTCAGAATGTCAGTTTGGGTGAACCATGCAGTGGTCAATTGTCCAAGTCCAAGCTCTCCTGTCTCTCGCAGGGCTCTGGCGTATACCCGACGGAGTCGATCACGACGGGGTGCGAGGGTGCACCGAAAAGAATGCGATTGCTTGCAAAGATGAGGGGCAACAGCACTTCTGCTGCTGCGACTCAGGCCAGGTCGGCTCTTGCTTGAACTGGACAGGGATGACTTAGACTTAGCTTCAGTTCTTAAAAAGGCACTGCCTACTGCCTCATCTTGGCAGGCTTCATCTGGAGCTTCCCGGAGCGCGCGTGCGTGCCCAACAAGGGCGATCCGTCAGACGTGGAGGCGCCCCTTTGGGCTCGCGCTGTGAGCTGCCGTGGAGCTTTGCGCATGCGCTGTTGTCGGCTGCCCGTTCGATGAGGACCCGGTGCCAGGAAGCGAGAAGTGGGGCCTTCTTCACAGAGTAGGTCAAGCCTCCAAGTCCTGCCAGCGGGTTTCGTGAATGAAGAGCTCACTTCAGCTCTGTCTGAGCTTCCCAACATGGCAGGTGTGTGACCCACCCCAAGAAGTACTGCTGCCACCGCGCATGCCAGTACGAGATTGGGAAGGATAGATGTGGTGAGTGCGTGAGCTACGATACCCGGCTTGGCTGGTTTCATAAGTCCATCTCGAGCAGAGGCGGAGCCAGTACCAGCCAAGGAACAGGACAAACCACCAAATGCCTGGCAGAACATCCAACGGTATGCCGCTGAGAAAGGCGCGTCAGCCACCGAAAGCAAAGGCTGAAGGCAGCCAAGTTCACCTGACTGCGCTGTGAGGGAACTTTGTCATCCCACCATCTATCGATTCGCCTGGAGTATTCGGAAGCTGCCTCAGAAAGACGTGAAAAAACGATCGGCTTCCTGCTCCTAGCGGCGCAGCTGTTTGCTCTGAGGCTGCTCCACGAAGAATGCCAAGAAGTGCACGGTGCCACTGGCGGGCGAGAAGCACTGCTGTTGCCACCAAGGCCCAGGGGTTGAAGCACTTGCGGCCCCATAAGCAATGCTGGTCAATGCCTGGGAGGTACTGCCTTCTCCTTCCAGACACGCACCTGTGTCAGTCAGACAGTCTGGCAATCGGAGCTGCCACCACCGCCGGTCCCGGTCTGAGGGTGCCCAAGATGCAGGAGAGCGACGCATCACAAAGCTTGTGAGCTTTTCCAGGGCGGCGGGCCGCCAGGCCAGCAGGGCCAGCCAGGCGGTCAACCGGGCGGCCAGCAGGGCCAGCAGGGCCAGGGCCAGCAAGGCGAAGGTGGGCAGCAGGAGCAGGCGCCGGGCCGGAGTTCTTTGCCTCAACTGAGCCCTTCCACCGCCGCGTGTCAACAGGTTGATGTTCCACGGGACGCCGCAGATGCCGGCCGGCTCGGTGCCGAGAAGATCGTGTTGAATCCTTGACATCGTACAGTAAGCACAGCCGGCATAGCCTTCCTCTGAAGAAAAGATCGGAAGGTCAACTTATTCACCGTCCCAATGGCTTCAGGTTGGCACCGATCCTGCTGGCCATGTTTCTGTTGCGTGGCTAGACGGAAGAGGCAGGGCTCTGCATTGTTCAGGCAAGTACAGAGGCTGAACCACCGGATGGTCTAACTGTGCTGTGCTGTTACCCAGCACGTGTGCTGAGGTGCTCTTTCGCCTGTTTCACCAATGCCAAAGAGGATAATCTGTTTGGGCGTGCAGAAGTCGTTGCCTGTGCAGGGTGAAGAGACAGGGCAGAAGCCAGGTCTCTCCTTAAGCTGCCATTCAGATGAGAGCAATGCAGCACAAGAGCGCTGAGCTCGATGCCATCGCACATGCGTGCGCACGCGCGCGGTCGGTCGGTCCGCGCGGACCAAAAAGGCATGCCGAGTGAGCAGCACCGGTCCACCGGCGTGACAGAGTCAGAGTCCGGCCGTGTTCGGCTTGGCATGAGGTCGGCCAGCAGCAGCAGGCAGAGTGCACACTGCCACAATCTGCCTCTGCGTCTCAGAAACTGTTCCCTGCTTGCGAGGCCATGGAGGCGATCACTGTTGGACTGAAGGAGCATTTTCAAGGAGTCGCCACCGCCCCGGTTTTTGGTTGGCGTCGGGGGAGGGCCACTTTGCAGAGCTGTGGACTAAGGAGCAGACACCTGTTTTGATGCTTTCGCAGGCTGCGAGCAGGGTGCCCAGGGCTGTGGAGGAAGTCGTCCCTTTTTTCAGACTGCCTGCCCCAAGGCTCCAACGATACCGTGTTTGCATGAATTGGCGTTCCAGCTGGCACTTTAATTCGGCGCTAGACAGGGCTTCCCCGCTTGACGGAAGTTTCACACTGTGGCAGAGGATTTGTTTCCGCTGCGGGAAGACCTGGTCATGAAGATCTGTTCCACACACGTTCCTGCGCACAAGAGACGCAGAATGCTTAAGATTTTAGCGGCCGACGCTTGTTTTCATCCGTCAAAAAGCTTCATGAAGGGCACACTCCCCAGTTCGGCCGCACACTTTGCAGACGGGTCCAAGTTCAAGGCTTGAGGGCAGGTTGAATTTGACAACAAAGAGCTCGTTGGGGAACCCGAACAGCATCCGCGAAGCGTGCACTGTGTCGCATTGGCATGGCCCATATGGCCGTTTCGTCATGTTTCATCCTTGTATGTCGTGGAGTCTCTCTTGCATGGTCCTTGTGCCTCAGAAGTTGCCCGAGCGCGTCGTCGCGTTTTGGGTCAACGTGTTTCGTGTTCCAGTGCGCCATCCAGTGCGCCTCGTTGTCTTTTCGTCGTGCCGGTAGCACCGAAAGGGTTCGCAGCACTTTCGTGTAGGTGTTTTGGACAGGGTTGTCAAATCCCGGACACGAATCGTAAAGGCACCATGCGCGCAGCAATGAATCGCTCTTTCCGGATCACGCGCAGCGGAGATTCCGAACACGAATTGTAGCGGCGCCGCGCTCGTAGGAATTGCGGTGGAAACGGCATGGGTTGTCAAGTCCATGCCGAACACGAATCGCAACGGCAGCGCACGTGCATTGCATGGCACAAGACGATTTCAGGGGGCGCGACGACTCCTGCCAGGCTTGTCCATGCCATCCATCCACCTCAGGACAACCTCACATTCCATCTTCCATCCTGCCATCCATCCATTCATCCATCCATCCTGTTGTAAGCACCTTCACGGAAAAACGCTTCTCAACACCTATGCGAAAGCAACAACAAACATGAGGTGCTGCGAAACACAATGGTTTGCAAAAGCTTGCCATATCGCAGGCCAATCAACATGGTCACACTCTTCGGATAGTCGAGACTTGCCAACCCCAAACTGGCTTGTTGGCATCACGGGTTTTATCAATGATCCTATTTGCCGTGACTTTGCCGTGACAAGGTGCTCATCTCTTTGATGCCTAGGAAATGCTGTGATTCAGGCATCGATTCGAGGAGTGGCGGGTCAGCATGAAGC
The DNA here is from genome assembly GCA_905221615.1 of Symbiodinium sp. CCMP2592. Taxonomy (NCBI): domain Eukaryota; class Dinophyceae; order Suessiales; family Symbiodiniaceae; genus Symbiodinium; species Symbiodinium sp. CCMP2592. The sequence continues at coordinate 726,774 of CAJNDT010002380.1, read as the reverse complement.
ACGAAACCGCTTTCTATGACACCTGCAAACTCGCTTCACAACATGTGCCATGTTGATGCGAGGGCTTTTGATTTTCTCCTGCTGAAATGGGGCCCCGGGATCTTGCGAGTCTGACGCGGCTCTCGATTCCGATCGCGCGCAGCGAATCCCGAGGGACCTTACGCGAGGAGCAGAAAGAGATTCGACGATTTTGCAGGCCCCTAGCCCTAGTCAATTTCATATTGCATTACGAGGAGCCATGCCAGGAAACCTCCTGCATTTGCAGAGCAAGTCGCCTCCATCACGATCTTCATACACGCGCGCGCGCGCGCGAGGCGGCGAAGGCGGCGAAGGCACAACTGGTGGCGATGCGTTCGTGGATGGACCTGTTGACGGCTTTTATGGCACCGACTCGGCGACCCTGCTGTATTGCATGGTGTGTGATGCCTCCGTATCGTGGCCGGAAGCTAGGGGCTCAGCGCACCTTGATTCTGTAAGGTTGAACGAACGGGTTGTCCCTGTGGCATGGCACGCAGCAAGCTGTCGATGTCACCATCGTCAGCCCGTTACGCGGGTGGGTGATGCCCAGCCTGGTTACAGACGACCGTGCACTTTTTTCCACACACCTTTTTGGGACTGCGCGAGGGGAGTCCAGGTCCCATTGCAAACAAACTACATGGCATGGGACAAGGGTGCTCAAGCGGGACGCGCCGGCGGGCGGCTGTTGGTGGGCGCCTGTCAACCAGCGTGCGTTTTCTGGCACCTCGTGCAAGGTAGGCGGATCGTCAGCAGCACCGAGCTGAGCCCTGCAGCCGCAGGGAGCTCAAGGAGGGAAACAGCGAAAGCTCGCTGGGCAGCAACAGATAGTCTGCCAGTCCAGCAGTTGACCCATGTGGCGTGCACGGCGTTGCGTAGGGCAGGCGCGTTGGCTGCACGGGCTCGTGCCAGCAGCGTGAGGAAGGTGGCGGCTTCCTCATGCTTCCTCACTCCAGCGGCCTCTAGTTTCAATGCCGAAGACGACAAGGCGGCAGCGGCGAGCACGGAGCATCTCACAGTAAGTCAGCCGGCGTTTGCGCAGCCATCCTCGGGCCAAAACAACCCGAGATGCGGCAAGCCTCCACGAGAAAGCGGGGAGACAAGAGTAGCATCGATGGCGAGTCGGGCTCCGTGCCACAGAGGAAGCCATTGCGACCTCGATCCGCCTTGCGTCGCTGAAGGGCGCATCAATATCCATGTCAGCGACGTGAACATTGCGTGCGACAAGGGCTTCCGGTTTGGCGGCAAACACGAGCGACGCCCGAGGTGGCACGGGTGGCTCGGTGTTCGTTGCAAGGGTCGAGGTTTCGACCGCAATAGCGTGTGCGGGGGCAAAGCATAGCAAAGCACCAAGGGCAAACACAGCCGACGAAGCAACAGTAAGTGCGAGGTGGCGTCATCCGAAGTTGGGAGGGCCGTAAACACACGGCCTGAGTGTGGCCCGGCCTGGAAGAGCAGCAGGGCACGAGATGCCGCGTTTCGAGCATGCGCTCATCACAGGCCCAACTGGCCCGGCGCTGCCAGCCTCACCAGCATCTTCGCCGGCCACCGCCCCAGCATCACGAAGCACGGCAGTGTTGTCGCCGAGGATCGCCAAGGTTGGCACTCGGCCGGCCTGAGGGAGGGTTGGCGAGCAAGGCAGTGTGAACTGCTCGGCTGCTGCAAGCGCCGGTCCCAGAGCTCGGGGAATGTGTCGAACCAGGAAAGGCGGTTCTTCAGACTCCACCCTCCGCGTTGCAGCGGCAGACGGGCGGTGCGCGCAGCAGCAGCAGACAGCGGTGTATCCGCAAAACTCAGCATGTGAGACCGGCACCTTGGCTGCAGCAAGGGGCAACGTGGCGGCCGGCGGAAGTATCCGAGTGCGTGAGGGCATGCACAACCGCGCAATGAGAGCCAGGCGGACTGCAGGTTCTCGACTGCCGGGGTGCACATGAGGAGCCTGTCGTGCTCGGGGCTACCAAGCGGGGTGTGCAACGAAACGACGAGGCCCTGCTAGCCACGATTGAGCTCGACATGGGCATGTCGCCACAAGGCGGCGCGGAAGGCATCGTACAGCTCACGTATCCTTTCTGGTTTCGCGACGACATATGTGTCGTCCGACCCGTGTTGGTGAATCATGCCCGGCTTGTGGAAATGCCGCTTGTGGCTTGACCTGCTTGAACTCGGCTGAAAAATACCGTGTTTGCCCACTGCTCATGCCTTTCGGATGCGCGGCCCAAGCTTGTGTGGTCGTTACTGTAATTTCATTACCACCGATAGCTTGTGGGCTTTGAGCGTCATCACGAAGAACTTTTCGTCGAGACAGCATATGACAGCATGTGCATGTTACCATTGAAGCACGACGCGTGTGGAGCGGGATCCCCGATGGTGTGCGCCTCGCTCATGTCCGTGGGCTTTCAGGTCATGTTGGCAATTGCTGGGCGCACCCCTGTGCTGGGAAGGCTCGATTGTCCGGCCCCATTGTGTGCCTAAGGGGTTCCTTCCCGAACGCCCTTTTGTCAGGACCGACACTGATGTGCGATATTGCGCGATGCGCGGCTCCCCTGGTGCTGGCAATGGCAACATTAGAGTGCTTGCTGCTGTTGTTGTTGTTGTTGCACAAACCCCTTGTTTCTATATGTGGCATGAAAAGCTATACGTTGGCTAGACCGAGTCTGCGCTGCCATAGGTTCACTTGTCGTCTGCAGTGAACAGCTGGAGGGATGCACGACGGTCAGGTCTGCCACTTTGCCAGCTTCATTGGCTTGCTGCTTGGCAGAAACAGGACTAAGTTTTCAAAGGTTCGCTGTGGCTGCCCCCTGGTGGTTGGAGAGTGCTTCACCACGCTCCTTTCCGAAAAAAAAATCATCACGTGTTCACCGGTCCTGCTGCTGTCGCCGTCCATGGAGCCTGAGAGCATGCTGTTTTGGCTACGTGCTTCAGCACGGTACCGCACGCCGAGGAAGTCATCCAGTGGTCACGTTTGCTGCCAGTTCCGTTCTTGCTGTCGCTGTCGAAAACATGTGCTGCACCGCCAACCCGTACGACTACCCTGCTCGGGGAAGCCTTGTGCTGCGACGTCTCTCTCGTGTCCCCGCTGACACGCGACAGGCGCCCTCAGCCTTCTGCCGCGACGCGTGACGGTGCCATGATCGCTGTCGCTGAGCGGTGCAAGCGCGCAGAGTAGCTCGAGTTGCTGCACCCGGGGCGCCAGCACCTCTGCAGCCTCGCGTGCAAGGCCGGCGGACGCTGGAGTTCTGAATCGCACCGCCTGGTCACGCAACTGGTGCGGCTTCGCGCCCAGCGCGCTCCTGCTGCCCTGCGCGGTGCCGCTGCCCAGGGCTGGCTGCGCCCTTAGTGGTGCCTGCTCAGTGTTGCTTTGCAAAGCACACTTGCTGCAACACTGCTCGGCACGCCGTACATCGCTGGGGCCATGCCCGGCTCTCAGCTCCCACGCTCGGGGACGTCCTGCGCGATGCAGCAGCCCCCGCCATCCCGAGCCGCCTGCCGTAGTTTGCAGCGTGCCCGGGGACCGGACTTTCTTGCGCAGTCGTAAACGGTGCGTGCAGATTTACAGACACCCTCGCAACAAGCTTCTTGGCGCGGACCTAAAAAGCAATGCAGCGTGTTTCCACTGCCCATTGAGCCTGCAGAGCCACCCCAGCACCCCGCCCTCGGCGTGCGCATTGGCGAAGCCACCAACCCGGGCCCGACGACGCAGCGAGCCGACGCGAACGCACCTTGCACGCTCTCGCCTAGATGGGCCTTTGCCGCCCTGCAGCGCCTCCGGTTTCGGATGCGGGAACGCTCTCGGACACTCTGAGTGCTCACACGCCCCTTGCTTCGCCGCGAGATGACCTAGCCGCCGCACGGCCCTCCGTCCTCCCGCCGCCGGCTCCGCCGGGGGACGCGCCCCCCACGGTGCCTGACCACACGACGCCGAGCTATTCTTCTGCCAGTGAGGACCCTCCTCGGCCTGAAGGCGCTCTGCGAGCTGCCGAAACCGCCGCGGGTGCTCGATGTACGTGGCACAGCCGGGGCCCGCGAGAACAGCCTGAGGCACGCTACAGAAACTCGTGGTTGTATGTTCCCTTGCTGCATGCGGCTGCGGGCACGCTGTCCTCCGAAGCGGCATCAGCTTGGAGCCAACACCCGCATTGTAGCGAGCGCTGGTCCAGACTGGTGCGTGCCCTCGCCAGTTCCCAGCCGTTGCAGGTCGATCGGCTTGCTGCCCTGCTCCACGCGTCGGCAGAAGCTGAAGGTGAAGGGACTGTGGATGCTGACGCCTTCAGCTGTGCTTTTCGCAGGGGCGGCGCTACAGACCTCCCTCTTGGGCAGGCACTTTCTCGCTTGGTGGACGGCGATGGCTACATCCCCGCACTGGCCCAGGCCGCACTGCTACAAGCGTACGGCAGCCACACTGTCGCAATTGAGGCTGCAACCCTAGCGGATGCGTTTCGTGCCTACGCGGTGGAACAGCCAGTCCCCAACCCAGCCCACCCACTGCGACCACGCCGCCCCCGGAATGCACGCACACGCCGTCGCGCCCGTATTGCAAGCCAAGCTCGCTGGCAAGCCGACGACTTGCCTGATTCCCCAGCCTCGCAGGTGCTTGAGTGCCCCGCGTTTTCACTCCCATGCAGCCATCCGAGGCTTCCCACGCTGAACGCGCTGGACGACGTCGACCTCATTGACGAGCTCCGCCATCCCGTCCCGACGCTGCAGTCAGTATACCCGTGTTTGCTGCGTGTTTGTGCGAGCTGGCGTGCGCCGGGCGCTCGCATGCAGCCTCCAACACTTCCGGGATGCCTACAGTGGACCGCCCGAAGATAGCATCCGAGCACGCGCGTGGAAGCTGTTCTTGCTGACGCCCCGCATGCTCCCCGCGCGGCCGGCCGAGCAGGGTGGTGATGGACGCCGCGTCCTTTTGATGCGACTGCAGCATTACGAACAGGGGCTCTGGCCCGCGCTCCTAGCGGCCGCACGCGCCACGCGCGCTCCGCTCAGGCCAGCGACCGACCTCGATACGGAAGCAGCCGCCGAGCGCCGGAGAGAAGCGGCTTGTGCGCGTGCACGCAGGGCGAGCTTTCACGCGCCCGCCAACTGCTCACTGCCGCCGAGCTCGCGCCTGGCGATGAGGCGACCCGGGCCGCGCTGACCGACCCAGCTAAACGGCCGCCACAGCCGCGCGAGCCCATCGCCAGAGGTGTTGCAGTTCCAGCCGCCGACCCCCGTGCGCCTCACTTCCACCGCAGTCGCCCGCAGCTTGCGCGAAGCCAAGCGGGGGAGTGCACCCGGACTGTCCGGCGCTCGAGCTGAGCACTGCAAACTCCTCTTGGGCCATGCCGATGACCTGGAGCTGCTTACCGAAGCAGCCAATCTGCTGGCACAGGCTGCGATCTCGCGTGAAGTCGCGGAGGGGATCGCGTTGACCCGCATGACGGCGATTCGCAAGCCCGGAGGAGGTGTGCGAGGCATCGCGACGGGCGACATATTCCGTCGGCTCGTCTCGCGCTCGCTAGCTGCGGCGTGGGCGCCTGTTTTCGATCAGGCTACCAGGCCGTACCAGTTCGCGCTTCGCACTCGAGCGGGAGTGGATGCGTTGTCGGCCCGACTCCGCGCGACCTTGGATAACGACGCTCGAGCCACCGTTGTTTCCCTGGATGGGCGGAGTGCTTACGACTGTATCTCGCAACCGGCGTTTTTGCGCAAACTGTGCGAGGTGGCACCCGCGCTCGTGCCTTTCGTACGAGTTTTTTACGGCCAGACGTCGGAATACCAATGGTGGGACGCTGACGGGGTCCGCCACGGCATACGCCAGGCAGAGGGTTGCGAACAGGGCGAGCCCCTCGCCCCTGCCTTCTTCGCCCTTGACCAGCACGAGGCGTTGTGCCGGGCAGACTCGCAGCTGCAGCAGGGTGAATCGCTCATGGCCTTCCTCGATGACTTGTACGTTCTCCTGCCTGAGCCCAGTCGTGCGCGAGCGGGCCTGGATCTGGTAACAGGAGCGGTCGAGACGCATGCGGGCATGTCCGCCAACTTGGGCAAGACGCGTGTCTTCAACTACGAAGGTGGGCCGCCGCCGCCAGGGATCGCGGATCTGGGTTCCGAAGTCTGGCGCGGCAGCCGGCACCCACAGCAGCATAGCTTCGTCGCACTCGGCACCCCCATTGGCACGCCAGACTACGTCCGCGCCTGGGGCGCCGAAAGACTCGAAGCGGAAGACGCGTTGGCTCCTCCTCAGCTTTTGCGCCGCACCCCGCGCTAACCACGCGCTCCGGACCGTCCCTCCCGACTTCAATGCGCCATATGCCACCGCACATGACGCAGCCGTATGGGGCACCCTCCAGGCTTGTCTGGGCGCCACCGCGGAGGACGAGTCGTGCCCTGCCAGGGACATCGCTTTGCTCCCTGCCAGCCTGGGAGGTTTGGGACTGTCGCAAGCCCCGCGCACGAGCCCCGCGGCGTACTGGGCGGCTTGGGCCGATACCTTCACAGTGCTCCGCGAACGGTGCCCGGCCTTTACGGACTGGGCCGTCCGCTGCCTCGCTGACGCGCGTGGCCCAGCATGCCTTCGAACAGCTTCTGCGGCCCGTGGGCTGCTTGCAGCCGAAGGCTGGACGGACGTGCCTTCCTGGGAGTGCGTGGTTCAGGGAGCCCGCCCACCCGACCGACCTGACGGGATCACCAAGCCCGGTGAATGGAGGCATGGGTGGCAACACTTTGCGTCGCGTACACGGAACCTTTTCTTCCGCGACCACGTGCTGCTGCCTTCTCTGCCACCTCCTCACCGCGCGCTCTTGCGTTCCCAGGCCGGTCCGCATGCCGGTGCATGCCCGAAGCCATGCAGATCGCATTGCGTCGCAGGCTCCGGCTTCCACTCCCGCTCGCGCCAGGCCGTTGCGGGAGCGCCTCGGGGCGTGGGTGCGGCCACCGTGCAGATGCCTCTGGAGACCATGCACTCGCGTGCCCTCGTACTGGCCTCCGGCGAGGCGGGCCAAACTTGTTGAGCGGGCCTGGTGCAAGGTTGCACGGGAAGCCGTGGGGCCTGAGGGACACGTAGTGCCCCAGCAATGGCTCGTCCACACTACTGCGCCAGGCGTCGCGCCCGACGACCGCAGGCGCCTCGACCTCGTCATTTACGGCGCCGCGCCACTGGGTGGTGCGCTCTGCTGCGATGCGACCCTCGTTTCGCCTCTCACGCGCGACGGCGAACCCCACCCAGGCGCGGCCGCACAGGATGGAGCGGTTCTGCGCACCGCCTACCGGCGCAAAAAGGCCACCTACCCTAAGCTCGCGGCAGGTGGCGCGCAAGCCCTCTGCGTGCTCGGCTGCGAAGTGGGTCGGCGGTGGAACGCTGACGCAGTGAAGCTGGTCCAACGCCTCGTCGCACTCCCTGCGTACCGAGCCCCGCCGGCGTTGCGAGCATCCGCAAAGACAGCCTGGGCCCGCCGTTGGTGGAGCGTGCTTTCCGTAGCGGTTCAGCAGGCCGTCGGTCACACGGCGCTGGGGCGCGCCCGGGCCATGCCGGGACCAGCACACACCGATGCGCCGGCCCTGGATGAAGTCCTGCACCTGGCCGACCCAGACGGGCCGAGCCGCCTGCCGCTGCGCTGAACCGGCCCTAACTCGGGACCGTGACCGTACTCCACTAGGAGCGGGACCCTCCTGCTGACGGAAAAAGGCACGTAAAAAAAAAAGAAGAAAATTTGAAGGCAACGTCGCAGGTAAGCCTGGCAAAGGCCATTGTTCTGTTACGAAGCGGAAGAGTGGTGATGGCACTGTTGACTAAGCTGAGGTGGGGAAGACTCTGAAGGCACGCCCCGCGTGGGGCCCGGCCTGTGACAGCGGCAGCGCTCGAGATGCGGCATCAGTGTGAGAAAAATGCAAATCAAGCGCGCGCTGGTCACCGGTGAGGGCAGCACGATGCTGCCAGCCTCGCAGAAACTCCCCAGACTCACGTTCGTCGTGCCCGGGCCGCGAATGCAGCAGCGAGTCCCAAGCGCCGCGTGACGTGCAGCTGCGAGGGGCAGCGCGGTGTCGCTCGAGTCGCTCGAGGCCCGCAGAGCACGGACCAGACCAGCAGCCGCCAGCGCCGCACGTGCAAGCAGTTTGCCCAGGACGGAGTCCGAGACCACCATAACGCAAAGGGAGCTGCGCGAGGCGCTGCGATGGTTGAGGCAGTGGTTGTGGGGGCAGGGAATCCTGCGACAGCAGGGCCCCTACGCATGCGCACACAGCGGCGTAATGCTCGCGCGCAAGAGCCTCCGTCGCGCCATGCGGAAGCACGCGGAGCAAGTAGTTGGCACTGTTCCCGTGAACCGTTTCCTGAGTGCGGTGTGCATTACACATACTCGGACCTATCGTCCTCGAGCGTTTGAAAAAGGAGCTCCGGTTTCAATCAAAACCGTTGAGCAGCGTTTTTTGTTTCGGCGGACTCCTCGAGCGATCCACACGTGGTCGCAGCTCCGCGCCACCTCAGCCTGACGAAGTTGGAGGCCAAGCTGATCCAGAGCCGGCCGGGCAAACCATGGCAAGCTGGCCGCGCAGCTGCGGGGACCAAAAGGAGCCGAAAGCTCGGACCACCGTCCGACAAAAGCGGAACGCACTTGGGCACAGCAGTTGGGCACAGCAGCCCGCTCCAGGCCCAGCTCGCATAATGGTGAAGCCATGTTTTCCTTCGCCCCCACAGCTGCCAGGTTAAGATTACAGAAGCAATTGTGCACACGGCATTCACCCAAATGCGAGCGACCACGCGATCTAACTTTACAATCGCCCTCGCAAGGGGGCTAGTTAGTTGCCCCTGCGTGTGGAAAGCTGAACGGCGACAGCTGCAACAGCGGCAGGAGTGAGCAACTGGAAGCTCGCGCTGCTGCTAGCCGCAATCACCGTGAGCAACTTTATGTTCAACATGTTCACTCGTGTTCTGCAGTTTCTCTCGAGATTTGTATGAGGCCCCTGCCCTTAGTTGCTGGGGGTGCTTCGGGAGGAGTTGCGGGGCTCTTGCTTACCATTGCGAGGGATTTCCTTTCAGGTTCAGGGACCGTTGTTGTTCCTCCGGAGCCTGAGGTCTTTCTCCCGTCCCCTTTGGACTTACGGTCCTTTCCTCCCGAGCCCTCCTCCATCCATTGGAGCTCCTTTGCTCTGGGCCTCGGCTGTGGATTTCTTCTTTGGCCTTTTCTGGACTTGGCCTTCCTCGTCCGCCTCCTCATTGCGAGAGGGGCTCGGAGGGTCTTGCGAGTCCCAGTTACTGAGCTCTACAGGGTCCTTGAATGAGTGGCCGGCTGCTTGAGCTGCAATCTCTGAGGCGCGAGTTGTCTGAGGTGCGTGGCCTGCTGGGCCGTCTTGAGAGTCGCATTCAAGCACTTGAAGAGGAGGCCGCTTTCGAGCTTGTAGACCCCTTGCCCGGGCCCGCTGCGGGGCCCCCTTCTCCCTCCCCCGGATCAGGTGGAGGTTATCTCTCCCGGGGCTTGCCCTCTTCTCCTCAGCCTGGTTCAGGAAGAGTTTATCTCTCCCAGGCTTCTCCGCCTCCCTGCCAGCCCGGTTCAGGAGGAGGTATTCTCTCCCGGGCCCAAGCTCCTCTTGATCGGCCAGGATCAGGTGGAGCGGATCTCTCCCTGGCCTACGACCTCGCTTCCGAGGTTTTCCGGACCGATCTTCCCGTTCCGATCCGGGGCCGCCGAACTCTCAGTTTCGGACGGCAGTGGCCAAGGAGGTTGGCCTGTTCCTGCGTCGGGCACTCGACGGAGGGCATCTGCGGACGTCGGGGAGGAGCGCCCTCAGCTTGAGCTCCAAATATTACATTGTTCTGGCCGACTTTGAGGGTCGGCGTTTTGCTGACGCCTGCGTCTTCTCCGCCTTCTCGCGGGCGAAGGCCCTTTGCATTCGGGGCCCTGACAAGGGTCAGTCAATTTTTGTGGGATTGCCCAGCCAAGCAGAGTGTGCAGTGGCGTTACGAGAAGCTGGCTTGAGTTGGCCTTCTGTTGGCCTGGATGGCCAGCCAAGCAGGGTCTGAAGGAGGTGAGAGCGCTGAGGGGCGCTCTGCAGTCCAGCGTCTCCTTGAGCATTCGCTGGAGGGCCCTTCGCCGCAGATCGGCGAACTTCGGATCGAGGACGCGACAGGGCCGACCCTGTCTTGCTCCATTGTTGTGATTGCCCAGCTTGAGGGTAGTTTTCTGGTGGCCGTTCCGCAGACGGCATGGCATCGAACAGCAGGGCGACGCTACTTGCCTCGCACTGCTCTCAGCAGGACCGTGCTAGCCGAAGTGTTGGCGGCGGCAGAGGACGACCCGACTGCCACTCGCCCTGGCCTCCGACTGAAGGTCTGGTTGGGCATGCTGGACCCTGGACTCGAGGGCCAGGTGGACTACGCAGTCGAGGGCGTGCTCTCGCCGGATGTGCCGTTCTCGGGCCTTGGCTCTCGTGCTTCGGAGCGCTTGGATCCCTTCGGGCCCTCCCTGTCTGCGATCGCTGCCGAGCACTTTGCTTTCCAGACCCCCGCGGAGGAAGCTGGGATGGAGGGCGAGGCCGGTCTTCCAGAAGGGGAAGGTTCTTGGGAGCACCGCTTGACGAGCTTGGAGGCCGGTGTGCAGCGAGTACAAGCCAGCTTGGAGGCTTTACTGGATGGCGTTCCCTTGAGCTCCCCCGCGGAGCCTCCTCCAGGCGCTGGTATCGGGCCCCTCGCGTCTGGGGCTTCTGTGCCGAAAGCTGCCGGGTTGCCATTGCTGGCCGGGCTCGATCCCGTGGTCCTCGAAGCAGCCCGAAAGGCGGGCGTACCCGAGGATCAGTTGGTGAGGATGTCGCGCTTGGCTCAGAAGGGCGCCGCATCCGGGGCAAAGGCCAAAGCCAAGGCGAAGCTGCCGCTAGCGCGGGAAGACCCTTTGGACGAGTCCGAGGACGAGGCCGAGTTGCTCCCGGTTGGAGGCGCTGGAAGCCTCGCTTCGGGGCGCGATCCAGTCCACTTGGCGGTGGTTCAAATTGGCCAGGTCCTCAAGCTTATGCAGAAGGACCGGGAACGGAAGAACGACCTCGAGGACATCTTGGAGAGGGCCGAGGGAGGCAGCGCGGATGCAGCAGGCGGGAGCAGCTCAAGTGGTCGTTCGAAGACCGCCGCCTACCAGAAGCTTCGTGGCATCCTTCGCTCAGCGCCAGAGCAGATCTCGGCCTCTATAGAGGGTCTGATGATGGACGACTTTGTTGGGGCCCAGACCGGACCTCACCAGGAGGAGAGACGGTTGTCAGTGCGAGGATGGGTCGAACACCGGAGCCATCTGCAATCGTACGCCGGACCTATCCGGCAAGCCTGGACCCTCGCTTCGATCATCGATCTGCTGAACAGTGGGAACCCCGAACAAGCGAAAGCGGTTGCACTCTTGTCGGTTGCTGCTTTAGACCAAGCAGCTATAGACAATGGAAACTGGCTTCTCTCGAGCGAGTTCTCGATGGATATGCAGCCGCCTTTCTCAAGCTTTCAGCGGCCCCGACAGCTCGATCCTCTCGAGTCTCGACAGACTCGTGTGATCGACCCAAGGTGGATTTCGCTCTTCATGGCCCGCATTCGCGAGCGCGAGGCTTATCATACAGCCAAGCGCAGTCTCGGAGGCGGGGGAGGAGGAGGTCAGCCGCCGCCATCGTCAGAAGCTACGCCGCCCGAGGTTCCTCCCAAGAAGCCGCCGAAGGGCGGAGGGAGGGGCGGAAAAGGCAAGGAGAAGGAAGGCGCGAAGTGATTTGGCAGCCGTGCTTGGGTCTTGCCTCCGAAGGCAATCCGACCCCTCTGGGATCGAGGTCGCAGCATGTCCTTCCGCCTCTCGGCGCTTCTTCTTGGAAGCCACGGCTTCGGCACCACGATAGTACAGTTTGGTCTCGCCGGTCAACTTGCGGCACAGCTTGGGCGCCGACGCTCTTCTGCTTGCCCTTTGGTCGTCCTTTTGCCGCTCCCTCCCCTGGTGAGGTTGAGCCCGATTCCCCTAGGGGTCATAGGTCTGGTTTAGGCCCGCCCCCGATTAGCTTCGGTTCCTTTTTAAGTACAGTAGGCCGCTGCGAGCAGGCTCTCCCGTGTGAGCCGCCCTTTGAGCCCCAATCCTCTGGTTCCTTTGATCCCAGCTTGCCTTCGAGTTCCTGTGATGTTCACTCTTTGAGTCTCCCTTCTGCGCCAAACTATGAAGGCTGCGAGGCGAGCTCAGAACTCGAAGTCAGTTGCAATCCCCTCGCCCCGGTACCTCCTGTGCCTCTCGGGCTTTCTTCTTCAGCGCCGCCTAAGGCCGACGTGCATGCTTCCCATCCTGGTCCGGAGACAACCTCTCCGGGCGTGAATCCTTCGGAGCTTTGGGATACGTTTTTCGACTGCGTGAGCAAGTCCTCCTGCAAGCTTTCTTCTTTCTTTCATTCCATCCGGCTTCGACCTCGCGCTGAGCGAGGGCCACCTTGCACCTCCGGTGCTACGAGAGGGCGTGGAGTGTGGCCCATCCCTCTTCCTTACCCCGAGCTTCACGCTCCGCGATCCGGCGGCAGAAGGGATCCAGAGCAGCTCGGCGTCAACGCAGTTGTGTTGGTTCTGAACTTTCTGTTCTTGGGCGAGCCCGCCTCGCCGGCTCGCCATTTGCGCCTAGGGCTGGGAGAGCAGCTCAATGAGGCTCAGCTCAGGGCTGTGGAGTCTTTGAGCATTGGTGTGTCAGCGTGGAATGCGGCGGGGCCTTTTGCCCCCTCCGATCTTGGACGAGCTGCGAAATTTGAGGCCCTCAATGACATGTTGTTGGCGTGCCAGGGTGAAGCTGCTCAGGTTCGGTCTTCCCATGGCCTCCTGTCGGAGGTTCTCTTCAGCTTTGCAGCTCCGTGCAACGTGCTGCCTGTTGAGCCTTCGAGGCTTAACTTTGTCGGCACTCCCAGCTTCGATCCGCTCCTTTTTTCTGGACTCGCGGAACCGAGCTACTTATGTCCGGCCTCTGGATTTTGCCAGGGACATCCCCGAGGACGAGAGCCTCCGTGCGAGCGGACAAGAGGCAAACAGCACAGCTTTTGCAACTTCTGGATGACAGCGGACGTCTCCGCCTCTTCGCCGATTCTGAGATCCGGCCTAGGTTGCGGAACGGTTTGTTCAGTGTTGCTAAGGATAGCTCCCGCGATCGCATGGTTTTAGATGCCAGACCCCCTAATCAAGCAGAGGAGACCGAAGCACGATGGATCCGTTCTTTAGGGACCCTCGAGCAATTCCAGTTCATCTACTTGCCGGAGGATTCCAATATTGAAATCCACACGGAAGATTTGAAGGAATTTTATCATAGCTTCATTGTCGGGGAGCAGCGGGCCATGCGGAACGCGCTCGCTCTAGAGCTGACCTTTGAAGACGTGTCCCACCTCAGGGCGTGCTCCCGATCGCTCCGCGGGTGCAAGATCATCCCCAGCTTGAACACCATGGCTATGGGGGACCTTAATGCAGTGCTTGTCGGTCCTCCTGCGAAGCGGTGTGCTTAAGCTCAGCGATTTTATCACGCTCCAGGGCCGGCCAGGAAGGCCCGGATCCCAGGTCGCCGGCTTGCTTATAGATGATTTCATTTTGCTTGACCCAGTCCCGCGATGCCTGCCAAGCCCGAGCTTCAGGCCTGCTGGCTTGCAAACTATGCAGGCGGTGATTGAGTCATACCAGGTCAACGGGCTGCCTCGCAACGAAAGCAAGGGCGTCTCTCGAGCATCGACTGCCGAGTTCTGGGGTGGCCAGCTTGATGGCAACAGCGGGATTCTACGTCCTGGACCGAAGCGAACATCGGCCCTTGCACAGTTCATTCTTCAGGTTGTTCGGGGAGGGGTCACTTCAGTCGGGATGCTGGAAGTGATCGCAGGCGGCCTGATCTCGAGCTTGCAGCTTCGCCGGCGCCTCCTGAGCCTTCTCGACAACATCTACAGCGTGCAGCGCCATCGCGACCGACGGTCTTTTGTGCCTGTCGAAGGCGATCTTTGCTCTGAGTTGCTTGTGAGCTCCGTGCTCCTATGCCAGGTCGATGTGGACCTGAGGGCGCCAGCTGCACCCGTGCTCCTGAGCACCGATGCCTCTTCCTCTGCGGAGGCTAGCGCCGCGGTCGGGGTACCGCCTCAGTTCTCCCTCGAGATGACTCGGCACGGTTTGCAACGCGGCCTTTGGGCTCGACTTCTCTCCCCGGCACAAGCCTACCTTCGAGAACGGGGCGAGTTGCCAGAACGCCAAGAGCTCCCTGAGGAGGTGTATGTGTCGCATCCCCTCTGGGAGGAGATCTGCTCCGCTTTGCAGTTTTACCAGCTCGGCCGGACCGTGAAGGTCAAAGCTCGCCGACACATCAACATTGGAGAAGTCCGGGCTGCGATCCGAGGGGAGGAGAAGGTTGGCCAACTCTTCCCGGGGTGCAGATATGTCCACCTTCAGGATAGTCAGGTTAGCTTAGGGTCTTTTGTGAAAGGGAGGGCTGCCTCGCCGGCGCTCAACAGGGAGCTTCGGAGGTCGATTCCGGGGCATCTGGCAAGTCGCGTCCGGCCAGCTTACGGCTACATCCAATCTAAACTGAACCCTAGTGACGACCCGACTCGTTCGGCCCCTCTTAGGTGCCCTAGCAAAGACCCTCCAACTTGGTTGAGCGCTGCCCTTGAGGGAAGCTTCGACCTTCTTGATGACTTTCTGTGGCAACATGAGCTGCATCCTAGGCAGCTCGCCGGCTTGCCTCCTGAAAGCGAACTGTGGGCTGACGCCCCTTTAGGCGACATCCCCAGCCCTGCTGCCGATCGTGTCCGAGCCTCCCACGGGCCCGAGCAAAGAGCCTTGAGCATTCTTCGCCGCTCTCACGTCGGAGCCGTCGAAGCTTTTGAAATCTTTCGGCGCCTGCCTAAGGAGCTCTCAGCCAGGTCGACTAGGTGGAGCAAGGCCGAAGCCTCTTTCTCGGCCGGAGTCTTTGTGCATGGAGGTGTGGTTGGGCTCCGGAAAGCCACGAGCCTCTTCCCGAACTCGATTCAGGTTTTCACGAGGCTTATTCGCGAGGCCAGGCCGGGTTTCATTTTCAGCTCCTTGAGTGTCAATCAGAATGTTCGGACTTTGCCTCACATCGACAGGAACAATCTGTCGGGAGAGCCCAACCTCGTTATCCCCCTATCTCGGTTCAGGTCGGGGGGAATTTGGGTTCTTGCTGATCGTGGGCCCGAGCGGCTCCGTCACAAGGGCAAGGTTTACTATGGAGAGATTCTCCCGGTTAGTGAGCACGCTGTCAGCTTCGATCCTCGCCGTCTGCATGCCACGCAATCTTGGACAGGGACTAGGGTTGTTCTGATCGGGTTCACCATTAGGGGCTGCGAGAAGCTTTCGAGCTCCCAGCGCGCAGAAGCCTCAGAGCTTGGCTTCGTCTTGCCTCCCGAGCCGCATGCCACGCCTCCTGATTTCCCGAACTCTGTTGGATTTCCTAAGCCGCTGCCCAGCATCCGAGCTCCAGGTGACAGCAGTCCCTCCAATCAGCCTACGAGAGTCGAGCCTCCAAGCTTTCTTGGCGCTTGTGCTGAGCCGTTCGCCGCTCCGCTCGGCCTCGAAGGTGCCCCTCTAGGCTCACCTGGATTTGAGCTTTCTCCCGAGCTCCGGGGTGTCTTGCTCTCGATGCCACTCGGCCGCTTCATCATTTCCTCGGCCTTCGGAGACCTTGCCTCTGCCCTCTCCTCAGCCCCGGGATGGCTTGATCTTTTTTCAGGGTCTCGGGGTTTTGCTAGGGCTCTTGCTGCTGCTGCTCCCTGCTGGGTTTTGTGCCTCGATGTCTGCCATGGCTTGGACGAAGATCTGCTGCGGTCTGACCTGCAAGAGGAGCTGCTGGGGCTCATTCGGGGCCGAGCGTTTCAAGGAGTCAGGGCAGGACCCGTCTGCAGCTCTTTCTCTGGAGCGATCACCCCTAGCTGGCGGACTAAGGAGTTTCCTCAAGGGCGGCCCGATCTCAGGAGTGATCAGCTAGACAAGGTCCTGGCTGGGAACCTGATGCTGGAGTTTACCTTGCGGGTCCTTCAGGCCGCGTCTGAAGTCAGCATCGTTTTCTGGGTTGAGAATCCTCAGAACAGCTGGTTCTGGAAGCAGCGAGCCTGGGACTCCCTGAGGAAGTCAGTTTATTGGGACGACTTTCTCTGTGATATGTGCAACTTTGGGACTAAGTGGAGGAAGGCGACCCGTTTCCGGACTAACGGGCAACTTGGCGGAGCTCGGATGCGCTGCGCCAAGGACCACGTCCACCAGGTTCTGCGAGGGAGAGATCGCTCTTCTGGAGTTAGCTGGACCAAGCTCGCCGAAGCTTACCCCAGGAGACTTTGCCTCCTTCTCGCAGCAGCTTGTGCCCAAGATGCGGGATGGGCCGGCGACTACCGAGCTCTCGACATCTCGCGTTGTGCAAAGTGCAGCAATGCTAGGATCGGCGAGGCTGCGAATCCCGGACCCCGGAAGGCAGTCCGACAGCGGCCTTCTGTCCAGCTCCGAAACGTCGCCACTGTGACCAAAACTACGGCTGCCCTACGGTCTGGCATTTGGACTGCTTTTAAGACTTGGATCTCCGCCGAGGCAGGCGATGATTTGTGGAGCACTCTTCTCCTCTATCCCGACCTCCTCGTCGAGGCCCTGCTAGCGTATGGCCAAGCTCTTTACGATCGAGGTGCGTCTCTGCAGGAATACCGGCAGCTTCTTACTCACTGTCAACATGTGGTGCCTCGGATTCGAGCTGGTCTCAAACCTGCGTGGGACCTACTGACGAAGTGGGAGCGATTAGAGCCTACGGTCCACAGGACACCTATGCCAGAACCTATACTTTGGGCTATGATTGGGCTCAGCGTGTCTTGGGGCTGGCACCGATGGGCTGCTGTAACTTTTCTCTGCTTTCTAGGTTGTTGCCGAATAGGGGAGCTTTTAGGTGCTTCTAGGGCTGACCTCTTGACGCCTTCCGACTTGCTGCAGAATGACTATCGCTACTACATCGTCTTCAAGGAGCCGAAGTCTCGTGGGCGCGGAGCTCGCGTGCAGCACGTCGCCATCGACCTCGAGGAGCATTTTGCTCTTTTCATCGACCGGGTCCTCGGTGGGCTCCCTCGGCGAGAGCTTCTTTTCCCTGGGAGTGCCGGGGTGTACCGGCGTCGGTGGGACAGCGTCTTAGCAGCTCTGGATATTCCTCCAAAGTTCAAGCTCACACCTGGCTGCCTGCGTGGTGGCGGGGCTGTGGCAGCCTATCGCCGTAAGCAGCCTATTGCTGATATTCAGTGGACGATGAGGCTGCAGAATCAGACGACTCTGGCTTATTATCTGCAAGAAGTTTCCGCTGAGTCTGTCCTGCCTAAACTTTCAGCTGACGCGAGGAAGAACATCGTCGCAACTTCTGCTCTGCTTCCGTTCCTTCTCCGTGGTTCCCCAGCGCACTAGCTGCTACGCCCTTTGGGCTGTCTCTCAGCTGTTGGCCGGCCTTGGTGGATGGAGTCTTTGCTGCATAGCAGCTTTTACGGTGCAATGGCACCTGAGATTCCACTTTTGCCGAGCCGGATGGAAAACGGTGCGGCACGGAAGCAGTCGCGGGTTAACATGTTTTTTTCAAGCGCACCTGTGATGGCGGCCACGGTCGGGATTTGCCTTCTGGACACCAACAGCTCCGCATAACCAGGCGCGCGGGGCAAACGCTCGGACGTATTCCTCACCACTCATTCTTTCCGTTGGCTGGGACCCGAGAGGCCACACCGGTCACATGCATGTGGTCATGCGTTTCATGACCTGGTTCGTATACATGTACAACACTGAAGCATATACTCAAGCCACAACTATTTTTCACGAGCACGCTTCGTAAACGCCCGCACAATGCCGAACACGACGGGTCGGCAGAACACGGGGAGGAGTTCCGGATAGGTTTCCAGTTTTTCCGTCGCTCGGCCTGGGTGAGCGAGAACTTCGCGGAAAATCAGCCAAGCTGACATGCGTCGCTGATTGGAACGTCGATGTTCATGTCGACGACGCGGACATTGCGACATGGGCGACACGATGTGGCGCAGGTCGTGTGGTGGTTTTCGATCGCATCAAGGCTGCGGCGGCAGCTGGGGGTCTGCGGTCCTTAGGAAGACGCAAGCGGCGAAAGCTGGAGAACTCGGGACAGAGGACCGGAGATGACGAAGTCCTGGTGTGCGACGGCCTTCCCCTCGCATGGGGATGCACAGGGCGCAAATCGCCGTCGATCCTCACCCTCGCCAACCACCTGCGACGGTCAACCGGGTTGGGCCGTTCGCAAGGCAGCGAGGCACAAACGGAGGCGAAATTATCCCGAGTTCGACGGCAGCCGTCGATGTCGGGGATCGTTGGATGCACCGCTTTCATTCGTTTGCTAGCCCGAACGTGGGCCTCCAACGTGCCTGTCGCGGTGCGTGCCTCTGCCCAGACCGCGTGGGTGCACCGGCCGTGTGGCCTAATTTCGGTCGCGGCCGACACTGTATGCGCTATGCAATGCTTTGCATTCCGAGCAGAGACGCTCCTGCTGGCCCACCTCCAGCTCTGCATGAGCTCCTGGCCGATGCCCGCTGGCAGGCGGCACCGGTGCCAACCGCTTCTGTTGCCAGGAGGATGGCACTTGAGCAGGCTGTCTCCATGCAGTTATAAACAAGGCGTGAACAAATCAACGCCGCTGGGTGGTCGTCGGGCGGGTGCTGTAAGGATTCACACAAGGCTGCTGCCTTGAAGCGAAAGCGAAAGCGGTAGCTCGCACTCGGCATGCCACGCTGCTCGAAGGAGAACAGACAGTCAAACAGCTTGCACATCGTTACAATGTGACCTGCTGTGGATGTATGTTTCAGCATGTTTCAGCCATTCTACATCAGATGCAGCGTCGCGGCTTGTCGGTTCATGGATTGCAGCATGGACGGACAGACAGTCTACATGATCCAATAGTCGGAGTTCTTTTTTAGAATAGTTTTTGTATCCGTAGCTGTTTAGATGAGCACGACATCGTTGGATTGTGTTGGAGTATTCGTTCCGGAAACATGCCCGTTCCCAAAGTGGATCCGGCAGTGCTGCACTTGGAGCATGAATTGCGCAAAGAGCTTTCTGCGACATGTCCGGATGTAAATCCATGGCATGCCAGAGAGAGGAAACGAGACGGCGAGTCCAGGGGGTAGAACAAGGCAGCCAGGAACCAAACAGCGAGACGAAGGGAACAGATACTGCCGTTCCGCAAAACGGAACCAGAGGGAACAAGTTTCGAGAGAGGCGCACTTATGTTTCGCAGGCCAAGATGCTGGCTGATGTTTCCTTGAGTGGTCTTGCAAGAGACGGAGTTGTGCTCAGGAAGCGTTGGAGATGCGTTTGTCACCAATCTTGGCACGCTTGAATGCCTTGGAAGCGCACCTTGTGCAAAGCACGGAAGAGGATGGACTCTTGGCCAGCAGCCGAGGGACTGGCAGAGCCACAGTCCCGACTCGAAGTAATTTCGATGAAGCGGTGCGTGTGCAGGCCAGGGTGTGGCTTCCTCCAGGGCCCTTGTTTGGTGAAACTTAGACGTTTGGGATCTGCAGAGCATGATGTGCTTTCCTTGGCATGGTGATCATACTGCGCATCCGGAGTGTAAGGTTTGGGATGTGAAGGGAAGCATGCATAGGTTTGATTACGGCAAGCTGCCAGCAGGCAAAAGATTTGGACATGGAATCGGTTCTCCTACCACCTGTGCATGAATCGTCGCCATCTCAGGTTGGGGGTCATGATGCTCACGCGACATGTGTTTTAGGTTGAAGTTTCGCGATCCATGACCGTTGACTCCGTTGACTGATTTGAGCTGCATGGAGGACCCATGTGAACGCGTACATGTTGGGGAAACAGTGTGGAACTTTGTTCTTGTGATTGGCTTGTTGGACTGCGGCACCATGGACACGTTGATCGCTTTTGCCCTCATGGTCGGAAATGCGATGATGCAGGCCCTCTTCTGCATTGCCATCATGTCACCTGAATTTCGGGGCACTGCCTTTGCCTCGCAGCTCGCTGTTGCGAAGAAGTGGCGCTTGGGTGTAGGCCACGACTCGACTTACATGGACAGCACACCTACCAGCCTTGTTGCCCGGGTATGCGGAAGTGATGAAACACTGATTGTGGCAAACTCACAAGCGACTTTGGTACGTGACATCACCGCCTATTTGGGCTTTGACAATGCAGACGGGAGCTCTTGGTTTTCACCAGGAGCTCTCCTGAGCACCCTGTGCATTCTACACTGGTGTCTGTACATCTTTGAAGAGATTCGGAGCATTTGCTCGACAATCCTAGCAATTTCCAACGTGCCACAGGATCAGGAAAGCGAGATGCGAGGGGGCCGCTTGATACGCATCTCGTACTTCCGCCTTCTGTCATACTTTGTGCTGACGGTGATCCGATCGTGCATCGCTGCCGTGTTGCTCTATGCAGGCAGACGCATCTGTAGCAGCATGTGCACTCCAAGGTCTTCTCCATGCTGGTCCGTTAGCTCCCCCTTTGCCCCAGCAGGTGTGTTCTTTCCCTGTCCGAATTTGAGCTGGCCTGTGCAGGCGTTCTATGGTTGGCAGGGACAACCTCGATTGCTTCGTTGATGGTGAACAGCGTGGCGCTGGCGGCAATAATGGATATCGACGAGAAGATTTTCGCAGCGCTCATGCCCCGACAAATTCAAGTAGAAATGGATGGCTTGCAACCTTTCACTGCGACCTACAGTCGCAGATCCAGCCAAGTGGAATCCATGCTCTTAACCACAGTGACCGCAGGCGGCATGTTGACGTGTTTGTGGGGTGTTCGTTTGTGGCTGGTATCATAAGGTTTGAAGACTTTTTATGACTTTGGAAGCGTCCCGCACAACTTGAGCCGAACCCGAAAAGCAGGTCTGCTAGCATGGTCATTCGTGTTCCTTATCCACCCGCTGAGTCAAGATATGCGAGATGTGAAGGATGAGTATTGCGGTGGTAACCAAGACTTCGTCCTCAAAAGCAACGCAGATGTTCAACTGTCAGTTGCCATTGGAACAGTTCCTTATGGAGAAGGAGGCGGGGGTCTGACGCTCAATAATTTGGCTGTGGATGAAATGCTGCAAAAGAACCATGAGAACGGCTTTCTGAAATACACTGTCCTTGCCCACACCCTCCGCGATTTCGACCGGTGGTCTACAGGGACAATCAGTCAGTGGGGCATTGCTATACTTCATGGCTGCACGCAGTGGGAGAACAGCAGCTTCCTCGTGGCTGTTGCAGTCTCTCTCGGCTATGAACCGAAATCAGGCTCAGCTTGCGAAGACTAGATATGTTGTCCGCGTCGTGTCTTGCATTCTCAGCCGCGCGCTTGCAAACGACTCGTAGCTTTGTCTTGCCTGTCTGACGTTGCGGCCTGAAGCATGCTGTTCTGGAACGGAGGCTATGCGTGCAACGACTTTGTGAGCGCTTGCCTGCGCCCAGAAGCCCGGCTGCTGCGGATGCTGTGCCCGAAAACTTGTGGCTGCAACGATCCCAGCCTTCCCTGGTTCCGGGTGTCCACGTTAGGCAGGCTCTCCCATGCGAAAGTCGGTTGGATGTAGGCAATGTACATCAATGCACCACAGCATGCATGATGCCTACTGGTGCGCTAGTCTCTGTGTGCCTGAGGCTGTCCACAACCTTGCCTGGATGACGCGAAGAAGGCATCTGCTAAGGTGCCGTGCAAAGACACGGCTGTTGACTCAGCATGGCATCAAGCCTGGTCGTCATGGCCACAGATATGGTTGACGCAGTTCAACGGCAATCCGAACACTCATGCCGGACAAGATCGTTTAGCCTTACTGAACAACATTTCACGGCGAGCCCGTGAGAATGGATGCAGTGCCGTCTCAAACCTGGGCTTGCCGAAAGGAGTACCGTTCAATGGAGATTCTGTTTGCCAGGGCTGGAACATGCTCATCTCTTCCGTGGCAAATCTCTGTCCTGAAACGTGTGAATGCACGAAGCCTGAGTATGCTGCAGACCCGCTGCGTGGCTGCCCACGCAGCTGCGAAAGCCTTGCCTTGAAAAAACCAGCCATGTGGCAAATCTTGCTGGCTAGTCACGCCTTGCAGAATGTTGCCGTAGAGCTCACTCATCCAGGAGCAGGTACGTGAGTAATTCTTCGGGCTTGAGATTTTTTTGATCTCGCACATGCAGTGGCATAATTTGCAAGAAAGGAAGAACCCTACCCGTAGCCGTAGCGGGTGTGTTGGAATGGTCGGCGATCCAATTGGTGGTAGCGCTCGTGGACTCCGGTGGAGACAGTCTGGCTGTGGCTCGCTCATGTCTGCTCTCTCTCATCTCCTCCCATTTCTTATGTCTCTCTTGTGATGTAAGTCTGCCTGCAGTGGGCAGGACATGTGGAAGCACGGACTGATTGGCGGCGGGATCCACTCTTTCCTCTCTCTCGGTTGAAGGCATGTGCAGCAGGTCCTGCCAAAATTTGTGCTTACAGGCGAGCGCTGGCAAGCTTTTCATCATCAAGCGGACATGTGTGCACGATGAGCGTAGTAGCCTTCCAAATAGGGAATGAGAATGATTTCCTTCTGTTTCGGATTATCATCTGAAGCGGCATCTTCCGACGCCGATTAAGCAAGTGAAGCCATGGCAATCACCGCTGCCAAGCGAAGGCAGCTGAGTGAGGAGCTTATTGAGCGAGCTGCAGCCGGTCGGCACCAGGATGTTGCAAAGCTCCTGGAAGAAGGGGCAGATACCGAGTTCGCAGACCGGAATGGTTACACGGCGGTCTCCGAGGCTGCCATGTCTGGCCAGACAGTGGTGCTGGGCCAGCTGCTGCGAGCCGGGGCGGACCCAAACAAGCCGGCAAAGGACGGCCGAACGCCGCTCCATCGAGCGGCATTCCATGGCTGGATGCCGGCTTTGAAGCTTTTGCTGGAGAACGGCGCCGATCCTTCCTTGGCAGACAGCGATGGGAAGACCCCCGTAGAGGTGTCGAAGAAAGTGGCAGTGCAAGAACTGTTTGCTAGCTTCAGCGACGAGCAAATTCAGGAAGCCATTCGTGCCCAGAAGGAGAAGATGGCCCAACGTCCGCGCTATGATGACGAGACCTCAGCGAGCGAGCCAGCGCAGGCACCTGAGGTTGCCGAAGTCCCGAAGAAGACACGCACACCCAAGACAATTTACTACAAGGACAAGGCACCGAACAACCAAGCCGACACAGGCAGCACTGACCAGAGTGCCACAGAAGATCAGAAGCAGTTTCTCGAACTCCATCCTACATTGGACATCGTTGCCCAGCCTGATGGGTATGCAGCTCGTTCTGGAAACGTCGGAGGCTACAAGGATGATGTTCGGGTGCAGGGCGGAAGCCTAATTGTTGAAACCTCTGAGGGCCTCTTTGCAAGCGAGGAGGTCGGGCAGAAGGCTGAGAGCCCCGAGCATCAGGCCGCTCTTTGGTTACAGAACGTGGGTGACGTCGACGTGCAGTTGGACATGCAGGCCATCCAGGCCGCGAAGGTGAAAGCACAGGAGCATTTCAACCAAGGCAGCGTCAGCGACGCTCGGCGAGTCACTACGGCGGCAATCCGTGCCGGCGAGCTCCTCCTCGCGAGGGACTCAACACTCGAGGAGAAGGCCAATGAAGATTTGCAATCCTTGCTTGGCATCCTGCGTTCCAACCGCAGCCTCTTGCTGACACACCAAATTCAGGCAGGAGACGAGGAGGTCCTGCAGTTCGGCCCCGATGCTGCTTGGAGCTTGGTGGTCAAGGACACGGATGCGGCATTGATGGATAATCCCTCCAACTTCAAAGCTAGCTTTCGGCGAGCACGTGCTTTGTTTGAGCTGGGAGAGCTGGATCAGGCGATGGCTGATGCCACACGTGTGGTGGACCATTATGCTCGCAATACGCAGGTCTCCAATCCGGAGGCAGTTGCACTGCGGCAGAGCATCATGGATGCTTTGAAGAAGGAGCGTGCAAAGTGGGGCGACAAGGGAGGGCCACGCTGGAACCGGCTTGTGAACGACAGTGGGGCATTGATCTCGGAGGTGTCATAGGTCTCGAAAGTTGACAGTTTCACGCCCTCTCCAACGTATGAACGTTCTGATGTTTTTGGCAACCGCCAAGTCGTGCATTCATGTCAGATCCTAAAGTGCTTCGAGAAGAGGGTTTCACAGCCGTCCGTGGCTGGAATGCCATTTCTGCACGTGAATCAGGGGCTAATCAGCCTCGAAAGTTTGATCGTCACTTGCCGGCTTCATTCAGCCGGTGCATGCAACATAGACCCAAGTCCGTGGAAGGCTTCGGCTTCGGAACAGCAGCATGCTGCAGTCTGATTTCAGCTTGCATGCCATGGAGGCGTTTCCACCTGCATTGGTACACTTCGAGGACCTCGTGTCGTTCAAGTATTTGGTGATGCCAGATTAACGTAGTGGGCCTGTACATGCGTTGATAGCAGCCAAAGCCACCCAGCGTCAAAAGCTTGTGCTAGCCATCATCAGTGACCATTCAAGCAGCTAGCTAGTTGAGCCAGCAATTCCACATCGAATTTTGAGATACTTCGGACCCAGCGATGGAGCATGGCCGGGTCACAACTATTCAACCGTGCGCAGCGCTGAGTAATGCAAAGAGTGAGCACTGTCGTTCTTGAAATCGCGCACGCCTCAGGTAGCGATTCCTCTTGATGACCCGCTTTGCAAGGGCACTGCGCTCGGTGCGTGTCGCCAGGGCAAGGGAGGGAGCCCAGTGCCTTTGGAACCGTGGATGCTGGGCTCAAGCTCTGAGGTGTGGAGCCTGCGAAGCCCTTGAATCTGACAGCCAATCCGAAGGCGCAGGAACTCGGACTTCCATCACCGCTCTGCATGGTGAGATACTGGTAGGGTGTCGAGACAGGAGAGCAGAAATGGAGTTGAGACTGCGACGAGGCCCGTGAGGGCAAGAGATGGACTCGAGCATCAAGACTGTGCTTTGCTCATCTCAACAGGCAAGCCAAGCTGCTGGGCAATGAAAGAAGGACAACTCACTTCAGGCTGTTTGAAAAGGCTTTTGTTTCCGTTTGTGGATCTTAGCTTCCGAGCTCGGATGTGCAGGATATCCATCCTCTCGATTACAGTTTCCGGTGCGCGAGACGCCGGCTCCTGAGATTCCAGACCACCGGCCAGCATTCTCGGCTACCTACTGTAGTCATATCCGAGGCCTGCAACGGCAGCTACAAGTTCGATGGGCTTCACCAAGGGAAGCCACTCTTTAAGTCTGACACCGGGGCCATCATCTACTTTCAGCGGTTCAGGGCTCAGTGTGCAAACTCCGGAAAGTCTGCAAGATGCTCGTGTCTGTGGCGTGGGAGGTTCTGGAAGATGAACGCGGCCTACAGGACGAGCTCTTGGATGTGGCTTGGTCTTTCTTTGGAAATGCCATGATGCTGTGTGCAGCGTTTTGCTCGAGAGAAGGTACAGCCTTCCTGACAGCCGGACGGCGCTGCCGCCAGAAGGCGAGTGGACGCGCGAAGGGTCGCTTAGCTGCAGCGGCGATACGTGAGTGTGCATCAGCCACCGAGAGTGAAGCAGATTTGAGGTCGGTGGAGA
Organism: Symbiodinium sp. CCMP2592; assembly: GCA_905221615.1. Lineage (NCBI taxonomy): Eukaryota > Dinophyceae > Suessiales > Symbiodiniaceae > Symbiodinium > Symbiodinium sp. CCMP2592. The sequence goes on along the minus strand of CAJNDT010002380.1, from coordinate 701,271 downwards.
TGACCTCGGGATCCGCCAAAACCTTGGCAGGGCCGTGTGACGAAGCAGTCAAGGTCTGTGTGAGTCGGAGGCACCGACGGTAGCCCTTGTGGACGAGTGTTTCAAAAGCCTCGGAGAGCAAGGTGCAGCCGCAGTGTAGCTTGCTTGGCGGGAGAGTTTGGGCTGGGATATGTGCCGAATCAGATGGACTTGCAGAGCGCGAGGCAGCTGCTTGAGACTAGAAGGAGGTCGCACAGCAAGGGCCACGGCAACATCGTGTGAGTGAGACGGCCGTTACAGAGTGCTTGCGCAGATTGGATTGCTTGCGGCTAAGGTGCTTAAGCGTGAGGAGAACAAGAGCTGGCGCTGGAAGCCGGGATGAAGCATAATGAAAGCAGAGTAGCATGTGCAACCATGATATAGGGCTTGAATGGCTTGAGTATGTCTGCTTTACAGTTGGGGTCGCTCCTGACCCGTGATGCTCGAGCTACAAGGATCGAGCTTCCTGTCTACGAGCAACTCCCCGGCACACCTCCGGCGGCAGAGAAAGAAGTCGCAGAGGCCGAGCGACATCCTAAATCAGAGTAAAACGAAATCCTGCCCCCGACTTGAGTTTTGCAATCTTAAGGCCCTTCGAAGGTTCCTACCCCTTTGCTGACAAACCTCGATGTCCCGAGAGTGGGCGAGGAGGAAGTCCATGTGACATGGCCTGGGCCAGGGGCAAGTTCCGCAAGTAGCTCTTCCCTCTTTGGAGGATCTTTGTGCGGTGAGCCCAGCCAACGCTGTTCCGGGCGGTCTCGGAATGCGTCGCGAGAGAATGAAGGCGAAGCTGGATGCCGAAGAGACCGCAGACCGGCTGCCTGCAACTGAGATCCGATCCGCGCAGTTTTTCTCTCGGCTCTTGCAACGCCAAGGAACTTCAGCTTGCTTGGGCACATCGACGAAGACGAAGACGAGGAACAGCCTTCCTCACTCCCGTCGAGCGGGTACTTCAGCCCCGACCTCGCATGCTCTTGGCAAAGAAGGGAGCCGCCGGGGCTAGGCGGCTCGCCACCGCCAGCCACTCTCATGTTCCCGTTTCGCCCTCCGCCTTGAGGCTCAGACATGATCCGGCACATGGGCCAAGGAAGGGGAGAGTTGTCGATAAGTGGAAACGGGGGCTCCTGTGTGGATGCTGTCTTCGACAGTCGCGGCGCGCAGGCATGCTCGCGCAGATGGCGCGAGATCCGAGAAGCAACTTGGCCGCACCGAGCGCCGAGCGCTGGCCTGGCCGCCTGGCCTCAGCATGTCAGCTTTCTGACGGAGGCGAGCCTTGCAGCACCAGGTGCGTTGCGAAGGGTTGGTGCTGATGGGCTGATGATCTTGAGAGTGAGAGCTCGAGAACTGCCAGTCCGGAAGCTGCGGACGAGCCGCCGTGGCCGCTCGAACAGCCTCGAGTCGGCATGGCCGCACGATTGATGAAGTCCGACGTCCGCGGCTGAGCTCTGCATGCTCTGCCTTGTGCCGCTTGCATCCGCAAGAGGAGGCCAGGCACGTGACAGCTGCCATGCTGCAGTGCAAGGCTGCCACGCTGCTGCACTCGTCTCCCCTCGTCTCCCGAGGCCGAGTCTCAGCGAGGCGATGCGGGAAACCTCCTGCGCGTGCAGCGCTCAGTTCTGGTCCAGAGAATCCCGAGCCGAGCGAGCCGAGAGCTCCCGTGCGGGCATCCACGACTCCGCGAGGCGAATCGTCTTCGATTTCGGTAAGATCTCACCGAGCTTGCGAGCTGCTAAGATGCAGCACTCCGCCTGGAAAAGGCTGTTGCGGGAAGAAGGTCATGTCATGTAGAGCTGGTGGGCAGCGGTGCGTGACGACGCTGATTCAGGTGATTTCTAGCTGCAGATGCCTCAAGGCAACCAGGAAGCCATGAATAGCTCTACCACATGCTACTGCTTAGGGCACTATGCAGACAGTGCAGACCTTCCTCAGTCAGGGAGTGTCATTTTGTTCCAGAGAGCACGAGCTGAGCAGTCAAGATGCATTCTTCCTCCTTAGGAGTTAAGAATGCTCTTTTCCGCGCGGCTCGTGCCGCGAGCGTTGGCACGTCCTAGCGGCCCTAGCGGCAGCTTGCGCAGCTTTGCCGTCCTCTCCCATGTGTGGACAGGCAGTCGGGACCTAGGCCCGGACTTTTGGATGCGTGTCCCTTGAGGTGGTCAGCGGCCCGATGCCAGTGGACCACAAAAGGTTTGTGCCAGGAGCCCGGCAGCCCAACATCTTTATCAGAATCTCTCCAGTCTTTGGATTCCAATAGGATTGTTCCATGACCATATCCATAATTCTACGACCACATACACACGCTCATCCATACTCATCCACGCATGCATGTCCACCCGTCCTTGCAGACGTGCAGGCATGATGCCCACATGCACACACATTCCTGCCCTCGTAGGCGCGCCCCCACACAGTCTCAATTTTACATTCACCCTTCACTGCCCGGAAGCCGCAGAAGTGTCGATTAAACCGAATCTTGTCAAAAGCACCCACTCTGTCCAGAACGCTCAAAATGTGCAGTCTGTGCAAGGTGTGTTTAATGTAGAGACGGACTGGTGTAACTTTGTTGCATTTCAACTCTTTGTTCTGCATCCTGGTCAGGGATTTGGGATTTGGGCTACATCGGTGCTGAAACTGATGCAGTGTATCGGTGCATGTCGATGCTCTGCCACTATTTTAACTCAGGCTGATGCGTTTGTACACGTGTTAGCACATGCCGCGATACCACGATGCATGCTCGTGGGCTGTGCACCTGCCGAGAGGTAGCGTGGGAATGCAGTTCTCGCACAACTAAGGTCATGATGCACGGCATTTTGGGATCGAAGTCGATCCATGGCGGCCTTGCAGGGAGTGCACTTACTGGTCGCTGCAGGATTTGCCGTGAGGCAATGCTCGCAAGGAGAGGGGACAACAGTAACAGGCTACGATTTACGC